>JAWQFJ010001859.1:20000-82500 GCA_034096865.1 Theodoxus fluviatilis | reverse complement strand
ACACACACACACACACACACACACACACACACACACACACACACACACACACACAGACACACACACACACACACACAGACACACACACACACACACACAGACACACAGACACACACACACACACACACACACACACACACACACACACACACACACACACACACACACACACACACACACAGACACACACACAGACACACACACACACACACACACACACACACACACACACACACACACACACACACACACACACACAGACACACACACACACACACACACACACACACAGACACACACACACACACACACACACACACACACACACACACACACACACACACACACACACACACACACACACACACACACACAGACACACACACACAGACACACACACACACACACACACTCATTGTACTCACAATGCGGAAGTTTGAGGGGCCTGCACTCTCTTTGGGCTTTACATTCTTGCACACTGCCTGGTAGTCCAGATTCTCATGCCTGGCAGACAAAGGAAGGAACTGCAGAATGACCAGGAGGCAAGCCTTTCGTTTCTCTTGTGAAATAAAGAGTTATTCAGAAGTAATGAATGCTTGCAATAAAAAGGATGAATGGAGAGCACACACAAAAACAAATTCTAAAAGAACCTTTGACACACACAAAAATGGTTACATTCTGCACGAAATTATATTAAAGTACTTCAGATTACCATGACTTTAAATAATCAGCTCACTAAAATGCAGTGAAATGAATTGAAATTGTTTTATTAGTACTTGACACTTTGATTGATTTTCGACATTTCAGCAGACATTTTATCATGGTCTACATCAACAGACACTGATAGTAGCTGTGACAAGGTGCACCTATCACCAAGTGAATGTACATCTACTGTGTTCATCCTCTATTCAGTTATCTCTGCTTCTGTCTCTTCCTACCCCCTTATCCTGTGTGTCAGACCTCTCTCCAACCCCCATTCCCCATCCTTTGTCTAAGGCAAGCTGACCCACTCACCCACTCTGGGACCCCTCCTCTGCTGTGGTCTGATTGTTATTGCAGCTGCCCTGTCAGTCACTCGTTACCTTAGCATGACCCTCGGCTAGTGAACCACTCCCCACTCTGGCATCTGAATTGTAACATTTTGACTATAAATCTCATGTTTTCCCTCAAGTAAGACAGCTACTTGCAACAGCATGTGATTCATTCAATAGACTGTGTTATGCTGAATGAGGCAAAATTTGTAAGAAGTCATTTCAAAGTAAGTTAAATTAAGTAATCTCTCTTTTTTGCCATATGGAAGCACAACCCAGGAACCAGGGTTAAGATCTGGGAAATAATCTACACCCTGGCTCCTGTGAGGTCCGTGCATTCCCTTGTTAAGGGGGCACGGCACTCAAGACTAGAGAGACCACTGCCACCACTGCCACCACTTATTGTCTAGAGAGACCACTGCCACCACTGCCTTGGGTTGGTCCAGGCCATTATCATCAGGCCTCGGACCAGCCAGGAGCTCCTGTACCCATGGATTAATAAAGTTGTGGAAAGCAGCTACGACTTGTCTCATACCTGCGCCCTTCTACCATCAAGCCACGAGCCTCCCACCACTCGAACTCTAACTCCCGGCCTTTCTTCTCCATCTTTGCATAGCAAAAACTCAAATTCATGTGAAATAAGACAATCTCCAGTCATGTCTCCAGGGTATGCACAAATATAAGAATCCTCAACCATTCAACATTTATATCATTATATATAATGAAGCACCAAAACATTATATTAAAAAAGTGAGTCTTAACACACAGGAATACTGCACCTCATGAATCAAGCACATCACTGAAAGAATAATACTAGATTGAGGTTAAAATATTTAAGTTTAAACTGAGTAATTTTAATGAGATGATTTTTTGCAGTATTGCATTGTCTATCCAAATTTTTTTGCTTTTCATTTTGTCTCTTTGAGAAAGGTGTAAAATATTCTTATCATTATTTAGCGTAGCTTGCACCACTGGTAGATGATCACATCCCATTCTCTTCCTGAGCAAGAACATTCACCCTTGGAAGATTTACATGGTTTTTCAAGCCCAGTGGGTACCTTTAAGACAAGATATCTATGCCTGTGTTGTGAAGGTTCTAGATCATGCGGGAGGGTCGCAGCACAGTTTGTTTTGTTTGTAATGGTCAGGTCATTGCCCTGGCACGCAGTCAAATCGGGATAAAATTATCTTGTTGTGTCACGTGACGTCAGTCGATTTAGAGCTCAACTTTTTAGAGACTGCGCCGCTTCATTCACGAAAGATCTGGAACCTGAGGTTAGGTATTTAAAGAGCGACAAAGCAAGAGAGAGACACGAGCAGCAGATGCGACAGAGTTAAGGTGAGAGCTTAACTTGTAAAGAGCGAGTCCTCTGCGGCACTGCATGTAGAGTGAAGCGAGTACAACGACACTACTTATTGTCACCGCTGTGTATCAACCTGTGCGTGAATAAAATTTATCGAAAACGACCACCAGTGTTTGTAACTTCGATTTCCCAGCGCAAGCAAGGAGAACCCCCGGACAACAAGAGAAGAGTACAACACCTGTTTTCAAGCCCAGTGGGTACCTTTAATACAAGATATCTATGCCTGGTATCAAGCCCCATGGGCACCTTTAAGACAAGATATCTATGCCTGTTTTCAAACCCAGTGGGTACCTTTAAGACAAGATATCTATGTCTGTTTTCAAGCCCAGTGGGTACCTTTAAGACAAGATATCTATGCCTGTCTTCAAGCCCAGTGGGTACCTTTAATACAAGATATCTTTGCCTGGTATCAAGCCCAATGGGCACCTTTAAGACAAGATATCTATGCCTGTTTTCAAAATGTCCTTTTAAGTGTTTGCGTAAAACCATCAATTGACTGGTTCCAATTTGTGCAATAAAATGTTCTTGCATCTACCCGAACTTTGAAATTAGGTGAAAAGAATATTATCAATGGGCATCAAAATCAGTGATTTTTGTGTGTATGAATGAATTGGTCCAAATATTAATGTGTATGCAGTTAACAAAAAATTTTTAAAAACTTATTCATCACTGCCGAGATTATTCATGTCAAAAACAGTACTGAATGCTTTAGCAGCCATTTAAAAAGCTAATTTGCATAATCAATGCATGAAGACAACATAATCACATATACGAGCATATTTCTCAAGGTGATTCTGGAGATAAGATCACACAACAAGGAAATGATAACCATGAGCAAAAATTTCCATACAGAGGGGATCTAAACTTTAGGGTGCATTTATATTCTCACCTTTCATACATGGACCTGTTGAACAGAAGATTCATCAATGCAGTGTCAACTTGTCCCAAAAATCTGCCAACCTGAAAGAGGAAAGAAGGGATGTGGTAAAATCTCTAAATTTAGACAGGTGAGAACAGAGGTATTCAGAAAATGAGAAAGAACGCTGAAAACTAGGAGCTGGAGCAGGAGTAGAAGCTGGAACTAAAGTATGAGTATTATCAGAATAAGAGATGTAGGAAAGAAACATTAAAGGAAAAAAGGGAGAGAAAAAACGTGGGGGTGGGGTGAGAGCAGTGAGGTAGAGAGGAGGAGAAGGGGGAGAAAGGAGACGACGACGACAACAAAGAGGGAGAGTGAGGATGACAGGTGATAGAAACAAAGTGGAAAAGCATGAGGAGCAGCAGCAGAGCAGCAACAGCTAACAGTGGTTTAAAAAGGAGACCCAGATATTGTAAGAGGTGCAGCATAAGAGAAAAATCCTAGTGACTCCTACATCTCTGAAATGTTCCTCCTGATTGACAGCGATGATGAATCCTCCATCATCCAGCAGGTAGCAGTACACCCAGTCCACATCGTTGCAGTGGTAAATGCGGTTGTTATAGCCTCCTCCTCCCGCTGTGGAAAGGGAGTGGTTCACGGACACTGTCAGCAACTGCTTCAGCAGCTGCTGGTGGGTGACAGTTATCCCGGTCACTGAAATCCACAGTGGTAGGTACTGTTGAGTGCACAAATGGCCATAAGATGACTATATCTATGGAGGAAATTATAGTACAACTATAAGTGTGAAGACTGAATGGGTGTTCTTTCTGATTAGAGCACGAAAAGAAAGTGGGTTGAAGAGCTTGAACTGTTGATGCAAGAAAACATGAGTAAGGTATTGTGCCTCTACTTCAGAGGAACCAGTGACCTAAAGGAACTGTTACATTCATGTATCCACCATCTCAGCACAGAGTAACATTTCGTTTGCAGCACGTTTTCCGAGGATCCTCATTACACGGGGTTTTTTATACCAATGAAATGATTTGCAATTCACTTTAATAAACTGAACGTCCATTGATGAAATTGACTCTTTCACCACGCATCTAGCCGCGGTCCAATGGACTTAGGCGGGCTGAGAATAACCAAGAGTTGCGTCTGTGTCTGGGCCGTGGGAGTGACAGCGTTTTGCACAATCACCCAGATAATAGACTGAAATCACCAATTCAGGCCAAGAAAAAATGTTGACAACTTTTCTAATAATATGTAGGCCTATAGTCTACATACACTGGTAACAAGATGGAACAGATAAGGCAAGGTTTATTGCCTTCTCCACAAACATTCGCAGTAGGCCTATCACTACTTCAACAGGTGAGAATATGGAAGGCAGTTTAAGAAATAAACATTTTCTATGTACCTGCTGGTTTGTAGACTTTACCCGTAATCTCAATAGATCGGGCAACCATGATGTCTGGAACCTCAGAAGTGTTCTTCCTTGAACCTGCCAAACATATATACGCTTTTTTTGAAGCAGAACCAGAGGCAAAAATACGTCTTACGACAGACAAACAAAAGACAAGATCAGTTTTGACCTAGGTGCATGAAGGATTCAACCTAGCAACCTCCTGACAAACAAGCATTGCACGAATCATCACACACACACACACACACACACACACACACACACACACACACACACACACACACACACACCGTCGTCATCGTCCTCCTCCTCCTCCTTGTTCTCCTCCTCATCCTCCTCCTCCTCCGCGTCCTCCTCCTCCTCCTCCTTGTCCTCCTCCTCCTCCTCCTCCTTGTCCTCCTCCTCCTCCTCCTCCTCCTCCTCCTCCTCCTCCTCCTCCTCCTCCTCCTCCTCATCATCATCATCATCATCATCATCATCATCATCATCATCATCATCAAATTCAAGTGAACACTACATAACCATTATGAAAATGAAAGTTCGATGGTCAATGCCTTACCATAAGCAATTTCAATAAAATACAACATTGAGTGCTATGAACATCAGACAAGCACCGTTAACTAAACACCCACTTTAGCATAGAATGTTGATCTTTCTCAACAAAAGCGAGGTAGTCATCACTTTATTCTTCACTGAATACCATAAAGATTGTATGCTTACCATCATGATAAGGCGCCATAAACATAAACTGCTTTGTGTACATTGCTCGCTTGAAGTAATTAGCACGCCGGACGTCTCGATCCTTGAAGAAGGAAGTGTTTTGGCTGAAAAACAAAGAACGTAATACAACCTCAACTCACTGACTGGAAACTTATGACTGAATATCTGCTTCTTCAAAGCTCACCCAATTATGAGGCAATATTCATTTTGGGATGGATTGATTGATACAGAAACCTTGCAGTTTCCTAGGTTGCAGTTATAGTGGTCGACTTCCTTTCTGTGCTGAGCGATTAACATCCGTTCAGTATTAAGGCAGTACTTGACTTTCAGTGCAAGCAGCATACTCTCTGATATGCACATATTTTGTGGTTTTTTTTCACAAAAAGAAGTAAAACAGCAAGATATTGAGGGACACCAGTTCTTCATATACTACCGTGCCCAACCTTTTTGTTTGTTCTAAAGCATGCGATTACAATAACACAAGCAAATAATACATAAACTCTTCACTAATGTGATTTTTTTTTAATGTGTTCATTTTTAATAGTTTTTTATGAGTGTGTTATACTTTTGTCTGTAGGAAAAGTTTGGTTGTTGAGATAGCATAACTTCGAAAAAGAAAAATTGCAAATACTAATAACACATAGAAATGAACAATAGGGTTGAAACATTTCAACAGTGTGTCCGTCATCACATGAACTCACATTCATAACTGTCCTAGTATACCAAAGCCACTTCAAATAGTACGTGTATATATTTTGATCTGAAGAAAGAGAATTTCATCATTCGCTGAACAAAGTATACACACTTCTTCTTCACGTTCATGATAGTGGAAATAGTGGAATGTCTATACAAGACAAGCGGACGAAAAATTCCTAATAAGAGGCAAAGAAGCATTCAGCTCACCTTGCAGGCTTGACGAGCGTGAGGCCACCACTGGTGGCCACAAAGTGGTTGACAATTCCGTACTTCAGATGTCCATCACTGCATGATAAAGCAGGCATGACATATTCACAAACCCGGCAGAGGAGGAAACTTTCCACAAAGAAGGAAAGTGACAAACTACAGCCACACAAATGGTGAAAAAATCACTACCATTTACATACCACAGCCCTACAGTTCACATTGCCAGCCAAAATAAATATTATGTGTATTTTGGGGACTGACGAACGAATAACTAAAACCAAGTAGAACGGCTTGGATACAAGGTAAAAATGCAAAAGCCTCTGCATAATATATCTATGAGACAGCTGCTAATACGTTGCGTCGAAATAAACAATGAAGTTAACTATATCAATGACAGTGTACTTCCCTGTGATAAAGATGCAATGACGAATACATGTAAAAATGACAAAATATTTGCATGCTGCAAAGAACCATTTCATTCGTGAACATGCCCATGTGAATGAAGCAAGACAACCACAGTGCCCTTTCAAAGCATTTATCACTGAGAAAGTTGTGCCAATTCATTTCTATGGCCAGCATAACAAGACGGAGACAATCAAAGAACAGCTGTCCTGAGTAACAGAGAGGAACTGCCTTTGTTTTGCAAGCATTATGTGCTGACCTGTTGGCAGGTGTGATCAATTCCCAATTACTCAGCATGTTAATGATGGTGTAATAATAGTATACCATAACACCTGTAGTTGTAAAGATGTATGTACATGTATATATCTTAATTTTTAGTATATATTTTCGGAATCAAGCATATATACACACTTTTTATGTCATACATCTTCACACTCTACATGCACATTTAATTCAATTGCACATATGAATAAACGAGTACCTTTCACCACATCAGTTACACCATGGCAAAGATGTAACACATTCAACCAGGATACACACATGCGCGCACGCAGGCACGCACACATGCACGAACACACACACACACACGCACACACACATACACAGAGGCACACATGAAATGCACAGACAAGGAAAAAATTGAATGTGTTCGAGTGCGCACTATGCTACACGTCTACACTATAATATAAAGGATACAAAAACACATACATTAACAATTAAACCAAAAAAATGCGCGCGTGCTTTTGCGCACACGCGCGCGCACACGCACACACACACATACACTCATTTCACGTATAAATAGCCAACTTTACACGATAACTATAACACATGTACATTTTCTGTTATTAGTGAATCACAAATGCTTTCAAACTTCAGTCAGAAGAATTAAGTCTACTAGTATTCAAAGAATGGTGTGTTAAGGTTTCCCCGCTTCCCAAGCCATCACCAATACACCAAATTGATTTTAAATGAGTACTCCACCTCAGTAAATCCGACAAGGTGAAGAGGCTGGATGTGCTATTATCTGTCCAAACACTGCAAATCAAATCAATAAAAATGAAGGAGGCAGAGAATAAACATTAAATGAAAAACATGAAGCAACCACAAAAAGGCAAAAACTAACAATCCTGTAGATAAAGTGCAATGTTTGAAAATCATCGTGAAGATGAAACTCATCTGACAGTGATAGAACAACAGAATGTACTCATGTGGATTGAGACTCGATATAATTGTAAAACATTTTTTAAAAGAATAAAATGTGACATGCCTTTTGAGAAAAAAAAGGCACAATAAACATTGTGATTGTGAACGATTCTTTTTACTACAACATTTTATATGAAGGAAAACATCATCATATTCAGTGCATAGAAACTCAGTATGTATATCTTGAATAATCATGCATAAAAAATTAATGTGCAGAACTTTAAAAGCATTAATGAAAAAAATCTCCTCATTTCATGCATAGTAAGTGTACCATTCCTTCGTTGGGCCAAAGTGGAAAAAGATTTTCATAACTCTAGTGCACATGCAGATCCCATATCATATTGAAGTGTCAGTCTGCCAAGGTCAAGACGTTAGTGGGTTTTTTAAGTAACACAATCAAAATCACACCCATTTTAAATGTAAGATACATGCGGGGGTGAAAGGTTACAGCTCCAAGCAGTCAATTTTCTACAACCAGCAAAAGGATCATTATGTCGGATTTGAAGATTTTTAAATTATGAGTACAGTGGAAGAACTATAAAGACTAGAGCTGTACATTGGTGCAAGAATAAAAAGAAACCAGAAAATTCTGAAATAATTCATTGCAGATTGTAGTTGGCTATCCGCAAATCGGTCATTTTGTGAAAAAGGCCCTTGAAGTTGACAGAGGAAGTGAGTGTAAAATGTTCTAAGCACCATGCGTTTTACAAAGTTACTTGCAACAGGACTAAATGTGAACGGGCAGAACAAGCCTAGAAGAGACTGAAGATTTTATATTTATATAAAATGCACCAGTTACGATGCCGTGGGAGATCCAAATCTTCTATACAACCCTCGCAGACTCTGTGTTTTTCAGGCCACATGGATAGGTGATAACTTCTCTCAAACTGTGAATTAAACCACTTCTTACAGGTGTAATTATCTCCTAAATTCTTGGAGATGCTAGAAAAATGGTCCCAGAAGCTAGAGATAGCTAAAACTCTATTTCGATTGTGCGCACACACACAGCGCGCTCGCACACACACAGCGCGCTCGCACACACACACGTGCGCGCGCGCACACACACACACACACACACACACGTAGATCCTGATGGCTATCTATATTATTAAGGATCTTGCACGGCACATTATTATTAAATGGTTCCATTGTCACTGTTATCCATTTGACATCATACATCTCAATTTAAAAACAAGGGGCAACAGAATGGCAGGAGGTAGGCTAGGGGAAGTGTTACCGACTCCATTTGCTTGCAAGTGTATCTCCATCATTATTTACATATGTAAATTTATTCCATCATTTACCCGAAATTAGTGTGTTATATTAAGCAGAAGTCTGAAAGCATCTTGTAGTGTTTCAGTGAGGAAATGCATGCCTGAGGAGAGGAAGATGTATCAGAGATGTCACTGCAGTGAATAAAATAGGGTCAGGAAGGTTTTAGTCTGAGATGAAAACCATCTTCCCACAAGAAAGCTTATGTTCAGTTCCTCATTGGTCTTTATCTATAATCTAGTTTTA
Source organism: Theodoxus fluviatilis (assembly GCA_034096865.1). Classification (NCBI taxonomy): domain Eukaryota; kingdom Metazoa; phylum Mollusca; class Gastropoda; order Cycloneritida; family Neritidae; genus Theodoxus; species Theodoxus fluviatilis. The sequence goes on along the minus strand of JAWQFJ010001859.1, from coordinate 73,080 downwards.
TTATCATGTGATTAATTAGTTGAAACAGCATTTTTCACATACCATTTGGATGTCAGTGCATTTGGGTGTGACACAGGCTTTCAAAGAGATTTAATACTTTATTCATTGAAGGTAGAAAACAGGTCGTGGCAGTGCCACACTACTAAGTTTCCCATTTGAAATCATCCATTAAGTTTAAGTAACAATAAAGCAATCATAATCTCACTATTCAATTAACATAATAGGAAACAGTTTTCATCTCAAACTGATCTACCTATCGGTATGATACTCCGAGTCAGATCTAAAGGACTACACCAGCTTGAGATCCATAACTCCAAGATCTCAATAGTCATTCAGTCTCTACAAGAGGTTGACTACAATGCAAGGAGTTGAGTCGAGTTGAATGAGCAAGCAACCTCAGCATTTCAAAGTGAGCAGTCCAACTAGGCCCCAGGCAATTCAGAGAAAGGTTAGGCCAGGCCCCAGCATCAGCATCAGGCTTCAGGGTCTGAGAGAAGAGACCATGCCAGGCAATGCTGCCCCCATGCCAAAAGGTTTCCCACCACCAGCACCCAGCAGCCCATCCCCAATCTCATACTCCACCTCAACACGTCTCCAGTGCTAGTGGAGTTGCTGGAGTCTGTGCTATTGCTGGAGTCATTCCTGAAAGGTCACACCACAGGGCAAAAGTCACTACTGAGGTCAAACTGCATCCACCTCTAAGTGTTTTGGTAAAAGGGGTCCTTCCCCTCCACCCATGGATTTCTGTCATAATTGACATTTGATACAAATACACAGTAGTTTTTAACATGCAACACAACACACATACACACACACACACACACACACACACACACACACACACACACACACACACACAGACATGCAGTGCAGGCTCACAAGCACTGCAGTCACTTTTGCATCACAAATACCTTCAACTGCACATCCACACATACAGTGTGACGCATCCATAATACAATGCAAAACTATACATCAACAGATACTGTTACAAATATCAAAGAAAAAGAAGAAAGGACACACACGACACACAACACTATGATCCACAATTAGAACAATGAAGCCAGTGAACCACACAATTTCCTTAAAAGCGTTGCAGCACATAATCAAACCATTTCAACCGGACACACGGTAGAAAGAGAAAACAATTAAAAATGTGTCAGAACTTTGACCTTCCTCTTAGTTTCATGAAGATATTTTCTGGCAGGAGTACTTCTAAAGCCCACTCACACACATAAGGAGATTTAGGAAGGCAGGGGTTTAATTTTCTTACACAGCTTGGGTGCCCAGGGAACTGAGGAGATACTGCCGAATGTTCCCATACAGCACCTTGCTGTCCCAGTACAGGTGGAACAGCAGTTGCTCATTCCCTGCAAGCACATGACAAGAGAGCAGTTATTCAAGTGAAACATTTGGCTGGAGCCACTCGATGTCCTTCTTATCAACTGGAACTTTTCATTGCTGGTCTGTTGGTTGGGGCCTGCTTCAGTAGCTCAGCCAGGGGCCATCCCGAGCTTCCAAATAGGCTACAGGGGAGCATCAGGACAAGGTCATATAATTCAATTCCAAAACTGAATTCCAACAAGTTCGGAAGATTGAGCTCACCCCAAGTACAACAAACTGGTCATCAAACCCTGTATCCAACTCTAAGAACACCACTACACATCTTACCAATTAATCTGAAAAATTAACACCTAGCTCTCCAAGATCCTGTGGTGCTATAAATGATGTGACATTAAATTTTGTTTACCTTATATCTATGACAAAGATCTGACTTTTGCACGGGATGGATCTCTACGATACTTTTGTGAATGGAGAACATCTCATGAACATACTGAATTTTGGCTTAAGAAGAAACTGAGATTAAGGGAAGACAGCCAACCTTATACTCAAAACAAAGCTGGGCTTGATAATGCCACCATTACATTTTTGCTGGCAGTTTTTCCATACGACACATGCCTCTGTCTTCCCCAAAACAAACCTGCACAATCTTATTTCACTTAACAGGCCTCCTGAAATTATGTATGTATTCATATACTTATCTGATCATTTCAGCTGTAACCCTTATTTCAATCTAGAAACAAAATTCAAAATGTAAAGTGGAAACTTGACTGGTGGTTGCTGCAGAGAGAAGTTCTAAGAGCTGACCGTCATGATGTCAGGGTGTAGTGATTATGATAATGAATTCCCACGTCAATAAGCCAGTAAAATGTGTGTGTGTGTGTGTGTGTGTGTGTGTGTGTGTGTGTGTGTGTGTGTGTGTGTGTGTGTGTGTGTGTGTGAGTGTGTGTGTGTTTGTTTTAGTTATTTTTTTAAAAACTGACATAGAGGAGTAATTCTTATTAAATATGCAAGAACATGAGGTGTGAGTCTCTCTGCTACCCAGATCATGAAAGGCAGTCTGCATTAGATCACATAGGATCTGTGGCACCCTACATCAGTCAAGACATCCTTCAGCAGGCCGACGTTTATTAGCAAACAATCCTGGCAGGAGGTAAAAGGATCTCGAGGGTTTCCTAGCAGGCACAACAAGGTAACAGGTAACAGATAACAGGATGCAGAACTCACATTGAACAGTGTTGGAATTCAGCTTAGAGATGATGTCATTTCCAGTTCCAGTCAGATCAGTCTGTCGAGACATGTTTGCATAGTATTCCCTGCAAGGAGAAGTAATTAAATCAGAAATATTAGTGATTTGTTCCAATATTTCCTTAATAAAATCTGCTTGCCATCTGTTCAAAATGAATAACCTATGCAGATATTTTGCACAAAATATGGAGAGAAAAAAAACCCTATTAACTTGATATAAAATTATGACTCCGATTTATGTAAATGTTTTTTATCACTGCCTTTGAAACCAATTAAAAAATCTCTCTCTCTCTCTCTCTCTCTCTCTCTCTCTCTCTCTCTCTCTCTCTCTCTCTCTCTCTCTCTCTCTCTCTCACACACACACACACACAGCTAAATGCAAGTATTCTGTGTCGTGAAAGGCCAGTGGGCTGACAATAAACAGTTCGTTCATTCATTCTCTCAGCCTATCAGCCAGCCAACTGAATAAAATTTCCATCATGTGAACTCACCAAGGGGCTATTAAAAGTGCAATCCTGTCATCGCTCTGCAGAGATTCAGGTTCTGAAATTTTAGCAAGACACATCCATGTAAAATTTAAACAGGATTACTACAGAAAATCAATAAACATGACAGGATACCATTACTGCAGTGCAAACGTTTTTTTCCTATAGAGCTATTTCTATGCTTTTCTAATTGTCTGACAAGATACAAATCATCCCGATATAAATAAATAAAAATATAACCAATTAATGAATGATTATCAGCATTGAGCTAACATCCTAAATAAATGAGATATTCTATAGTCTGTAATATTTTATCTCCTGTCATAAACGTTTCTTTTACGTGGTAAACTGAAGCAAAAATCAAGTTAACATAAACTATCTGTGAATTTTACTAAAATATTTTTCCCAGCTTTGAGCATCAAGCAATTCTCCATACATGTTTAATTCCTCCTCATATCAAACTAATGATGACAGAAATAACATACTCAAATTGTTCACAACTCCAGTGAAGGTAGGGTAATGCTGCTGGTAGGATGGCACAGATATTCCCAAACTGAAATGTAGAAATGTTTTACACACATGAGGTTCTTAATCCTGTGAAAATAGTTATCACATGGTCAAATTTCCATAACATAGTTTCAATGTCTCTCCATTGATGGAAAAACAGAGTTATTGATGCTATACACTTTTTTATGTTTCCATTGACACTGCAATTTATTACAAAGGATTCACTTAATTAATTGTAGATCAAACAGGTACAAAACACAGTTTAAAATCAATATTCTACTTTGAACTTTTAAGAAATAACTAAAATGAAGTCTTTGCAAAAATGGGACGGAACAGCATCACTTGAGTTATCAAATGTAAGAGAGGGACATTTTTATGATCAAGATAACTTTTTTGGTCTTGAAATGGAGAAGATCCTATCATGGATTTCAAGATTTCACTGTGTCAAAAATCTCCATCTCACTAAGAGTAATATAAACATTAAAATGTTACCTGAATGATGTGTTCTTTATAGGGGTGAAAGCATAAGTAATGTCGTCTTCATAGATGTGCCTCTGAAAATTAAAATTAAAACAAGCTTTAAATGTCAATGGCTTACACTAAATCCACTCCTTTTAAACATTTGGCACTTATTTTAAATAAAATTAGCACTTTAAAAATATATTTTAAAAAAGTAAAGTATTTATATAAAACAACACAAATTAGTGATTTAATATAAGCTTTGTTAATTCAAATAAAGCCAGTTTGTGCATGGTGCAGAATAATCAAGTGAAAAAAACTGGTGACATGCATAGCCTTAAATGGATATATAATATTTTCAAGACACATTCTGGCCATCCAGCCCTACACAAACATGTATTAATAATGACTTACCATGTCAGGTGTAATAACTCGGGTCCGAATCTTCATCAGATCCTTTTCTTGCAAGATCATGCGCCTTCTTAGCTGAAACAAGCACCAGATGAAAGATGTTTAGAATTCCTCCTTTGCTAAATATTTCTTATAATGGAATTAGTAGATTTCCTATATAGATCATTATTTCGTAAACATTCTTTAACACTTGAAATATTGGGCAATAGACCTCAGTTACAAAATAAAGCAAAGCAAAGCAGACCAGACCAAACCAGATCAGACAGGTTTTCAAAACACTGGTTCGGTGCAGACAATGTCAGGTATTGGGGACTGTTACTTACCTCCACCATTTCTTCGCTCTCCACCTCAACTTCAAGCAGGTCGATGCTGGGTGGGTCTTTCAAATAACTTTGCTGCAAAAACAGACGTTCATGAAGGGTATAGAAATTGCATCTTTGGGTCTGTTTCATAACACGCTTTTCTGATAAGACACTTGCACTGTAATATCTGGCTCACAGCTTTCTAAAAGCATTTCTTTTTTTTGTGTCCATATTTCATAGTATCCACCTAGAGCGTTTCTTGGTAATGGGAAATGATGCTTCAAACAGTTTATGAAATGCTAATCTTAAAAGTTTAAAAATCTTCCTTGGCATAGGTAAAGAACTAATTTCACTGACAGAGTAATAGATATCTATTACAGATGCATAAAACATTAAAAACGTTACACAAAATTTGTCAGTTATACACATGAGTTTTGTCTTCACAACCTCTCCCCTTCCATTTCTACCCCAACCAATCATCCCTTCCTCTACTCTGATCCACCCCCACTCCCCAACTCAACTAACTCTCAAACCCAAATCTCCTTCAACCTCCATTCTCCACAACAACCAACCCTCACCCCCATCCTATGATGCATTAGAACAATATGGGAAAAAAAGAAGCATGCATACGGAGTTTTTCCATTGTCTGGACACACTAGTATTCAGATGTTTCATTGCAACAACCCAGTTAGAATTCATACTCTGACCATTTCTGCACAGGAGCAGCTAGTGTAATATTCCATGGTGTCCACAAAGACTTCAGCTGTGCATAAGGTGAAAGTTGCGGTTATTCATTCTCTATACTTACTAACCTAGCCTAACCTCTTTCTGTTCCAATACTGAACAACTGAGGAAATTTCTTTTGCAAAGTGCTCTTGTCTCCTCACATCTGGTGTGTGTGATCTCTATATTTTGCATACAATCAAACATGGGCTGCAACCAATTATCACGCTGAAGCACAATACAGTGTATGGAAAAAAGTAAGGGAGGTCCATACACCAGCTTTCAGCAGAGGATGGAAAATGATGTAGCCATTGGGATTGATGGCAAAGGCATAGCCATTGGGACCAATCTGAAAAAAGGAAAAAAAAACATAATATTTAAACAGTAATCACTATTTTATCCATCACACAGAATAAGTAATGCAGATAGTGTGAACAGTTCTGTGTAAAATGCTGAGGTAAAGCAAAAGAAACCAAGCATTTAGTTTTCTTGGTGTGTACATCGTTATAGAATGATTCAGGTATGAGCAATCACTCACAATGTGTAGATGAAAACAGTTGTAAAGGAAAATGTATGTGTGTATTTGTGCTCTCTCTCTCTCTCTCTCTCTCTCTCTCTCTCTCTCTCTCTCTCTCTCTCTCTCTCTCTCTCTCTCTCTCTCTCTCTCTCTCTCTCTCTCTCTCTCTCTCTCTCTCTCTCTCTCTCTCTCTCTCTCTCTCTCTCTCTCTCTCTCTCTCTCTCTCTCTCTCTCTCTCTCTCTCTCATGTGCAGACACACATTTACAACAACATTCACTCAAAACACACACAAACACACACACACACACATTCACTTATACACACACACACACACACACACACACACACACACACACACACACTGAGAGCAGATGCCCCCTCTACCTTAGTAAAAGGAGTCATCTTGACCATCTCTGCTGTGGTGACATCGATGCCCATCACTCCTAGGATGGTCTGATTGGACTGTAGGTAAAAAGAGAGTGAGATTTTTTTTTAGAGAGATTTTTTAAACCTGTGTAATAATTTGATTCCAAACAAGTACAAATGTATTTCATAACAATTTTATCTTGATGAATAACAACAATAATGTTTTCCCATCATACTGACCAGTAGACAACCAGTGATATTATGACCTTGACCTCGAAAAAAGAATTAGCATAATTCTATACCCACACGTGCCTGCCTGCCTCGTCCAATCTGATTGGTCGAGACACAGAGCTAGGGACGCCGTGAGCAAAGAGAGGTAACTCCCAGTGCGCCGCGTCACCACACGCTCGTGTATAAATGCAGCAGAGCAGGGCACGACAGACCTCTTTGACACTTTCGCTTGCACTCGGAGTACTTGTGCTAGGGATTACCTCGGGTCATTTGTGTGACTTAAGGAATTAGCTGTTCCTTCGCTGGACTGCAGCTGGAGGGAAGTACTGCGGCGTGCCGCTGTGGCGTCCGTTGACGTTTTGTGTTAAGTTGAATTTTGTTCGCCTGGTAAATTTGAGTGCGCGCACGCTGTTCTGTTGGGCTAGCGTGTCGTGGTGTGTTATCAGGCTAGCGTCGGCTGGCTAGTGGGTTGCTGCTTTGCTTGCCGTCGCATTCGTTTTGCGTGGTGGTGTGTGTTCGCTTTTTGGCTGCGGGGTTTCTCACGGAAACTCCGTGTGTCCGTAATGGCGGAACTTCCCCACGCTGGTCGTGTTCGAAATAATGGCGTCGGCACGACTGGGACAGCGAAGTCGGGGGATGAGGGTGGTACGCGGTTACTTTGACCGCGTGCTGCTATTTGTCTTGCTTCGTTGTGACGGTTGTCCAGGCGTAGGTCTGTTCGTGTGCGGCCGCGTCTTTGCCTGTGGAGGCAGGGATAGAGGCGGGAGCTTTTGTCTCGTCTGTTTCTGTGGCTGTTTCCACTACGCGCGCTAGTGTGACGGTCGCCTCGGTGTAAACTGGGGCGACGGTTGCTCTCTCTACTGGCTGTTGCCGCTGTTGGCGTCCATTTAAAAGGACGCTTCGTGTGGCAGTGTGTTAGCTGGGATTTGTTGAGTGCACGCGCTGTGTTGCGGTGGCTGTTCGCTCGTATTCGAGGACGGTGGCGTGGCTACCGAACTCGTAAATGGCGGAATGCGCCGCGTTTGCTGTTTTGAACGCTTGTTGTGCGTTGGGAATGGGCGCTTTGCACTGACGTGCAAACGCTAGTTCTCGGGTGCGTTTGGCGTGTCGTTGCTCGTCGTGCGAGTACAATTGGCTGGTGGGTTCGCTTGTTGATTGTATTCGAGTTCGCTGTTGTTACGGCGTGCAGCTTTTGGCGTTCGTTGAACGCTGGTATGGGCGCTTGGAAGTTGCGGCATGCGCTCGGTTTCTTGTGTTGGCGGTCGTTGCTTGTTATACGAGCACCGACTGACGGCTGTTTTCGCTTGTTACTGTCTCGCGTTCGTTGTTGCTGCGCTGTGCGCCATTCCCAGTCTTCGGGACTGGCGCCTCGCTGTGACTGTGAGCGTTTAATGGCGTCCGTCGTTAGTTTGCGCGTGTTAGAGGCGTGCGTTCTCCGGGCGTTGGCAAGGCGGTGGAGGCAACGTCGGGGGGGAGGTTGGAATTCTCACCAGTTACGAGTGAGTGTTTCTGCTTTTCCTTCTCTGGCGTCCATGCATCGGTCGGGTTGCGAGGCTTCCACTCCTTTTCCTGTGTCGATAGGTGGCGCTACGGAGTTTCAGTCTCGCACGTTTCTGTTATGTTTCTGTGTGGCTGTGTGTTCATTTCTCGGCGTCGGGGCTGTTACACAGCTTGCATGTCAGGGCGGAACTTCCCACGCGGGGTTGTGTTCGTGGCGTGCAGGATTTGGAGTCGCCTCGACTGGGGCAGCGAGGTCGGGGGCAGAGGGGGTACGCGGTCTTTACGAACGCGTGCTTCTGCTCTTCCGTCTGCTTCGTCCTCCACGCGTAGGTGTACTTCGCGTGCTTCGTGTCTGTGCCTGTGTTGGAAAACCAGGCATAGAGGCGGAAGTTTCGCTTGCGGCTGTTGCTGTTCCATCACGCGTCTATTGCAACGGTCGCCACTTGACTGGGCGACAGTTGTTTTCTCTGCTGGTGGGAGTGAGCCCTCGGAGTTCGCTCTCGACCTCCTCCCCTGGCTCTGTCTCCCCGGGCCAGTGGAACAGGAGTATCGGTTATCTCCTCTCCCGCTGGGTCGGTTGTTGTGGGGTCAGTGTGGCCAGTTCCCGCGCCCTTGGATAGTGGCGTGATGTGGCTTTCTGTGGGAAGGCGTTCCACGGACAGGTATGTATTGTGCGGTCAGTGTGGCTTTTCCCGCGCCCTTGGATAGTGGCGCGATGTGGCTTCTGGCGGGAGGCGGTTCCACGCTCCTCCGAGCTTGGACAGGTATGTAATGTGCGGCAGTTGTGGCCGGTTCCCGCGCCCTTGGATAGTGGCGCGATGCGGTTTTCTGTCGGAAGCCGTCCCACGTGCCCCGCCCTGTGCGTCCGGAAGATCGAGCGGGATGGTGAGGCTTCCCCTCCACGCTTCCGCGAGGTCGAGCTCTGACGGCAGGACGTCCCACTCTCCCATCAGGTCGAGCTCGGACAGGTACGTATGGTGTCTGCCGGCAGAACTTTGATCCCGGCCATTCAGCTAACACTGTCTGGTCCGGTGATCACGGCCCCACCACGCTTCCGCAAGGTCGAGCTACGGTGGGGTGACGGCGGAGCGTTGATCCCGTCCATTCAGCTGACACTGTCTGGTTCGGTGAGCATGCCGCCACCCCCTCCCCACCACCGTGCCATCACACGTGCCCGCCCCTGTGCTTCCGGGAGATCGAGCGGGATGGTGAGGCTCCTCCTCCACGCTTCCTCCAGGTCGAGCTCGGAGAGGTACGTATGTGGGTAGGGCGGAGCGTTGACCCCGGCCACTCAGCTAACACTGTTCGGCCTGGCTCATGCCGCCCCCCATCGGTAGAGCTCGGACAGGTACGTATGGGGTCTGTCACGGTAGAATATTGATCCCGGCCATTCAGCTAACACTGTCTGGTCCGGTGATCACGCCCCACCACGCTTCCGCAAGGTCGAGCTACGGTGGGGTGACGGCGGAGCGTTGATCCCGTCCATTCAGCTGACACTGTCTGGTTCGGTGAGCATGCCGCCACCCCCCCCCCCCCCCCGTGCGGTCACACGTGCCCCGCCCCTGTGCTTCCGGGAGATCGAGTGGGATGGTGAGGCTCCTTCTCCACGTTTCCCCAGGTCGAGCTCGGAGAGGTACGTATGTGGGTAGGGCGGAGCGTTGACCCCGGCCACTCAGCTAACACTGTTCGGCCTGGCTCATGCCGCCCCCCCATCTGGTAGAGCTCGGACAGGTACGTATGGGGTCTGTCACGGCGTATATTGATCCCGGCCATTCAGCTTACACTGTCTGGTCCGGTGATCACGGCCCCACCACCCTTTCGCAGGTCGAGCTACGGTGGGGCGACGGCGGAGCGTTGATCCCGTCCATTCAGCTGACACTGTCTGGTTCGGTGAGCATGCCGCCACCCGCCCCGTGCGGCCACTCTGACGGCAGGACGTCCCACTCTCCCATCAGGTCGAGCTCGGACAGGTACGTATGGTGTCTGCCACGGCAGAATATTGATTCCGGCCATTCAGCTAACACTGTCTGGTCCGGTGGTCACGGCCCCACCACGCTTCCACAAGGTCGAGCTACGGTGGGGCGACGGCGGAGCGTTGATCCCGTCCATTCAGCTGACACTGTCTGGTTCGGTGAGCATGCCGCCTCCTGCTCCAGGCGGTCTCCTGTGTTCCCGGGGGGTCGACCGGGACAGGTGCAGGCGACCCCTTCGCGCTTCCGCGAGATCGTGCTCCGTGGTGGGGGCACGACACGGCGCTGATCCCGTCCATTCAGCAGACACTGTTTGGTATGGGAATCAAGTTGCCCGTCACCCCGCGCTTTTCGCTGGGTCACGCCCTCGCTCTTCCGTCAGGTCGAGCAGGGTGGTGCATCAACCTCGGCACGCTCACTTGAGGTCGGGCTCTGAGGTGGGGTCGCGGCAGGGCGTTGCTCCCGGTCATTCAGCAGACGCTGTTTGGTCCGGTGATCAGGCCGCCCCTCACCCCATGCGTTCCTCTGGGTCGCGCTCCCGCTCTACCGTCAGGTCGAGCAGGGTGGTGCAACAATCCCGACACACTCACGTGAGGTCGTGCTCTGAGGTGGGGTCGCGGCGAGGCGTTGCTTCCGGTCATTCAGCAGACGCTGTCTGGTCCGGTCACCACGCTGCCCCCCTGCCTGTGCATGGACATGTCTCAACCCCGTCATTCTGGAAGGTCGACAGGGGCAGTGAGGCGCGGCCATTGGTCTGTTGTCTGTTCTGACTCTGTGGCCGTAGACTGTGTTTCTCCTGGAGGGAAGGCGAGTCTAGAGCGACCAGATCAGAGTCCAGCCAGTTGGCACGCTCAGTTTTCGGACCGTGGCTCCACTGCAGCTGCGGAAGAGGGGTGGGACGTTGGGTCGGTTGACCAAGCTCCTATCTTTCTCTGTCTGTGGACTCTTCCGGTGAGGAACCGTGTGGCGCGGCTGGGTTTCGGCCTTTTCAGGTGCGCGATTCCAGTCTTCTGCCGCGCGGACTTTGTTCTTCTCCTACGCGGGCACACGCTCTGCAACGGGCTTATGCCGTGTGGCGTCGACAAGTTCACGACAGCGCTATTCTGCGGGTGGTGCGGGACGGATTATTCCGCTCACGACTCCTCCGCATCTGTCACAGGAGCCTCTTGCTTTTCCTAAACCCTTTCACCCTGAGAGGGTAAAGGTGTTGGAAGAGGAGGTCGCTTATCTGCTGGGGGCTCTTCGTGTTGAGGGTGAGTGGTTTATTTTTGGTCAGGTGTTTATGCACAACCCGCCGCCCAGCGTTGGGCAATCATATCACTGGTTGTCTACTGGTCAGTATGATGGGAAAACTTGAAGAAATTTAAACTAATTTCTATGTTTTCCTAACATACTTACCAGTAGACAACTTACTGTCCCACCCACCTCCCCTTTTTGTGCATTTGCTGGGTCTCAGCTGTGTCAAAGAGGTCTGTCGTGCCCTGCTCTGCTGCATTTATACACGAGCGTGTGGTGACGCGGCGCACTGGGAGTTACCTCCCTTTGCTCACGGCGTCCCTTGCTCTGTGTCTCGACCAATCAGATTGGACGAGGCAGGCAGGCACGTGTGGGTATAGAATTATGCTAATTCTTTTTTCGAGGCCAAGGTCATAATATCACTGGTTGTCTACTGGTAAGTATGTTAGGAAAACATAGAAATTAGTTTAAATTTCTTCAACACTACGGTGATAGTGACCAGTTCAATCTAAGGGCAACAACCACAAAATAGTGCTGAATTGTCTCCCCTGTTCTAAAAAAAGGGGAGTATTTTAACATGTTTATAGCTTACACTGTTTATCAAAATGTGCTGAATAAATATCACAAACTTTGCTACATTCTAAAATGAGTGTTCAAGCACCAATCATATAAAAATGATGATGATGATGATGATGATGATGATGATGATGATGATGATGATGATGATGATGATGATAATAATGATAATAATGATAATAATAACACCACCAACAACAACAACAATGCCTCTGAGACAAAAAGTCTGGCTAAAATACAAACACATCGTAGGGGCTCTCGAATCACAGCAAAACAACTCACTGTGCCCACTGTTCGGTTGTAGACTGGTAGTGTTACAGTGGTCATCAGTCCCAAGCCCTGAAAAGAGGACTGAGCTATGAGTTGGTCTGACACCACCAGTGTAGTACCAGTTCTCACCACACAGCCTTTTACAGACACCATCAAGCAATACAAATAACAAGTTGAAAACTTTCCTTCCTGTGCAAAAAGATTTTACCCTTTAATCTTTAATAAGGTATAATTTAAACTCTTTTCTTAATTAAAAAGAGTTATTATCACACAACTTTTTAATTTCAAAAAGACAACACACATCTTTTTTCAATAATTTAAAAAAGAAATAAGATGACATGTTATATGTTAATATTATCTTATCACATGAATTTCAATAAAAATGCAATCAATTTTAGACTATAGATATGCATGTGATTGTGATAAATAAAATGATTTATCAGCAGCACAAAATGTAAAGCTGTACCACCATGTTGAAAACAACAGCTCAGAAAAGATAAAACTGTGAGTAATTAACAAGGTATTAGTTCACAGAAACAGGCAAAGTGCAAACACATGCAGATAAGCACATAATAGAAGCAGAATAAATGTCATTAAAGCAACATGCAAAATTTTCCTTTTACATCTAATAAGGGTTACAGTTGACAGTATTGTCAATGTTAGAATTCCTTCTACATACAAAAGACACTATTGTACTGCTCTCACTCAATGTGATGCCCTATCAATGATGGATCAAAAGACACTACTGTATTGCTCTCACTTAAGATGATGCCCTATCAATGATGGATCAAAAGACACTACTGCATTGCTCTCACTCAATGTGATGCCCTATCAATGATGGATCAAAAGACACTACTGTATTGCTCTCACTCAATGTGATGCCCTATTAATGATGGATCAAAAGACACTACTGTATTGCTCTCACTCAATGTGATGCCCTATCAATGATGGATCAAAAGACACTACTGTATTGCTCTCACTCAATGTGATGCCCTATCAATGATGGATCAAAAGACACTACTGTATTGCTCTCACTCAATGTGATGCCCTATCAATGATGGATCAAAAGACACTACTGTATTGCTCTCTCTCAATGTGATGCCCTATCAATGATGGATCAAAAGACACTACTGCATTGCTCTCACTCAATGTGATGCCCTATCAATGATGGATCAAAAGACACTACTGTATTGCTCTCACTCAATGTGATGCCCTATCAATGATGGATCAAAAGACACTACTGTATTGCTCTCACTCAATGTGATGCCCTATCAATGATGGATCAAAAGACACTACTGTATTGCTCTCACTCAACGTGATGCCCTATCAATGATGGATCAAAAGACACTACTGTATTGCTCTCACTCAATGTGATGCCCTATCAATGATGGATCAAAAGACACTACTGTATTGCTCTCACTCAATGTGATGCCCTATCAATGATGGATCAAAAGACACTACTGTATTGCTCTCACTCAATGTGATGCCCTATCAATGATGGATCAAAAGACACTACTGTATTGCTCTCACTCAATGTGATGCCCTATCAATGATGGATCAAAAGACACTACTGTATTGCTCTCACTCAATGTGATGCCCTATCAATGATGGATCAAAAGACACTACTGCATTGCTCTCACTCAATGTGATGCCCTATCAATGATGGATCAAAAGACACTATTGTATTGCTCTCACTCAAGGTGATGCCGTATCAATGATGGATCAAAAGACACTACTGTATTGCTCTCACTCAAGGTGATGCCCTATCAATGATGGATCAAAAGACACTACTGTATTGCTCTCACTCAATGTGATGCCCTATCAATGATGGATCAAAAGACACTACTGTATTGCTCTCTCTCAATGTGATGCCCTATCAATGATGGATCAAAAGACACTACTGTATTGCTCTCACTCAATGTGATGCCCTATCAATGATGGATCAAAAGACACTACTGCATTGCTCTCACTCAATGTGATGCCCTATCAATGATGGATCAAAAGACACTGCTCTCACTCAATGTGATGCCCTATCAATGATGGATCAAAAGACACTGCTCTCACTCAATGTGATGCCCTATCAATGATGGATCAAAAGACACTGCTCTCACTCAATGTGATGCCCTATCAATGATGGATCAAAAGACACTGCTCTCACTCAATGTGATGCCCTATCAATGATGGATCAAAAGACACTGCTCTCACTTAAGGTGATGCCCTATCAATGATGGATGTGCAGAGACATGTCAGTGATCAAAACCTAATGCACATTTCTTGGCACTCTACATGTATATGTTGGCACTACTTCAATATGTAAAGCATAGATTTACCTTCCTTTTCCCCATTGTTTTCATCACAAACAGAAGTCTATGTAGTCTTTATCATGCGAAGCATACTTTGAAAAAGAAAGTATACTGAAAAAATGCACCATTTTGATTTTGAAGCAAGCATTCTTCCTAGCATACTTAAAAAACAAGCACAGAGTAAATAACTGCAAGGGGAAAATACTGATGCATGCACCAACCATATGCCATGTACCACAACACACTGCCAAACGGGCATCTGATCCATCAAACAAGTGATATCACCAGGCTTGATGCCAAAAATGTACTGCTCTGGAAATGGCTGGGAAAAATAGGTCCTGAGATTGTGCCAGGGTTCATAATGCCTGTTTCCCTCAAGCAATCTTGCACATCAAATTACAGTACTATTTCATCTCATGACTGTGTCAATACCGATCTAAGGTAAGGATCATGTAGTTCTTTTCTGCCAGCAGAAGCAGGTTTCAGAGCCAGCTGTCCAATATGGAGGCTCTCTGGCAAGACTTCATCATCCATGAAAACACAATAATCAGACTAGAAAAAACATAGTCCTGTAAACATCAGAGAACAGTGTTATACCACAATTAAAGCAGGAACAACAACTGATGCACGCTGGCGCTGATGAACATACACAAAGTCTGTGCACACAAAAGTATGTGTGTAAATGTTTGCAAGAGCATGTGTGCATACACACATGCATGCACACACACACATGCACACAAACACACACATGCACACACACACATGCACACACATATGCACACACACATGCACACACACACATACACACACACACACACACACACACACACACACACACACACACACACACACACACACACACACAAACACACACATACAAACAAACACACAAACATCCCAAAAAACTAAATCCATTGCAACAGAAGTGAGCACAATGAAGTGAAGCCTACCATCTGACAAACATTCCAGGAGGAGCAACGCACACGAAAACAATATTGGGGAAAGTGTTCAGGGTCTCAAAGGGACCTGCATCTTTGATTTGAGAGTACACAACTTCAGATACAGCTCAAGACATTCAGGTTCACTCTAAAGTGTTGAACAATACTGTACAACACATGCAGAACGTTGATGACTTGACAGCAAGAGCGGTGGATGACGGCAGCTTGGCAGGGAGAATGAGGTGCTGACAACAGCAACAAGGCAAGGCACACTTCTACAGGAAAGTGCCAAGCACCGGGCTGGCTGGCAGGTCTTCTACACATACACACACACACACACTACAGGATGAGATCAGGGGCCACAGAGGGACCATGAAATATTGGGTACCATATGGTCCAGGTATATGTTACTCCACTCAAAGTTCTTGGCATTCTTGAGAACTTGTGGGCGACTGAGAACTGGAATGTATTCCTTGAAATGAGAGCAAACACACACATGTCACTCCACACGCCACAGGGCAGCCAGGTCATCAAAAAGCTTTGTTGCACAACACAATTGAAGATCAATGACAAGTCACACAGCACCAACAGGCAAAATGCAGACTTGCATCTTCAAGGTCCAGGCCTGTCGGGCAATGGGCAAACCTCAAATGCTTAGGAAGTTCAAAAGCAAAACCACATCAAGAAGGAACTCACAAAATGCTGATAACTGTGCATGGCTGCAGCCGTCTTTGTTTTGCAAATTCCTCTCTCACTCACCTATCAGCAATTTTAAGATGCATGTTCCAATATCACATCTATTATTTAAGGAACGTTACAATTTAATCCTGCTGGAGGCACAGATACATATTCCATTTGTAATTTCATATATCAAAGACAATTTCATTTACACAAAAAAGTATTATTTCATTTTTGTATCTTGATGCTAAGATTGGCCTACAGTGTTCTGAATTGGATGTGTATCTAAGAATGTTGACAAATACACTTTGATCAGCAGTTTTACTCTCTTAAATAATACAAATTAATCAGTGTGCTCTTTATGTGAAAAAAGGGATATCTTGGCAATTTGTTCTTCCTGGAGGACGTGTGAAAAACAGTTTAAATAAATTTAATTGCATGTCATGCCTTCACTAGAACTGAGTAGAAGCAGACAATTAAAATTTTCGCTAGCATTTGAAAGCATCACGTTTTAAAGAATGCATGAAGTTGTTTGCTGTGGAATAGTTAAAGTGGAAAAAATTATTTACAACAAATTTGTTTTCACTGCTAAGCAGCTGCAGTGGAAAATCTTAGGTGTTCCACTCAAAGGGCCGTAATTAAGAAAGAAAATAACTATTCTTTGTGAGCACAAATGTCATCAGTAAGTAAGAATTAGTGTTAGAAAAAAAAGCTCTCCAGTGTCATAACTCAACACTGACATGTCACCATGCCAAATAAGCTCCGAGTTAATGTTACACTGCCATCTAGAGACGCTGCGGGACATGTTGCCAAGATTCAATCCACACGCCTGGTGAACATCAGAATTGTCTACCAGAGTAGTTTGTGCACAGCACTCCATTTCTTCATGCAATTAATTAAATGTCAGTGTAAAGCCATCCAGATTATATTGCACAAAACCAATCCTTGATCTTCCTTACGCGGGGGTCATGTGTACCCTCCCAGCTTTCGTTAGTGGGAGCATGGTAACCCCAGGGTTTCATGAGAAATCTTTTGTGCTCCTGAAGGCAAAGAGATTACACACATCATTGGTGGAGTGCATTGGCGATTCAGTCTTCATCAGATACTGAAACATTTCAGTACACATGAACGTGGACTTGTGACTGGTTTCTGTTATAGCGACATTCTATGTATTAATTATATCTGTGCATTCAGCTGAGAAATAGATGATGATGATGATGATGATGATGATGATGATGATGATGATGATGATGATGATGATGATGATGATGATGATGATGATAATGATGATGATGATGATGATGACGATGATGATGATGATGACGATGACGATGACGATGACGACGACGGTGCTGCTGCTGCTGCTGCTGCTGTTTATGATTTTAGGCAGCAAACACAAGACAAATGTGTCATGTGGCATTTTTCAGCCCTCCATGTTTGTGTCTGTCTCTTTCTTTGTCCATCCGTGCATTTATCTGTCTGTCTGCCTGTCCATCCATCCCGTTCACCCCTCCCAATCCTCTCTCCTCTCCTCCCCCATCCCCCCATACTCCCCCCCCTCTCTCTCTCTCTCTCTCTCTCTCTCTCTCTCTCTCTCTCTCTCTCTCTCTCTCTCAAGAGAATGCACAAGACAATACACTAGTCATTCTTGAAGCTCATAAATTGAAAAAAGCCAATAGCCCACAATCAAAAGCTGCCACTTTTCCAGAGATGAAAAATCAAATTGAACAAAGCATTCCTGCAAAGTATGGTACCAGTTTGTCTGGTAGTGGTTCCAAATAACCTCTTTATAAACATCCAAACTGATTATACCTCAACAAAGCTTTTGCCATTCTCCCTCCAGCACCCTTCAACTCCAAAAGCCAATGAAAAGAAATATTCTGACTAAAATTTCATCTATAAAATATTTTACGCATTTCCTTCCACAAAGCCAGAAGCAAAAGCTACCCTGCACCAAAGCCAAGGTAGGGGAGCTCTCCTAGAAATACCGTATTAATTTGGTTAAAGTCACTCATGTGACTGCTCGTCCACTGTGTGTGCTCCACAGCGCTGAGAGCCAAAGGCCTCTCCAGCACTTTCACATAGTCCTGGAAGAGCAGGGAGGAAGTTCTGTAACTGACGGCAGTCTGACATCACAAACAAACCTCTCTTCTTGAGATAGCAAATAGTATTTGCATGAGCTTTTCGTAATCTGGATACCGTCTCAGTCGAAAATCCAGTGCTACACAGGAGGCTTGTTCAGGAGTACAACGCGCTGCATGAGCGCTTCATGTTGGCAATTGCATGTTGGCTTTGCCTCTCCTGAACACCTAAGATGTTGTGCAGCGCTTCACTTGTTAAAGGGGAGGTAAATCTTCTGCGCCCCATGCTGTGTTGATAGACGCGAAGAACGTGTTTTCTTTGCCACAGACATCGTTTATGCACGTTTAAATGTATTATGCATGAATAAAGTCCACTACTGTGTCATCCTTACTTGCCATTACTCGCGCATACAGGGCGCCTGGGGCAAATAAAGCCCGTTCCAGTCACAAAATGATGTTTCTGAGGGTTATTTTACGCATCGACGGCCAGTGCGGGATCGAAGACGCCATTTTGAAAATGATGCAAAATCGTCTGAATCATCTCGGATTGGTGATTCACAGCGCTGCTCAGCGCTGAGTGAATCACGCCCCAAAATTGCTGTTCAGGAGTGAATCACATGCAGCGCTGAGCAGCGCTTTGCAGCGCTGCGCCTCCTGAACAAGGCTAGGAATTGACGTATTTGCCTCTCTTTTTTCCATCCTGCACGTGCCCTCTAAAAATGAGCAGATGAAACAAGAAATAATATTTTCCTGTTGAAGTTCCTTACGATAATGCTGCAGTCTTTTCTCTTCACATGCTTACATAATTTACTGCCCCATCATTTTTACACAAAGACGTGCTGAAAGCGAAAGGTGGGCTCTTATTCTAATGCGCAAGGTTTATGGCAACAGGCACGGGGCCATGTGTCCAAATCAGTGCCCGCTGTTACGTGCTCTCCCCCCCCTTTCCCCTTTTTTTGTGTGGCTGCATTGTTAGGTTTCTGTCCATGGCAAGCAAACCTTCATCTTCAACCTGTACGGCTCCCTATCTAATTACTGTTCTCCAAGTGCCTTCAAGAAATCTCTAATCCATATTTCAGTAGTGACCTCATGGAATAAGCTAAAAGAGATTTCATTCTATCCACTTACAAGACAGCATTCCACAAACACTAGACACCAACAATTTAAAGCGTATTCAATATACAGACTTCTACACAATATTACGCCGACAACATGACATTATAAGATATGCAGAGATAAGACATATCAAAATGGAAGGACGGAAGGATGGATGGATGGATGGATGGATGGATGGATGGATGGATGGATGGATGGATGGATGGATGGATGGATGGATGGATGGATGGATGGATGGATGGATGGACAACATCAAGGCTGATTTTATTTAGTGTTGTGTGAATTGGTTCACCGCCAAAATATACGGGATGTAGAAGTGAACTGAGGAGCAAGGGATAGAGGAGAGGGGACTATAGCTATGGGCCTACACAATGCAAAGGATGGAGAAGTGAGATGTAGAGGATTGGGCCTATATTACTTCACAAGATAAAGGATCGATATATACATATGTATGGACGTGAACAACACACAGAGAAGGGGAACACTGAAGAGTCACCAGCCTGTCAAACACAAAGGAGAGAGGAGTGAGATACGAAGGTACCGACCTGCACACGAGCTCTGATGGCTCCCATTGCAGGTATCTGTGAAAAATAACCTGGCAAAAAGAAGTGGAACAGGTAACACACAAATCATGGGCATAACATAAAAGAAGCAGTCACATCCAATACGTATGGAAATTATTGGTCACATAATTCATGTCAGATAACATCAAAGAGAGATGAGTGGCTCCATAAGTAACATTTTGACAACAGAAATGCATGACAGTTGCGTTTAACCCATGCCATACATACATACGTCTTAGATCTTTAAACAAGCTGACAGAGAGAATAATTTTATAATGTATCTCTGACAATTTCATATTTGAAAAATCAACACCAATATTTTTGTTTACAAGATATATGCATCACAGCACTTTATTTGGCCACAGTTTCCATGAGTAAATCATTCATTAAACTACTACAAAAAGTTAATACTGACAGCATACATATCAAAATAACGGAAAACGTTAAAGTGTACATTCTAAGGGCATACAGATGGCAATCATTATCTCCCCTCATGAAAAATCTATATTTAGTTTTAGATCAACTTCATGATCTTCTATATGTATTTACTATCATTGCCTATGATTTCAAAATCCATCTCATGCAAGCTTTTTCTTGCAAGAGTTATGTTAGATTTCTATCCTGGTGGCCATAACTTCATTCAAATTCATGCTGTCACTCTCAAGATTATTCAAACTTACTACGACAAGATCATTACTACTATTTAGGATGATGCATATAATCTTCATTCTCCAAAGAGATAAGTATTAAAAAATTAAGCAGAAATCCTTACAGGTCGGAGCATGAAAAGTCAAAAACAACTTTATCTTAGACAATGAGTACGTTGCTGAGAAAAACGTTTCATACAATCATAGATATAGACTTTCACACACAGACATACAAAACGCTGTCAATTTCATTAGTGATCGTCTAGTTTTGCAATTGCTTCAACGTCTTTTCTGTTATACGTTTGAATTCACAAAATATCTCACCACTTGGTCGATCAGATTGTCAAGATGATCATTACAGAGACTAATCACAAAAAATGATGATGCAAAGATTCCTATTCCTGCACCGGTCTATGAAAAAAAAAGGTTAGTTTTCATCTTGATGTCCAGTTTTTTGCAGAGACCCAGAGAGTGGGAGTGGAGGTGAGGGGTGGGTGGTGACTAATTGTCATAGCATTTTTCATTAATTCAATTAAAATTTCTGGGTCGAACAGTTTATGAGAAAAATGTCATGGTATAGTTTGCTCAGTTTGCTCAGCCGAACATATTCATAATAACAAGTCACATTATTACAACTTAGAATTTATTTTACAGAACCATAAAAACCATACAATGCACAAATATGTACACTTGCGCTTGTGTGCTCCTTCGCACAGATGCACACAATACGTGCCCACGTGCACATACACACGCATTCATGCGCGCGCATACACGCAATCACACACACACACACACACACACACACACACACACACACACACACACACACACACACACACACCTCGGGTACAACCTCCCTCTTCAAAGTTTAAAGACATGTAACATGATGGACTGCTCACTAGGTACACAATATGCATGAATCAGTCCTATAACAAGACCAACTACGCAAGGAAAAGCTTCAGTAGAATGTTTTTCCCCAACAGATCAAAGACACAAGAAAAGATGTGGACTGCATGGTTCTCTATGAACCACCACACTGCCGATAGTGATATCCAAATTATTAAAATCTTTCATGACCTTGATACCATGTTTTCATGAGATGATTGCTAAAATAATCACTTAAATATAAAAACCAGATAGCAAATGCACTGAAAACCCAGACAATCCACCTCTTAAAAAACACCTTTCTCCAAAAACGACACTTTAGACACATTAGGTTTTTTCCATGAAAACATCATGAGTCATGGTGGATGTGAGAACAAGGCTTTACGACCCATGGGGCTTTACGACCCACGAGTCTTCTCTGACTATGAAAGACCACTGACCATCCAAATCACAGATTTTGGTTGGAATAAGAGTAAGTCAAGGCTCCATTTATCAAATCATTAGCATTTTATAAATTGCTTATGGAGACGCAGTGGGTTCGACCTGGATCAACTTCGACCCACCAGGGGGTCAGGGCTCATGAAGCATTTTTTTAAGGAGGGAAAGTAGATTATCCTGAAATGTGCACTGGCTGAGGGAGTGAAGTAACACTACAGTTCTACCTTGATGAATCTTGCCAGAAAACGACATTAAAATAGCACTATAAAAACAACTCGTGTTGCATCACAAAATGTACTGTTCCCAACCCTAAAATGGATCACTCAGATCAATGACATTGACGAAGTCTATTCACAAGCCCAAATGCCAGCAACACTCTAATGGACCCAATGCCTCGATGCCCAGAGAAATAAAATGCAAGAAACAAACATGTTACACCCAACTCCGTCAATGGTCATCTGCAAGGCTGAGAGAAAGAAGAGTTGCCCATATGCATTCGAGGAGAAAGACAGTAAATGCATTAGAAACTTTTGAAACGAGCTTCTTATTGCAAATAAGTAAGATCATACACACGCTCTTTCGAGTGGTATTTATAAGTAATCACAGCAAAGGCGGCAAGTCAAAGGAGCAGAATATTAGAAATGATGGTGAGTTATGGTTTTGCCATGGAAAGAATGATGTAGTCATTCCACTTCGTTTTGTGGCAGACATTGGATGGCAAAAAAGATACCAGGAGAAGGCGGTCAACTCCAAAGAGAAAGTTCCACATCACATCAGTCAGATGAAATGAAAAGCAATACAAGGAACATAAACATGCCCAGCTGAGAAAAACAGTCTATACATAGATTTCAGAAATGAACAAGACATGCCTTCAGAATTCAGCACATGTCTAAGTCCATGTGGTCAAAGATTGAGAGGCAAAAATCAACGGAAAGGGCATGCCTTTAATGACTGTGGTGCCTCTAACACGTGGAATCAGCTCTGAAGATGACAGCAACCCAGAAATGAAAGAACGAGTACACATGCTGTCATGAAACACATATAGTCTGCTGCACAGTCTGAAAATAAGAACCATCTCGTAGAGTTAAAAAGACAACCAAGGAAAACGATGCCATGCCTCGTATGAAACAGAAAATCCACATTTCTAAAGAAAATAACTCTGTTAGTATCTCTGGCTTCCAAAATCAAGTCCACAATTAATTAATTAAACCCTACATCCAGTCACAGCATCCACCTCACCTCGGTTGTTACAAGCCATCCATCGCGCACTTTCATGAGGGTTCTTAGTCGGTCCAACGCCTATGGTGAACACTCTCACCTACAAGGAAAGAGAAGTGGTGGCACTGGCCTGAGCACAAGTCGAACAAGAACACAAGACTCTCACCTCGGTTGGCGCAGGCCATCCACTTGATAGCATTGGTTGGGTTGGCAGTTAGTCCCACTGCATAAGTAAACACTCTCACCTAAAATGAAGCCATAACGGGGCAGATGTTAAACCAGGGGCATGCACAGACTGAGGTTCAGGTGCAAGCTGAAAAGGGTGAGGGTTAGTTTGGTAGAGGGAAAAACGTGCTGTAATGGGCAAAAAAGGGTTTCAGTCGTGTAATGTCCGCCCCTTACCTTCATTCCCTTTACAACATAGCTTGAAGCTAACCACTGGCCGCTCCACTGACGTTTCCCTCCTCAGATTCGTTGGTCTACATTGCGTGGTAGAGCGAGGACCTCCAGGCAGACCTCTGCAAGCTCTGCCTGACAAGGCCTCCAAAATAATTTTTTCAATGATATATTAATTCGACTAGTTAAAGCGGATAGCTAGACCACAACTGGGCGGCAAGGGGCGGTATGGAAATGGGGGAAAGAGTAAAGTCGACCATTACTGGACATATCACGTTGTTAGTGCTGGAAATTCGGTGCAACGGGATGGGAAGGAAAGAACTGCAACCCAGCCTCACACTCCTCGCCGGTCTACTTTGTCCTGAGAACATTTCATGATTAGCATGTGGGACGATACAACTAACAGTCTGATATTTGACAGTGTTCTACATTTACAGGATGACAAGTAAAACATAAATTTTCTAATAAAGGACAAAGTATGGGGTGAAAAAAGGGGAAACACAGTAATCCCCCAAAAGAATACCTCATAGACGCTACAGATATAAAAGAAAAAGCGAGACCAGGACATCGAAACACTGAGCAGGCGGAGGAAGAACACATGAAGGAAGACAAAGATAAGGTGGAAGACCAGAAAAACCAGGAGAAGGAGGAGAAGGAGGAGCAGGACGAGCAGGAGCCAAAAAATGGAAGAAAAGGAGGAGAAGTGGGAGCAGCTGAAAAATGAGGAGGAGCCGGAGCAGGAAAAAGGGGAGCAAAATCAGGAGCAGAAAAAACAGTAGAAGAAGACATTGGAAATGTGGTAAAAGGTGCCTTTAGAGTGGAAAGTAGAGCAAGACCAGAACGAGAATACGGAGCTGAGGTGGAGGAACAGGAGATAAAACAGAAGCAGGAAGAACAAATGCAGAAGAAGCAAAGGCTGGTGAAGCAAAGACAGAACGAGGCAGAGGAGAAGTAGGATGCCAGAGAGAACAGGAAGAGGGCAATGAGCGAAGCACGGGCAGTAGTGCAAGAGGAAGAGAGGCGGTAGGGGCAGGAAGAAAATGAACATGAAGGAAATGAACAGGAGTATGAGGAGCACAAGGAGAAAAGGGGCTGGAAGACCAGCAGAAGGAGAAGCAGGGGCAGAGAAGGAAAAGGAGAAAAGGAACAGCAACAAGAAATGAAGCAGCAGGAGCAGGAATACCAGAGGCAGACGGGGCAGACGGTTGAAGCCAAAAAGAAGGTGTTGGAAGGAAATTAATAGGAGGACCTCAAGGAACGTTGACATTAATTGGAAAATAGAAACCGAAGTGAAAAATAAAAACTTAAAATCAGGAGCAGACAGAGTAAATAGGAAAGAAAAGTGACAAGTCATCACAAATGCAGGGTAAACATCAGACAAAACAATCCTAATCTATCTTATGATCCTTAAGGTCAACAAAACTGTGCTACCACCACCACCCCACCCCCAAATAATGACTATCATTAACAAATCACACCTTGCCAGAGCTGAGCTATAATGCTTGGCCAGTCTGAAAATTTAACATGGAGCATGAGAAAATCCAAGGCCTCTCACCGATTTATTGTATGGTGCCCAGTTATACTTTTGGAAGACAGACTCTGCATTGTCCGTGCCTCCGTCAGTGAGTAACATGATGACTTTGTTGCAGCCTGCTCCCATTCCACGCTCCGAGTTGTTCCTTTCAAACTGGAAATGATCCAACAATTTGTTTCACAAAACAAAGATTTCTTACAAGTTTGCATGAATTTCATTTCTAAAAAATATGGACAACTCGAAAAGCATTGAAAAAGAATTCTTCACACTTGCAAAATGTACATGTGGTATAAATGTCATATGTTTATTTCCAGACACTATCAAATCCACTTTATCAAACACAGAGATGGCAAAACTGTCCACTGTCAGGTGATACCTCAGAGAATTCTAGTCATTTCCAAATAAAACCCAGACCTATTCTGTTTGCGGTTTTCTGTTCCACCTCTGATTTATTCATGCCATTTACAGCTAAAATTGAAAACATTTTGCATCTAATCATTAGAAAAATAAGTGCCCAAATAAACATACAACAAAGAAAAGTTAAGAAAATGAGACACAAAAATCCATTTGTTCATTCCAGTCCAATCCAACTCTGCCCAACTCAACCCACTCCAAACCCGCCCATACCAGTCCATACTACTCACTTTGAGGAACTCTTCAAAAGCAAAGGTCAGACCAGCCTTGAAGTCAGCCTGACCCTGGGCTTTCAGGTTGTCCACGTCCTGGCCAAGTCTCTGCAACCACAGACAAGAGTCTTGCTGAAGCTTTTGTGAGTAGAAGTTTCACAGTTCTGTCTCTCAAAGGGGTGCTCGTGAAGAGGTTTCTTTTTAGAATAATAACGATGTTGTTTTCACACACTGCATGCAAACCAATATTATTTTTGGTTCCTGCTCTTTAATTTCAAATAACCACACAAAAATAATAACTACATGTTTATGTGAAGTGAAAATTTTCTAGTTTTACGCATAACCATTTTTCTAAATTAAAGAATAAATTTACAATGTTCAGAGAAACTGTACCATTATACATTCAAGAGTGATATATATATATATATATATCACATATGAATGCATGCATGCATGCACACACACGAGCATAATGCATGCACATACGCATGCACACACACACACACATATACACATGCATGAATGCACACAAACATATACACACACATGCAAACACACACATGCAAACACACACACACGCGTGCGTGCACGCACACACACACACACACACACACACACACACACACACACACACACACACATGCACTGCAGGAGCAGTTGACAAATAAGTGGTGAAAATATTATACTGCTCAAGTCTTATTAGAAACGCTGTAATTTGTTCTCATACCCAGCTGATACACAAACATTTACAAAGAACATTTCACATATACTCAGTCTCTGTTCAGAAAGGTGATAAAGGATTTGGAAGAGAAATAGCACAACTAGTGATGCCTTGTCTTTTCTCACCTTTTTGTTCCTGTAGTTTGCCTGGACAAAGGTCGTTTCATTGAAGCACTCGCTGACAAACCTTGCATGCTGAGCAAACTGTAAATGAAGTAAGAAAATAAACATTTGAGCAAGCAGCAAAGAGAAATTGGCAACAAAGCAACGAGAATGAATTAAATTACTAGTGGGATAGTGTGACGTAACTGACATATTAAATGAGGGCATCAAGGTTTACTTTTTATAATTCTACACAGATTTAGAGAAAGGTATATAGTCATAAATTTGTTATTAGTACATGTAAGTGATGGCTACAAATAATGTGTAATGACACGTTAGGTAAGATATTTTTTCAAATGAATGTATGCATACATGTTGGTGTGTTTATATGCATGTGTATGTAAGCATGCAAACATGCATGTATGTGTGTGTAGGTGTGTATGTGGGTGCTTTCATGTGCATGTGAATATGTGTATGTCTCGGTGTGTGTATATGTGTGTTTGCATGTACCAAAAATACGCATGTGTATGCATGCATAGTTTATGCTTGTATGTTTTCAAAAAGGCATGCAGGTGTATAATGTAAATGTGCATACTTTTTCATGTTGTCATGCAAGTGCATCTGAGAAAATATTACCAAATAGAAACAGAAACTAAGAACTCTATGGTTGATCTAAATAGATTCAAATCACCATGAAAAGTGCATCAACGCCATGATAATACATCTTTTCCTTTTACTGACAGTTTCGACTGAAACACAGGAATACTTTTATTTTTGAATAAAAAGCAAACAAACCAGAATCTACCCACTGTCAGCCATATATCCACAATGAAAAGTAAATGTGCTGGTGAAAGGGGTGGGTAGAAAGAGACAAATTTGAAGAAATTTAAGCTAATTTCTATGTTTTCCTGACATACTTACCAGTAGACAACCAGTGATATTATGACCTTTGAACCTCGAAAAAAGAATTTGCAAATTCTTACCCACACGTGCCCGCCTGCAACGGCCAACCCGATTGGTTGAGACATAAGCTAGGGACGCCGTGGGCAAAGGGAGGCAATTCCAAATGCCACGCGTCCTCCACGCCTACATAGACTGCAGGCCGGGCACGTTCGTCCTCTTTTGACACAGCTGAGAGAACCCAAGCCATGCACAAACGGGGAGGTGGGTGGGACAGTAAGTTGTCTACTGGTAAGTATGTCAGGAAAACTTAGAAATTAGTTTAAATTTCTTCAAGTTTTCCATCAATACTGACCAGTAGACAACCAGTGATATGATTGCCCAGCAATGGGTGGCGGGTTGTGCATGAACACCTGACAAAACATTAAAACAACCCATCATCAAACACGAATAGCCGAACCCGCAACAACCAACTTGTTGATGCCAAAGGTGTCGTTGAGACGACGAACTCGAACATCACGCCGGTAGTGGTGTGTGAAAACACAGTCACTGCGCCAGAAGGCCGCCCTCAAAAGGTGAGCCAAAGAGACATCCTTGGCAGACGCTGCAGAGGTGGCAACCGTGCGGAGTTCATGAGTCCCAGAGCACCAGCAGGAGGATCAAGCAACGCATTCCTAGATGCATCAATGAGCAAAACGCGCATCCACCAAGAAAAGGACGTTAGACACCCCGGCGTGACTACGTGTAAGAGGCAGAAAAGTCTCCATGTCCGAAGGCGACGGGACTGAGTTCAAGCCAGTAACATTGAGGGCACGCACCAAACCGTCCGCACAGTAAGATTGCCAGGATTGAGAAAAAATTGGGAGACCCATAATCTCGATGCTCTGACCGTCGAAAAGAGAAGACCCTGACACCGACAGAGAGACGATAGGACCCCTTGGTCGGCTAGGGACAGACGAATGGAGCCATGCCACATCCGTCCAGCGCAAAGTGGCTTCCCGAAACCACTCCAACAGCACCACCACCGGATCAAAATGGAGCAGTCGGAGACCCGGCTGGCAAGCTGCCTCTGAAGGGGTCGTTTTGCGACCTGAGCCAAAGGCAACAGGGTAGCCACTGACCCCATCTTGCCAAGCAAGGAGAGAAGAGTACGATAGGGAGTGCTCTCCACACCACAGAAGTGAGAGAGTAGCTCTGACAACGATCGCAACCTGTCCGCGGACGGACAGAGAAGGAGATAGTGTCGAACTGCATGCCTAGGTACGAATGAAGTTGACGGAAAGAAGTCAGACTTCTTCCATGAGAAGTTGAAACCAAGGCCCTGTGCCAGATGGACAACCATTTCCGTGTCCTGGGCACAATGCCAAGACGAGCGATGTAAAACCAACCCATCATCGAGGTACATCCGCCAACGAACTCCCCTGCCTCTCACCAACATTGCCAACTGCTTGGCGACCTTGAAGAAAATGAAAGGAGCAGTAGACAGACCGAACCGAAGGGAAACGAAAAGGAAAACCCTGTCTTCCCAGACGAAGCACAGATACTTTCACATGTCCGAATGCACCGAGCCATGGAAGTACGCATCCTGCAGGTCCAATGACGTGACAAAATCGCCGGAGCGGATTGCATCATGCACCGACCTGGCAGACTCCATCTTAAAAGGCATCCCGTGAACAGAATTGTTCAACCGAGAGAGGTCTAGAACCGGGCAAAACCCCCCAGAATGTGTCGCAACCGCAAAAATTCTGGAGTAAACCCCTGGTGAAGCAAGAGACACCTCCTGAACAACCTGCTAAACTAGCCGAGAAGCAACATCCTCGTCCAACACCTTTACCCTCTCAGCGTGAAAGGGTTTAGGAAAAGCAAGAGGCTCACGTGACAGACGCGGAGGGGTCGTGAATGGAATTTTACATCCATCCCGCACCACCCTCAGAAAAGCGCTGTCGTGAACTTGCCGACGCCACACGGCAAACGCCCGCTGCAGAGCGTGTGCGCGTGTAGGAGTCGAACGAAGTCCGCGCGGCAGAACACTGAAACAGCACACAAGAGAGGGCCAAACCAACGCTGAGGGAAGCGGTTCCTCACAACGAGAGTCCTAAGACAGAGCAATAGGAGCGTTGGTCGGATGACTCAACGTCCCACCCCTCTTCCACAGCCGCATTGGAACCATGGTCCGAGAACTGCGTGTGCCAACCCCAGCACTGGGATCTGATCGGATTGTTCTAGACTTGACTCCCCGCAGGGAGAAACACTGTCGATGACACTGAGCCAGAGGAGAAAACAGACCCATGACCGCGTCTCACCGCCCCGCTCGGCCTAACAGGAGCGCGGAGGCGGGACACATGAGAGTGCACAAAAAGGGAGGGGGGCGGCGTGCTGACCGGACCAAAAGCGTCTGCTGAATGGCCGTTAGCAACGCTCTGCCGTGGCCCGACCGCAGAGCTCGATATCGCTGGAGCGCGGTGGGGGTGCCGCACCACCCCACCTGCCGGGAGCGCAGGGGCGAGGCACCGGACCAGTCAGTGTCGGTTGAAAGGCCGGGATCAACGTGCTGCTGCGGCCCCACTGCAGAGCTCGATCTTGCGGGAGCACGGTGGGGGTATTGCACCGTCCCGCTCGACCTTCCGGGAGCACATGGACGAGGCACAGAGGACCGCACGGGGCGGGGGGTGGCATGATCACCGGACCAGACAGTGTCTGCAGAAAGGCCGGGATCAGCGCTCTGCCGTGACCCCACCGCAGAGCTCGACCTCGCAGGAGCGCGGTGGGGGTGCCGCACCGCCTCGCTCAACCTTTCGGAAGCGCAGGGGCGGGGCACAGGGGCGGCGTGACGACCGGACCAGACAGTGTCAGCTGAAAGGCCGGAATCAACACTCTGCCGTGGTCGGACCGCAGAGCTCCCCGTGGGGAGCGCGCGACCGCCGACCGGAGTGCCCAATACGTACCTGTCTGAGCTCGACCTGGGGGAGAGGGACCGCCTGCCGTCAGAGTGCCGCAGCGCACCACCTTCCGAGGGCGTGGGATCGGGCCACATCCGAAAGCACGAAACCCCCCCGTCCGAGCCGAGCGGCCAAACGCCAGCCCAGGAGCAAAGGGACAGGAACCACAAATCCGGCAAAGGCAGGTCTCAGCCTGACCAGGCTGACTCGACCAGCCGGACTGAAACTAAAACAAAACCCCTGGTCTAACCGCCGAGTAGCAACTGACCTGCTGAAAGAAACGGGAGTGGAGAAGGCAGAAACTCCTGTCTCACATGCGCGGGACAGAAGGTGTGGGGCGGGCTAGAAAAAACGAAAAAAAAACCCGCCCCTCCCACACCAGCAGAGAGAGCAAACGCCCAGCCACAGAGTCCACCATCGAAGCAGACCGCGTGGTGGGCAACAACAGCATGCGCAGACCGAAACTCCGCAGTGCCACCTGACAACACAGGAAAAGCCGCGGAAGCATGCACAACCGAGCGACATGTGGAAACAAGAGAAGGAAAGAGAGCAGAAACACTCACTCGAAAAGAGCAAGAATGCCTACCTCCCCCCGACCCCGTCGCCCCCGCTTTGTTGAGGCCATGAGTAAGCACCCTTCTAACACGCGCAGCAAGAAGGAGGGATGCCATAAACGCTCACTGCAAGGCGCCAGACCTGAAGCCCGGGAATAGCGCACAGCACAGCAACAACAGCGAACGCGAAGGACAAGCAAACAAGCGAACACACCAGCCAGTCGTTGGTCGCACGACGAGCAACGACATGCCAACGCAACCCAGAACTAGCGCTTGCATTCAACGTCCAAGCGCCCAATTCCCAAACGAACACTAAGCAGCGTTGTTGCAGTCCGCCATTCACGAAACGCACCACCGCTTCTTCACAGCACAGCTAAGAAGCGAACACACGCGAACAAATCACAACGTCCGACTCCAAAAAAAACCTCCGTGGACGTGGAAAAAGCAAGGAGAGAATGAGCACTCATTCAGCCTGTGAACGAGCACCCCTCCCACTCCACACCTTACAGCCAACGCCTAGACGCCGGCACCCCTGCCGTTCGACATGGCGAGCGGAGAAGCATCACGCCCGACATTAGCATGGTAAAGCACATCCACCAACGCCAAATGGCGAACAAACCCGGCTACCAGCAACCCAAAGCAACGACAAACCAAAACAAACAATGAACAAGCAAGCCGTTGGCAGTAGGAACTACAAGCCACCAACCTACCAATTCAACGGAAGCCAACACGCGCATACAGAAATACCGAGCGAAAAAATGGCCTCTGAGTGAGAGTACAGCAACCACAGCGTGCGAGAAAACGCACCGCCACAGTTACAACTGTAACCACCAAAAGCAGCGGCCACCCGCGAAAAAGACAGACTTCAACCCAAACTCCCGTGCAGGTAGAGAAACCACTCGTTCTGTCAGTTGAAGGAGAACTCACTCCACTCCACTCCTATCCGCCAAGCACGGCGATGCCGCTACCCTGTCGCCTCGCCAAGGAGAGCGAAAGGCATATGCCATACAGAGTGCGTAGTAGCAACAGCTACCGCGAACAAACATTCAAGAAAAACAAGCCCGCCGTTTCACTAGCAAGTACAAGCAACGCACCTGCCAATTCAACCGAGCCCATGCCCAAAAAGCCCGAGCGAAGAATGGCCTTTAAATTGAACCGGCTGACAACGAAGGAACGCCAAACAATGACGCAGAAACAGTGGCAACGCCACAAGTACTTCCCTGAAGCTCCAGCAAAGGGAAAACTGCAAACACTTTACAGCCACACGAAGTAGGCTGGAGGTAATCCTGAGCACGAGTATCCAAGTGCCAGCGAACGCGACAGCGTGTCGAAAGTGTCAAAAGAGGACGAACGTGCCTGGCCTGCAGTCTATATAGGCGTGGAGGACGCGTGGCATTGGGAGCTGCCTCCCTTTGCCCACGGCATCCCTAGCTTATGTCTCAATCATTCGGGTTGGCCGTTGCAGGCGGGCACGTGTGGGTAAGAATTTGCAAATTCTTTTTTCGAGGTTCAAAGGTCATAATATCACTAGTTGTCTACTGGACAGTATGGATGGAAAACATCCATTTTCTTCACTGGCTCTCTTCCTAAATTGTGGTACTCTTATTTACTCTACCCAGTGATACATTTATTTGCTTATCATGTAGAATGCATCTACTCGCTTATTTAGTTTAGTATTTCCACAAGTATGGATTCATCCAATGCTCTATCACCACAAGATAAACTTGACATTAAATGACAAAACTAGGATAAGAAGAAACTGTATGTGTCAAGCAAGAGCGACCATGTGGAGAACTCCAAATCTCAGAATTTCCCATTAATGGCTTTGATAAGGGTTATGGTATTATACAACTACTTATGACCCACATAAGGGCATCAAACTGCTTTACACTTGATCTCCTGATCGATGGGCCATGTTATCAATACTTTTGCTGGCACCTGATGACAAGCATAGCCACGAACAGATGGAACAACACAGGTAACAGAACATCTCTCCCTGGGGAATATACTAATCCACTGCTGGCTCACTGCAGTACACAAGGGTTCATTACACTATTGTTTGCCAGCAATGCTTTCACAGATACCCTGATTTACTCCAAGGTGGGGAAAGGCAATACGAGGTGAGCATCTTGCACAATGCTTTCACAGATACCCTGATTTACTCCAGGGTTAGGAAGGGCAATGCGAGGTAAGCATCTTGCACAAGGATGCAACTCTAGGATCTGCGCACCTTCGACCTTCACTTCCATTGACCAAAGGCACTTCTGACCACTAGAGCCCCAAATGCAAGAATTGGTTATCTCAGCATATCATGCTTGATGAATAAAAGCTTCCCAGCTACCTGTTATGTCCATGTGGTCACATCTGAGTGCAAGACATCAATACAAGCAACATCTACTCACAATACGAAAAGACAAAAGACGCGAAGAAACCTAATCTCTCTGATGAAAGGTACAAATGTACTGCAAGAAAAAGCCACAGTGGCAACCCAACAATGAAAAGCACCTCATCACAGGGATAGCCATGCTTTTTACAGAGTTCAGTAGACAGCTGCAAAGAAAGTTCCAGTCTGAACAGTCTAATACTTCCCATCCTCAAAATGATTTAGCAGCATGTCTATACATTTTATCAAATCCCCCAAAACGGACTTGTTCAGTTGATTTCCATTTCTTAATAAACAATAGCTGTGCGGTTTGTAGGGAAACAAAAGCTTGAAAATATGACATAAATAGAAGAGCAACATTTACTGTCATATGAATTAACATATCTTGGCATAACTATATCTTCTTCATCATATGTAGTTTCAATTCCAATAAACAAGACCCCTACAATGAGATTTTAGTCCTGCCAGTCATGCATAGGAAAAGGAGGAATTGAGATGTAAAAGATGGCAATTATCTATATTATTCAGCGATGGGGTTACAGGCTGCCAGATAAAACAGTTCGTAAGCTATAGAAACAGTGCTGTGGTTCAAGTTGAGATCAGACTTGGAAGAAATCTCCAATACTGAGAGGTGGTCTTTGTTCTCTGGTATTCCAAACAGCAAAGCCAGTGTATAAGTTTATGAGTGTGGCACTTACTTCTACAGTCCAATGCCTAGATTGGTGGATGGACTGACATCTGACAGTGTTTATCATTCATGGTGCTCATATTTACAAAATTGAAGTACCGCATAACACCTGACAAACATACAAATCATACAGACAAGATCAGCCATTCAACTGTCGTATAATATGACGGATGGATTAAATGTAAGCACGTACACCAACTACTTTTACTATGAAGCACAGCTCTTCCCAGCCAGTAAGAAGACATTTCCAGATACTAGCACACAGATGTACTTTAAAAAACGGTTCATTGCTACGCCTAAACGTCCTAACAATACATAAACAGCACGACTGACATTCACCCTAGCTATGCAGCCTTAGGGCTCCACGCATCAAAAATCTTACCTCTACAATGTTGACAAAGTCGTTCTCTCCAAGGGTGTCCATTATGGACTTGACTGCCACCTTCATCAGCTGCAGTGACTGGCCATGCGTGCTGCCACTCCTGTGGGCAGTGGTTGGAGAGACCACAATAGAAATTGCTATGAAGAACAAAGTCTATCCCCATTCAAGTATATCTGCAGAGCAGATTAATCAAGAACATATTTAACTGCCTGCTCTAAGCTGACTTAATTGCCTAATTTGACAAAAAAGATATCCTACTTCTCTAGAGTATTGAGAAAATACAGTATTATAAGGAAAATGAACCTTGCTTTTGCAAACAATAAATTTGACAAATTGTCCAACTACTTATGCCAGATATGCTAAAAATGAAGGAAACCGATTTTGATTATGCATAAAACTTAGATAATGCATAACTTATAGAAGTAGAAGAAGATACTGCAGTTATTAAATATAAAGCATCAACATTTCACTGTTGACCTTACCATGGTGACTTTGTGTATTACATTCCAGAATGTGAGTTTTCAAAGCAGAGATAAGAACATGATCATAATGTGGACATGGTTTCCTACATATCTCCTTGCCAGAGGACTTACGTGTCTATGAGGATCAGCATGTTCTTGGGAGAGCTGGAGCCCTGGGTGTACCTGGAATGAGATGAGGCATTTCCAAATTGCAAGGCATTAAGATCTTAATGAAACAATACCAAAGCCAGTCAACATTTATACACTTTGCAGTCTGCTAAAGGGTTCTCCGAATCGTTGGTATACCAGCAAAGGGTTAACAAAAACATCCACACAACAATACTCATTTCAAGCTGAATATGTAGCAATCAGGATATTTATTAGTTGAAGTACACTGCATTATCTCATTCACAGTGAAAGCAAATCAACAGATACTCATATGCCTCTCTGTACAATTGAGAGTCAAGATTTCATGAGTACGGATAACAGCAATGGAGGCTTTTCATCCATCTAAAAAATATGATGTACAAACTGCATAGCTGCAAATGAGAGCACATTATCATGCTGAACTCTGCCAACAGTGTGCATCCACTCACGCTGCTCTGCCACTATGCATTGTCTGTGTATGAAATGCCACAATGCTATGAGCATTGCAAATAATTGAATTCACTGACTACGAAGGGAGACAGCCTCACCAAGATTGGCTGCGTTGATGTGCCAGGGTGAAATGACCTGGCCAAAAATATCATTCTAATATGCTGCTTTATCAACCATAATTTTCTTTGTGAGAAAAACTATGCTGCACTGAAAACTACATCACTGACAACGAAAAGGGGCAAGTAGTTATACAGTTAGCGGTTTGACCTCATTAATGAACACTTTTCATTAGTCCACTGTTAACTTCTTAAATGTTATTGGTCAGGTGTGCTTCAGAGAGACCCAAGCGCTCTTTTTACTGTGCAAGTGACTGCAGCACACAATCAGTTGCACAGTTTAAAAAATTGATATGGGGGGTGGGCAGGCCAACAGGCTTGGGGTGGAGAGGCACATACACACACACACACACCCACACACACACACTCAACACACACACACACACACACGCAATCTCTCTCGGGCGGGGAGTGATTTAATTCAGGGTTGATTACACCAGCAGGAAGCAACTGCAACACAACACGGAAAAGCTTTTAGTGCTGATGCAACAATCAATATTTAATTGGCCCACTGGGGATCGCCTTCCAGACTTCAAAAGACTTGTATTGATTGGTTTATTGATCCATTTTCCAGGTGAGGTTTCAGGCTTGGCTACATCTAAAAGCTTTTAGTTGCCATTAAAACAATGAATAATGCACGAGCAGTGCTTCAGGTTGTTGGGGCGCCCGCGCCATTGGCGCATATTTTATCACAATGGCGCGTTACTTTCAATGTGTATGCGCCAGCCGGGTGCGTCATAAAAATCACCAACTTGTATCGATCCTCGGTCTGTACCACTAAGCCCCACCAAGCACATGTGGCCGCACCACGGAGTACCAAAACCGACGCCAAACCGATGAACAGGCCTCAAACGTCGACAACGTCAAGTCAAACTGCTGCTTTGCCTAGCATCGATGCATCGCTCTGTGTGATTGGCTAATAGCCAGCAAACAACCAATCAGCAAACATCTATCAGTTTACCTTGCACAGACTCTCACACGTGTGAGGAATCAAGATGCCACCGAAGAAAAGGCTTAGAAAAGAAACTGAAGAAAACCAACGTCAGTTGACGTTGTCTTCAATGTTTTGCAAGAATAAAACAAGCGATAACTGTTTAGTTTTTATCTCTTACTAGCTCCTTCCAAAGCTGATGTCCATGTGGAGCAGTGCAAGTCTGATTTTGTCAACACCTGAGTGCACTGAACTGGACTTTGATCTTGAAGAAAAGACTTACAAGCAGTGTAAAATCACCGTTCTGGTTCAGAAAGTCTCCTCTACTCTGCTGCCCTCATTTGTAGAAGAAGTCCTCTCCAATCTGGATAAGAGATTTCCTGATGCGGAGCTGCTCCAGGCATTCAACGTTCTAGCTATGAGGCCGATTTCATTTGTTGACAAGATAAAGCTGGATGACTGGGGCATGGAATAAATGGAGAAACTTCTTCAACCGTTCGCTGACGAAAAGACCCACTCCTGGTTCTGCGAGGGCCAGAACTGCTCACTGAAAACTGCTCAGCCGTTCATCAACAGAGACGAGACTTGGCAAGAATGGAGGCTGCTCAAGAGAACAGTTCTCAGTGAACACTTTCCCAGAGATGATTTCGTCACCCTTTGGCAGATGATCGCCAAATTCTACCTTGCAGCTGACGATTTTCCAAATTTAAAGAAGCTGACAGCTGTGGCCCTGACACTGCCCATCCACACAGCAGACTGAAAGATCGTTCTCTGTGCAAAATTACGTCCAAACACAGAGGGGGAGAGCATGCACTGTCTAGCACACACTGTGACCAGCTGATGAGGGTGTGCATTGATGGACCTATCTTCCAGGACATGCCCTTTAACCGTGCAGTGCAGGTGTGGGCGGAAAGTCGCAACCGCTACCTGTTCAAGAAGAACTAGGGCACGAGACTGTCCTAGGACCTATTGATGGAGTTATTCAGAAGGAAATACTGTGGACTGTTGTGTATTTGTGTGTGTAATTTGCTGGATGGCAGAAAACAAGTTGAGAATAAACTCTTTGGGCTCGCTGCAACATTTTTGTGGTGTGTATGTGTGTAGAGGAGTGATTTTGTGTTGTGTTTGACTGGTTGAAGCAGATCTCTGTTAGATTTCATTGTGTTAGGCCCTAAAACAAAGTTTGTTTAAACAAAACATCATGCTACCAAGAAAGAATAGAGTGGATTTTGAGTGATCATGACTCTGTGTCCACAGAACAAAATGTTAATGACCCATGTTTTTCAAAATTGACCCATCATTTTGCCTGGCCATGGGTCATTGGGCCCATGAAGTCTAAAAACAATCTGAAGCACTGCACGAGGCATGAATGTTGCGTGATACCTTGCCACGCAGGACATTTTACCTGGGCGTTCAGTCTTCACAACCGCTATCTCTGGAAGGTAGGTGTTTTTGCCTCTGTCTCACTGATCTTGTTTGGTTAAGCCTTGTATTTCTTTAAAAGGCACCCAGCTGTTAAACTGTGAACCATAGCTTTTCCATTTAACAAATGCTTTCTGGTTTTTATAATCACGTTTTATTACCTTTTCAATTCTAAATACATCTTGAGTTGTTCTCTGCAGCTCCTGCACGTAAAAGGTGCAAAGTATTGGTTCAGCTTTCATGTCTTCCACTTTGTAAGTTAAGGGATTGGTCTCTTGAATTGATTTAATTCTAAAATCTCTTCCGTCCAGTTTGGTGTAAAATCTTTTTCAAACTGCCTCTTCTGCTTAGAAATTCTCACCAGATCACCTACGTTGAACTTAGGCTGAGACTGTAATACCTGTTCATTCTGAAACATTTCTAGTAATACTAATAACCAGAAGGCATGAAAAAACATTGTCTCGCCACACTGCCCCTTTTACACAAAAAGAGGGTTTTTGAGTGTGTGGTACAATCGGTTTTAGCGGTTTTAACCCACTCGCTTCGGATGGAACGCGCACGTTGCATCCCCCCTTCGCTTCGGGAGCGACGCACGCGTCTCATCTTACCCTCGCGGTGTTTACGTCGAGATCTAAAATTAGCAACGGCAATGGCCGACTTATCGCAATGCCTGCTGGGAAGCAGAGTGACTGCGCACTACGCTAGTCCAAGTTTGATCGAAATCGGACAAGTTTTAGCTGTGTTGTGGCGATTTTTGTCGAGATTTCGACTGACGTTCTGAATTTTTTCGCGTCATGTCCGATTTTGCATCGGATGAGAGCGAAGGAAGCGACATTGATGCCAATTTTAATTCTGATTTCGACGATGTCGATGCGCCGGAAGATCCGCTTCAATAGGACCAGTGGATGCGAGAGATGTTGGAGGAGGAATCGTCGGAGGAAGAGTTTCTAGGCTTCCAAGGATCGTGGCAGACAGAAAATTTTCGTTCTCGCACACGACACGCGTCATGTCCGACTCAGCATCGGATGAGAGCGAAGGAAACGACATTGATGCCGATTCTAATTCTGATTTCGACGATGTCGATGCGCCGGAAGATCCGCTTCAATAGGACCAGTGGATGCGAGAGATGTTGGAGGAGGAAGAGTTTCTAGGCTTCCAAGGATCGTGGCAGACAGAAAATTTTCGTTCTCGCACACGACACGCCTTTCGACGCGCTCAAGGAGTGAAGATTGACATCCCTCGGATGCAAAGCCTCTTCATGTCTTCTCTCTGATCTTCACACACGCGATGTGGGAAAACGACTTGTGACAGAGACAAATCGATATGCCGAGAGAGAGAGAGAGACAGAGGAATCCACCTCCTGCCAGCTCCAAGTGATGTAAAAAAAATCTTGATTTTTGAAAGACTTTATCACTTGGTAATGCATGCTTATTTTTGAAAGACTTTATCACTTGCTAATTAATCCATGCCTATTTTTGAAAGACTTTATCACTTGCAAATGCATGTCTTGCACCTTTTCTCTTTATATTATCTGTCATGTCATGCATGTGCTTCATGTTTACCTTTATCTGAGTGAAAAAAGGCATGGTGAAAATTACTTTGTGATCATGTAAAAAAAAAAAACAATTTTTGCGATTTCATGTCATGTACCATATTTGCTGTATCTCATGAACAAATTGATTTAGGACTTTGCATTTTGTTTCAGCAGATAGCTAAATGAGTAAATTATCCATTAAGAGTCTGTTTTGAGCTTATTTGGGAGGTTTTCTTTCTAAAAACCATAATTTTTAACTGAAAATCAAGGTGAATGTGTCCGTTTTTGCACTATTTTCTAATTTTAAAAAATCATTCCTAAATTTTAACTTGTATTGTGTTGTATTTGATTGTATGAGCTTGTAGCAATGGATGTCAGCTTTAAGACAATGCTTATTTTGTGTCTCTGTGATTGTTACAAGTGGAGTTAATAAATTTTTTGTAAACGTACCCGACTTCTTCAGTTTTTCTGAAAAAGGCTCAGGTTTTCAGGACTCTTTTGTGTATACCGTCATAGTGTCTAATGGGTTAATCGACGCTGACGGTCGTAATACGACTTTGTCCATTCATTGTCGAAACTTCGCTGGCTTAATTCGCGGATCGCTTTCGCCTAGCAGATGACAGCTTTGTATACAAATCATCACTGCTAGGCAGCGCGAAATTTACCAAAGTCGATCAAAAAACTCGTATTCATACAAATAATAAACCAATTCGATTTTCTTTCTCAGATTATTCAGACTTCGTCCGATTATTACGACCGTAAGATAGCAGTAATTTGACATTCGGCGTCACCTCTTCTGATTGGCCGTTTCATGTCATGTGACGGTGATAGTTTTGTCTGCAACTCGCACTTATGTCTTACGTTATGGTCGAAGTAGTGATGTTTACTTAGTCCGCTGAACGCTGCCAAGACTAATGCGCGAATGAATGAAGTATGATTTCATAATTTTTCAGGATTAATACAAATGTATATCAAATACATCAGTTCAATTTAATCGAGTCAATTAATCGAGTACATGTCCGCCAGGTCAAAAATGTGAGTGGAACACAAGTCAGAAAAGTTACAACTTGGTAGTCTGTTCGCGTGGCCTAATGGCAGTGAATCAATATTAAACTTGGCAGTATTACTTTGAGTATCCTAAAATGTACAAGACCACACAAATTTCATGAACTATCATCCATTTTTCTACAATTTATAGTGCAAAATACGAAGCGAGGGAGTTTACGGAAAAGAACGTTATAATTGCTTTACAAACACGTAGTAACGTCAGTTGCAGAATGGCTCAGATGGTAAAGCGTTGGACTATTGTAACGTTAGGTCATGCGTGAACGGGTTTGAATCCGCGCTGAAACTATTTTTACCCTTCTTTTTCGAGGTTGCTGGTTCGAACCCGACCTGTTTTTTGTGTGTGTGTGTGTTTTCCCCCCTCTTTTCTCGAGAGGTTGAGGGTTCGAACCCGATCTTTTTTATATAGTGCCAAAACCTGGAGGTTCAGCGCCAGCGGTTTTTATATCATTGATTCTAAAGACGTGGTGTTTTTTTTAACTGGGTCTGATGGAAAGTTCTATAAACTGCCAGAACTTTCCCAACAACTAGATAGAAAATGTTCAGCTTTAAAACAAGCATGCAGTTAGTACCAGGGCAGCATAAAAATAGAATAAGACAAGACAAAAAGTAACAAGGTTGGATAGATCTCAAAGAAACAAAAAAGCTTTCTTCAGAATGCACCACACCTATACATGAGCCACTGGCATTCTCTCTTGGTGTTGCTCATGGACTAAATATGCAACTCTTCTCTGTCAGACATAGAATTGGGACATTAAATCTGAGTGCGTGGATTTGACTGTTTTTGATAAGACAACCACAGACTCTTCAATACACACCCTCCAAAGTGTACTGTCCCCTAGCACTGCTGCCCACCCTAGTCACCTTCCCATCCCTGCAATGCCAGATTTCATCTCAGCCACCATCCCCACACCACCACCACCCCCTGCTGCCGAACATAGGTGTGAATCAGAAGCATGTTTCCCAGACTATGGGCATGCAATCCAAAGCAACCCAAAGCAATTCAAAGGGCATGTATGGTATTACTTTCAAGTGCTTGCTAAAATCATACAGGAGTCAGTCTCAAAACTGGGACAAAGGAGCAGGCGGTGCCAGGTTTTGAAAACAGGATTTCTTACAAGAACTGATTGGACGTTGCACCAGTTGTTACTTTTAAGAAAGACCAGAAATGCCTTTTGGACTGCTTTGGATTGCATTTCCATAGTCCGAGGAACCCGTTTCTGCTCTCCAGGTTCCCCTGCTCAAACTCAAGCTTCTAACTTTTGTGACAATGTGGGAAGCATCAGGCAACATTTCTGCATGTCGCCATTTAACAGCTAAATTTAGAATGATGAGTCAGAG
The DNA here is from genome assembly GCA_034096865.1 of Theodoxus fluviatilis. Classification (NCBI taxonomy): domain Eukaryota; kingdom Metazoa; phylum Mollusca; class Gastropoda; order Cycloneritida; family Neritidae; genus Theodoxus; species Theodoxus fluviatilis. Next base: position 31,382 of record JAWQFJ010001859.1, on the reverse strand, counting down.
AAGAGACGTATGAAATGGAGCACCTGACTTTTAGGTCTGCATGGAAATGGCAGCAAGGGACAGGAAACGTCGGTATGGGTCATTGTGTGAAAACTGTACGACAAGGCAGGTAACCTTCTTGCCTCCAAAATTTGCACTGCCCACCAAATGGCAGCCCAAAATGAGAAAATGAAAAAAAAAATCAAGTGCATTTACTATCTAATTGTTTGGTAGAGTAATGGTCATGCAACTATCATTCCAAAGAAGGAAATACAATATTAGTTGTAAATAAATTAGATTAATTCTTTGAAGGGCCTTATGTTTAACCGTTTTGTGATTTTCAAAAGCCATATCACCTGTTCAAGGATTGATGTTTGACAATGGTGTCAGAACTAGGATCAATAAGAAATAAAATGGCAGTAATATTCACCTTTGCCTGCTCATCCAAACATGCATCAAGACAACACTCAATTTCAATTAAGGAAATGAAATGAAATTTAATAAATAACAGAAAAAAAACAAATAAAAAGTAAAATGGAGAGAACTAGGATAAGAAAAACAGAACTAATCATCAATTCAGATCAAATCAAATCAAAAGAAATAAGATAACATGAAAATTGAAAAAAATTAAATGAAATACCCTGATAAGATACAATATAAGTAAAGCAAAAAATACAATAACAGATTAGAATAAAATGAGACTGTATTAACCCCACATTTTTTGTAAAAACAAATTAACCTGCTGTGAAAAAGAAAAAAGGGAACTAAAAAAGATGAAATGAAATAAAAACAAGAAGGGCAAAGCCCATACCACTCACATGCTTGACCTTGACCTTTACATGACATTGACCTTCAGGTGACCTTCAAGATCAATGTCAAACAACAAAACCTAACAATGACATCATACACTAAGAACTGCTTGACACATTTTTCCTACCAAAATACATGTGACCTTGACCAAGGTCAAGGTCATTCAAGGTTTTGCAACACAAAGCTGTTAATTCTAGACATAGGAAGCACAATGGTGCTTGTAGGCACTTTCTACCATGAGATATGGTTACTTTTAGTGGTTACTACCCCATTTTGGTCACATTTCATGAGGGTCAAATTGACCTTGACCTTGATGATATGTGACCAAATGTGTCTCATGATGAAAGTATAACATGTGTACTACAATCTTATGAAGTTTGGAAGAGTTGTCTTCCATAGTTCAGGGTCAAGGTCACTTCAAAATATGTATACAATCCAACTTTAAAGAGCTCCTGTGACCTTGACCTTGAAGCAAGGTCAATCAAACTGGTATCAAAAGATAGGGATGACTTTGCCCTATATACCATATATAGGTCAGGTATCCAATCTCAAAAACTTCTGAGAAAATTGGGAAAATGTGAAAAATGGCTCTTTTTTAACATTTAAGGCCCCTGCGACCTTGACCTTGAAGCAAGGTCAAATCACTGTGTATGTTTTTGTGCGCCTTGTCATCATACACCATCATGCCAAATTGGGTGTTGATAGACTTAATAGTCTCCGAGAAAAATCCAACATTAAAGTTTTTTACGGACGGCAGGACGTCTGGACGCCCGGACGCCCAGACACACGGACACCCGGATGGATGACACAGGTGACCTAGTATGAAAGTATAACATGTGTACTACAATCTTATGAAGTTTGGAAGAGTTGTCTTCCATAGTTCAGGGTCAAGGTCACTTCAAAATATGTATACAATCCAACTTTAAAAGAGCTCCTGTGACCTTGACCTTGAAGCAAGGTCAAGTCACTATGTATGTTTTGTGAGGCCTTGTCATCCTACACCATCATGCCAAATTGGGTGTTGATAGACTTAATAGTCTCCGAGAATAATCCAACGTTAAAGTTTTTTATGAATGATAGGACACCCGGCCGCTTGGCCGCCTGGACGGCCGCTTGGTTGGCCGCCCGACCGCCCAGACAGATGACACTGGTGATCTAGTATGAAAGTATAACATGTGTACTACAATCTTATGAAGTTTGGAAGAGTTATCTTCCATAGTTCAGGGTCAAGGTCACTTCAAAATATGTATACAATTCAACTTTAAAACCTCCTGTGACCTTGACCTTGAAGCAAGGTAAATCAAACTGGTATCAAAAGATAGGGATTACTTTGCCCTATATATCATATATAGGTCAGGTATCCAATCTCAAAAACTTCAGAGAAAATTGAGAAAATGTGAAAAATGGCTGTTTTTTAGACAACATTTACGGCCCCTGCGACCTTGACCTTGAAGCAAGGTCAAGTCACTCTGTATGGTTTTGAACGCCTTGTCATCCTACACCATCATGCCAAATTGGGTGTTGATAGACTTAATAGTCTCCAAGAAAAATCCAACGTTAAAGTTTTTTACAGACGCCCGGACGGACGAAAAGGGTGAGTACATAGACTCACTTTTGCTTCGCATGTGAGTCAAAAACACATCTTATTTCCACACTGCACTGGTGCATTCCTGAAAACTTCTTTTTTAAAGTCCTGCTAGACTTGAGAGGGAAGAAGTCTTTCAAAGCTGCATACATGCAGGTAACAACGGCCAAGAGTATCAAAACCAGCCCCCTCTAACCACTCACAGCAGCAACTATCCATAGGACTAATGGCAATTTGCCTACAGGTAGGATGAACCTACTGTGCCTGTCTCATTCAAAACTGACACAGGAATACTTCTGATGGCAGACACCCTGAAAAGCCATAATGTGGGCGAAGCCAAAGACCTTTTTTCCCTCCTCCCACCAGGTTTTCTTAAGCTTTCTAGTGAAATACAAAGCAGTGAGAGTAACCTACCTCATAGGCATCCTCATGCTTGACATGAAGGTATTTCTTGTCCCAGAAGAATTTCCTTGCTTTCAAGCAGTACAGCACCATTATGTCACACAATATGGTTGCCTGTAGGTGAAAAAAACAACAACCCAGATATTCATTTAATTACACACAAACTTCTTCAAAACAAACTGTGCAAGGGAGATAACCCAAATTTGTCCATGCCACAGGATCATACAGAAAGAAAGCACAGATTTATAAAATTCAACGATGAAAGGATTAATTCACTGACATTGCACTGCTAGACTATGAACAGCTGGTGATTGAACATGGTTACTATGGCATCCCAAGAAATCTAGCATTGTAATTTCACACTTCCTTTTCTACATCACAGTATAGGGAATTGGATACAATATCTTGAGACCTGGCCATGCTATGCTGATGTTGACCACAACCCACCAAAACTGTCCACTGGACCTCTGTGAGTTGAGATAGGCCTTACTGTACACACAATCTTTTTGTTTTATTATGTATGTACTTTTTTATATTTCACCTCTAAATACTATACAGCACATGACATTATGATGAACAAGAGTTTACATCTGCCACTAACTCGAACTTGATAAAACTGACCTCTACCAATGACATCTACTTAAAATTTAATATGTTATCAAGTTGAGGTGTTATCAGGCCTCATTTAGCGGAGACAGGCCACACATCAGAAACCAGAATATGCAGCATATCAAGCACCGTGACAACACACTTACAATGGACAGCAGCGCCAGACAACTGGAAAGTTTCAGGCTCAGTGGCACAAAGTCGAATTGTCCTCCTCGTCCCTCCACAGTCACGATGAACCGTATGCCATATGCCTTGATCAGCGNCCTTATATTTTGTGGAATCTCGGTAAAATTCACAACTACTGCAATATTCTTAATTTGTTCAAATGGAACATGAGGAGCATCTTTACGAGGAGGAGGCAAAAATGTAGGACGAGGAGGACGAGTTTGGATAACTCTACTCCAACCCACTGGGGGAGTAGAATAAGAAACTTCCTCCTTCCAGCTAATAAAATGCCAATCATATTTTAGTCCTGCTGGAAGACCTATTACCTCAAGTAAATTACCTTGTAAAAGCTTTGTGGCTTCTTCATCAAATACCTTAATACATCTGAAATTTTGACTGGTTGGTTTAATGCCATCAACGATCAACATCAAATGAGCCATCTGTGTAATATTCCCCATCAGAATTATGATATTTTCCCTTTGAACTTGTAAACGGGGGTAGATGGCTAGACAAATTAAAAAGTTCTGGAATTTGCAGCCATACTACTGAATAGGGGTTTTCTGGGTTGAGTCTGCTGTAGAGTTCAAGGGCAGGATAAAATTGATCTTTAAGGTTAAGCTCTTGAATAAAAAAGAAGGTATCTTTTGCAGGAGGTGGGGCATCTACAATATTAACCCTAGGAAAGATAACATATTTTAAAATATGCCATGTTGTGGGGGGACCCGGAAGTCCACACAAATAGTATTTCTCATCATTGTATAATTTAACATATGTTATAGTAATAGTTTCATAAATAACATGTTCTTTATATTTTAAGTATCCTTCTAGATGACTAGAGAGATGGACTTGATTATTCACTATTTCTGCTCTTAAGGGTAACTCAAGAAATAGATCTGAGACAAGATAATCACCAACTTTCAGCTTTGGAGTTACTTCAATGGTTTTTCTACCTTTCTCAACCACTTCAGAGTTTTTGAAAATGACTTTTCTAAGAAATTTATGCTCTGTGTCTGTGTTACCTTCAATGACTGATAGTGATTTGGGGCCTTCGACGTCTACATACTTTTTGGTAGCTGCATCATTGTCTTCTGTGGGGGGTTCCATATTTACTATCTGTTTTCCTTTCATGTCACCATCAAAGCCTGTTTTTAAGTCAACATAAGACTTAGTTGCTGTTTCTCTTTCTCCAGTTGGTTCAGCTAAATTCACGAGTTGTTTACCATCTAAATCCAAACGTGCTTCCATCTTATTAGTTCCATCAACCTTTAAAAATGTGTTTTCTGCTGACTCTGCAAGAGAAGACACTGCTCCATCCACATACTGTTTATTTGCAGCTTGTTTATCTCCTGTGGGGTCAGCTAATGAAAATATCTTATTATTACCCATGTTTAAGTTTCCTGTAAGCTCTCCACCAGACAAATGGATGTAATTTTGAAGTGCTCCAGCAATGTTTGGAGTAAAACTCTCAATACGCTTCTGGTGTTGCCCTAACATTGTTCCAAACTTTGTGTAATCCATTTTTATATTATTATACTATAAATTAATATTGTAAATTGTTATACATGTCATGACCCTCTAGTAAAACACCATTTTCTTGTTCCAGATTGTCACTACATGCTGGTGGGACCAACTGGCCAGGGAAAAACTAATGCCCTGGTGAACTTGCTACTGAAATACTTCAATGCGAACCAGATTGTCATTCACACCATGAATCCCCAACAAGAGAAATATCAACTACTGCAAAATTTCTTTGAGTGTGTTAATGATTTCGACCCAGCCAAACCCATTAAAAGTACAAAAGCTCTCCTTGGACACATGAAAGAGCTATCTTGTGGCAACTCAGAACTGTGTGACTTGTTCAAGAATTGCTTTATAGGGCTCCTAGAGAATGACAGACTTGGCAGTACCTTTACATTGTGTGAAGATGTTGAGCCAGTTGAAAACCTTGATGACTGTTCAAAAAGTAGTCATATTTGATGATGTTAAAATTGCCTCCAAGAATATGAACACTGTTAAGGAGTACTTTTCTCTAAGTAGAAACAAAGAACATAGACATAAAGAAGCATCACTCCGCGATTTTACACAGGACGAGATTTAGAGTTGCGTCCCTTGTTTTCAGTTGGATGGCAGGCGAAATCAATGCTTGGAGCGATTATGCCATCTACTCATGTTACTATAATTACATCCATCCGAAAACAAGGGAAATTACTCGTGAGTGACTGTGACGTAAAAAATACCTGTGACGTAAGCAAAATCTGGTCCTGCGTTTTTACTATACAAGATACAGGAGTGATGCTTCTTTATGTCTATGTTCTTTGGTAGAAACAAAAACTGTAATTGTTTGTATCTGTGCCAGTCCTACTATGATGTTCCAAAATACATTCGAAGAAACACTAAGTGTTTTGTGTTGTTTAGCGAGCTGGACAACAAGGATGTGAGGTGTATAGCTCAAGACCACAGTGCAGGGATTACTTCAGATGAGTTTGTTCAAGTGTATCATGCAGCCACAGCAGAACCTTATTCATTCATGGTTTTGGACAAAACAGCAAGACTACCTCCAGAAATGTATAGAAAAGGGTTTGATTGCTTTTACAACAAAATCAACTGATTTTACTACAAAATGCATTAATTAAAGTTATCTTGAAGTAATATATACTGTAAATTATTGCAATAAGTTTTGAACATATACAAACGGTTAATAAGCAAAATGAGCTAATAAAAAAATACTTAAAAGCATGAGAGGTAAACAAAGAAAACGTGGCTGCAACAAAAGTTGCTAAGGAAGAGTTCCAAAGAGATGTGGTACAGCCGTGTTAAACGGTAACATTATCAACCAAGAGGATTATAAAACAAGTTATGAAAATTACATATAAGCCAATATTTTATTTGTATGAAATATACATGGAAGAAAAGGTTGTTTTGAGCAGTTCTGCAGCATCCATAGGTTGTGCCTATGACTTTACCATTGACTTAAAGGTAGACCCTTCTAAATGGAATGAAATGGTATTCAGAATTAGAGAAAAAGCCTCATTATAAAATGTCTTTGTACTAAGTATAAAGATGTTTGATACGATCCTATTCTTAGATAGTTCTGGGCAGCTATGCCAAAGCTTTACCACTTACTTTAGAGAAAACATTGTTCTAGACCCAAGCAAGCAATACAAAATAGCTCTAATCAGTGCTGATCTCTGGTATTCATGGTTCAATGTGACAGAACAAAACAACAAATTTACATATATCGAAAATGGCCAGGTTTTAACAATTACTATAACTCCTGGTGCCTACAATATCCCAGACATAGATAGAGAAATACGAAATGGAATGAAAAGGATTAGGGGAAACAAAGGTATTTCAATTGAACCAAATTACAATTCCTTAACTCATTCAAGGCGCAGAATTTCTAGTGCGTCTGTCCCCTGGAATCGCAGGAAAATGGACCAAGTTTGAAAAATCGTAGTAAAATAATTACTGTAGCTACAAAGCTAAACGTGGTATGGCTAGAAAGGTCTTTATTTGCCCAAACTAGCCAAATGCTGCACTTTGTCAAGCTTAGAAAACACTACACTTGCCATGAAAGTAAGTAGAGTCACTATTTTGAAAAAAATAGGTCCTTGACCCAGCTCTCTTTTTCCTAGTGCCCACTGCTTGTTTCTTGGTCTAGAGCTCAAAAAAAATAGTGAACTTCAAAACATGGCACAAAAACACACTGGAGAAATTTTGTGATGATTGTGTGTATTAGTCCTGAGTTACAACCAATATGAGCCTACAATGAACTACCGAGCAGCTGATGGCGAGTTCGACGTACTTTCATTCTCGCTCTGATACCTCATCATTAGCGAGAGGAAAATCACTACTATCATCATCATCATGAAAGGGATCATCACAAAAACACACTGGAGAAATTTTGTGATGATTGTGTATATTAGTCCTGAGTTACAACCAATATGAGCCTACAATGAACTACAGAGCAGCTTATGGCGAGCTCGACCTTGTTTCAGCCACATTGACAACTTTGCTCTCATCCTCGCTGTCTGATACCTCGTCATTAGCGAGAGGAAAATCACCACTATCATCATCATCATGAAAGGGATCATCTACATCAGTTCCTATCTCAGACAAAGCATCCACTTCACCATCAGAACCCTCCTCTATAGCAATTTCCACACGCTCACCCAACCTCGCACTGCTACGCCGCCATTGCTGTTTACTTCGCGCCTCATAGTGCATTGCTGATAACATTTATGGTCTGGCCGGGAAAGATCTGTGTGTGGATCTAAAGCTGGCAAACCATAGTACAGAGACGAATTCAAGACTAGACTAGTTCCCTATACCATATTTTCCTTGTTGTAAGCGGGCAAAAATATGCTAATGTGGTAGCCTCTATTGAGGCTACGCGCCGCCAACGACTATGTTCGGCGCGTAGCCTCATATGAGGCTACGCGCCGCGAATGAGTTAAAAACGAAAGTAACACTAAAGCCTGGGTTTATCATTGATTTCAGAGGAAGCAACGCACTACGTGAAATTTTGGGCTTTGACAGTAGATTGGTTAAAGAGTCTGGAGATGGAGACAGAGCAGTGAATAGTACCACTATCAACAGCCTGTTAATCAGATATTCACTGGTGAGTGGATCCTACATCAATGGAACCTCTTCAGATGTATTGTATGCCTTTTTTGCCAAACCGTTCCCCAGGAACATTGCTTCATATTTCTCCCTACCAACCAATTTATTTGACGATTAACCAATCTAATCTCATTCCAGCTGTCACAATAAGAATCACTGATCAATCAGGAAACCTTGTAGACTTTAGAGGTGAAATAGGAACCCTTTTTTGTCTTTAAAGGAAATCTTACTTATTGATATAGATGAGGCGTAATTATTACTTCAAACGGAAAATCGTGGGAGGTCACATTCTTGGAAACATTTTTAACCTAGCAAAAAAAGCTTTCTCTTCTGGAACAAAAATACTCACTGAAAAATTACCATTTGCAAAGCAGCTTGCTTCAGATACAGCTAAGAGCATTGCAGAAACGCAAGCAAGACAGCTGGGCAACAAAGCCATTGAAAGCATTATCACTAAAATCAAGCAATCAAGCAAAAACGGTAATCCTGAGGTTATGAACAGTGCAGTTCCAATGCCTATGGGTGAACCAGTTTCAAATCAGTATTCAAATGCAAGAGCTCTTATCAATCAAATAATATCAGGGGCAGGCATTAAAAGGTTGTAACAAAACAATTTAAAACATCCTGAAGACATTAGGCATTAAAACATTAGACGGAGCAGGATTCCCTGGCTTACCCTGGCCATGGATCGAGAGAATGGGAATTTCCCGTTGTTTGTCACAGTGTTTGCTTAAAACACCTCAACAAGATGCGTCTGTGTGTGTGTGTTTGTGTGTTTGTGAGAGAGAGAAACAGAAGGAGAAAGAAAGACAGACAGACAGACAGACGATGGCAGAGAAAAAAAACAATGAAACAGACAGCAGACAGGCAGACATCCTGAAAACATTAGGCATTAACACATTAGACGGAGCAGGATTCCCTGGCTCACCTGGAAAATGGATTAATAAACTGATCAATACGAGTCTTTTGAAGTCTGGAAGGCGATCCCCATTGGGCCAATTAAATATTGATTGTTGCATCAGCACTAAAAGCTTTTCTGTGTTGTGTTGCAGTTGCTTCCTGCTGGTGTAATCAACCCTGAATTAAATCACTCCCCACCAAAGAGAGATTGCATGTGTGTGTGTGTGTGTGTGTGTGTGTGTGTGTGTGTGTGTGTGTGTGTGTGTTGAGTGTGTGTGTTGAGTGTGTGTGTGTGTCTGCCTCTTCACCCCCAAGTCTGTTGGCCTGCCCACCCCCCATATTGATTTTTTTACTGTGCAACTGATTGTGTGCTGCAGTCACTTGCACAGTAAAAAGAGGGCTTGGGTCTCTCTGAAGCACATCTGGCCAATTAAATTTAAGAAGTTAACAGTGGACTAATTAAAAGTGTTAATTAATGAGGTCAAACCGCTAACTGTATAACTACTGGGGCAGCCATCCCCGACTGCTGCCCTGACGCTAGATGGTGAACGAGAGAATTCAATCACTCTGAACTCAGGCCTAAGTGTAATCCAATTCTGCTGCTCAATCAAGCCAAGTTTTCTATTTTAGAGAGACAATGCTGCACTGAAAATGACAAATATGTGACCTTTGTGGCTCAATAGGTGGGCATCCTTACCAAGACTGTCGCCTGACATCATACAGATCCACCTCTCCATGTGTAACCCAGGGACTGCCTGTTGATGAAGAGGTAGATATTTTTTTCTCACATGGGCAAACAATTAGTGGAAAACAAATTAGGAGAAGATACCAAAACTTAAACAAAATCACTTCACTGCCTTCATACTGGCAGTTTATGATAAATAAATTCATAACACCGCAGCTCTATGGAACAGTTTTGAAAGCCCAGCATCTTGGTAAGAAAATTCAAAAGTTCAAAAGACCCTCCTGAAATAGTATTGAAGTTGCAAGTTGTCAGAAAAGCAGCAAAACTAAATACAAACAATCTCCTGGATGATTCATTACGCAATTAGTAGTTTAGTACGTTTTTCTGCAAAAGCAGTCTATAAGCGAGCATTAATGATTTCTATCCAACAAGGTTTCGGCAATATTTCAAAGAGCAATTTTGTTACAAGAAATAAATTAAAATGTTCACTTACTGCAGCAGTATCCTTACGTCAGCGGTGTTGAACTGAACTAAACTTCTAAAATAAACTGATGTACATCGGGAAACTGATTTATGAAACTGGCATGGAAATAGAATTCATCCATGTGCTGTCGTCTCCTTACCAGGGTAAGACCTCATGAAGCCCGTCTGGCTGCCAAAGTACTGCCAAAGGATATCAGGATCTTTCTCATAGTTCTCCTTGAAGGAACTGTCAAGGTGTTCTGTCCATTTGAGACCATTGAGGATCTCATTGTCTGCAGTGCAAAAGTACATGTTTTAGTTGTTGATCAGCCATAGAAGTAATTAAACTTATAAAAAATAATATCATTTTTATCATCTTACGAAAAAGGTCTCTGGATTCACGAATGGGAACTGCAGCATATTTGTGACTGAGCACCATGAAAAGGGTAACAAAGCGCAATGGTCATTTCAGATATACCGCCCTGTAGCATCAATTGGGATCAAGCCAGATGCATTTTCTTTGGGATATTGGCTGCCTCTATTACCCCATTAGGTTTGATGTGTTGCCAGTATACTATGCACATTAACATATTACAAAGTAAAAAATGACGTTTGTTAGCCCAACTCCCTAAAACCAGCCATGATAATTAGGGCTCCATTAACCGAACTAAGGCTTTTCCCTCGGCGCCATGGCTTCTACTCACACCAACGTATCTCACATCATGGCAACGTTCGTTCTCTCTATTCTCTTTCTGTATTAGAATTTTCCCTGTAACTTTGTCTGTCTATGAATAGAAAACGATGCCGAGAAGAAAAATGTGAAGTTGGACCAGACAAAAATGTCCTTCCTACTTACGCTTGAGTAGCGATGTTCTTCAAAGTTGCAGTTCAGTGCCGTGTTTATTGAAATAGTTGTAACTTATATGGTTTTACAGATATAAATATAATTTTGATACAATTGGAATATTTATATTCTCAGTGTTGTAACAAAACCAAGAACTCCAACAGTCGAAATCCGACTTATGACCCGTTTTGTGGTGCTCAGTAACAATTGTCAAACATTTCATGGAAAGTTGACGTCAATGTCGCTTCCCACTAATGTCTAGTTTTTACAGATACACGTAATGCCTTCATAGCTCACAAATACTGTAACAATAGTGGT
>JAWQFJ010001859.1:10000-15000 GCA_034096865.1 Theodoxus fluviatilis | reverse complement strand
GAAACAGAGAGAGAGAGAGAGAGAGAGAGAACAGAGAGAGAGAGAGAGAGAGAGAGAGAGAGAGAGAGAGAGAGTTGCCAATATATAACAACGGTGAATGAGGGTATGGGCTCTCGAACATGTGCACGCGCGTGAACACATAAACGCGCTCGTACACATACACGCGCGCGAACAAATACACACACACAAACACCCACGCGCGCGTGCGAGCGAAGATACAAACCACCCACTGATGCTAGTGGGAAGAGAGACAAGGTAAGCAGCAGGCAGGCAGTCAGAGACATGCACATGATTCACTCCATAATGCACAATTGCCCTTGCTTTCCATCTCCGCTCTGTGCAGTTACAAAGCATGCTTTCTTGCTCACTGGCACATTCCAGCTGAGGAATGCAGACTGGCTCATTAGTTATGAGTAATTAATGCAGCCGACATGCATCCTCTCCATCACGTTTTCGTTGACACGTGCAGCACTGCGACTCGGAACAACCCTGTCCACACATTCTCAGCCAAGGCTATCCGTTAAGCGTGTTTACCGGAACGCCAACACAATTATTATCAACTCAAATCAAGAGAAGGTTACTCGTTTCTAAAAGAATGTGAAGCCAGAAAGATACAGATACGCGGGTTTCTTGTGGTAAATAAGAATAGGTTTGTGGGTAGGCGGGTGGATGGATGGATTTGGGATTGAGGGTTGAGCTTGGTTGGTTGGTTGGTGTTTTACGGCCTATCAGCCTTTGCAGGCTATGTTAGGCCATTAAGCACTAAATAACTAGAACAGTTTAGAGTAAACGCTAATCAAGTCACGGTGCCCCTAGTTATTCACCTCTTACGAATCGCGTAGGCAGATGCGGTGGGTCAATTCTTACCCCCAACCCACAGGGTGATGAGGGTTGAGGGGAGGAAGAGGGGAGTTTGTGCTCTTATGAGGAAGAATGTGAGTCGCAGAGAAGAACATGGCATTGATTGCCAGTAGACTCAAGACGAGTCTTCCAGAGTTCTGGGTCATCCTGCTTCAGAGCAAAGTGCCAATGTCATCAACATGCCTTTGCAGGCCTGCAGTCATGCATACTTTGGTGGTTCTCTTGAACGGCCACTCTCACTCTCAGTTCCCACACAGTCACAGTCATTACTATCCGTGAAAGTGTCCAAACCACTCCTCGCTCTCCCAGAAGCACCATATCCAGTAGTGTGTTGCCTTCCATTGGAGACTTTTCACTCCATCATTCCGTGGCAGAGTGGGTTAGCGCGCTTGACCTGCAGTCGCTTGCGGCTGGTGGGTGGGCTGCTCAATGCTGCGCGGATTCTAGAGTTGCAACTTGCATCCTTGAGCAAGATGCTTTACTCACACTGCCTGTCCCCACCCAGGAGTAAAAAGGGTATCGGTAGTACTAAAGTGCGGAATCCTGCGGAATCTACCGAAATCCTCCGAAATCCTCCGAAATCCTCCAGAATCCTGCGGAATCCACCGAAATCACAACAGAATCGGACCCAAATTACCGGATCGCGCATGAATAAGAAGAATGAAGAATTTCTGAACGTATCCCCCTGCTCTCAGTAGACAGGAAGTCGAAAAACGCCAAGACTGAAACATGCGCAAAACAGCGCGTAAGGATACACCCAAAAAAATTATTAGAAAAATACACCATTTAATATTAGCTCCGTCGAGATCGAGACACACTCGCGAAGGCAGAGTGATCTTTTCCTGCTTCTATGGAAACAATGGCGCGTCGCTTACAAAATCTGTGAAAGACACGACTGTTTTTGGAGCAGAAAGTTTTTTGTTTCTACAATGGTGACCTCCTGCTGTGTGAAGAACTGCCACAATCAGTATGGCAGAGAGAATGATCGACGTTTTTTTTGTCTTACCGCGTGTTGCAACGCGAAAAGGCAAGGAAATGCTGGATCTCACAACTCAAAGGCGCCGTGAGTGGATCGCTCAACTGAACCTGAAGTCACTCACTATTGACACTAAGGCAGATCGATATGTTTGTTCTGATCACTTTATAAATGGTGAGAATTTGTTATGTTTTGCGTTTTGTAACTTACAAATACTAGAAAAGACGGAAAGAGAGAATGCAGGACAGATTACAGGGGAGAAAGAAAGGCCAATATGTCGCAGAGACTAACAACAGTGTTTTGTTCTGTTACCTGATTTGACTTTTTGATACTACAAAACAGCAATATCAATTGCATCGATATTCAATGTTTGTTCAAACTGATTGGACCGGTACAAATCTGGGTCGACGTTTTGTGAATAGGCCTCGTTCGCAGCGACAACTTACAAGTGACCGTAAAATAGGACTGTATAATCTCTTCGTACACCGTACGACAAAAAAATGTCGATCATTCTCTCTGTCATGTCTGGGTCTCCAAGTAAATGCCGAGAAGACAAAGGTAATGGTTTTCAGAAAGGGTGGTCATTGGCAGAAGGAGAACGATGGAACCTTAATAACATTAAGTTAGATGTAGTAAATAGTTATAAATATTTAGGTTGTACTTTTACTACAAAACTGTCTGAAAATGCCTCTTTAGAAGAGATTGTAATTAAAAGTAGAAAAAAATGGTTCAAATTATGAAAGCAATGTGGATGATCCGCAGTACTAATCCTACGATGTTCATGAAACTGTTTGACGCACAAGTAATGCCTAGTTTGTTGTATGGTGCCGAAATTATGGGGTACAAAGAATCAGGAAACGGTGGAAAGGGTACACGTATCTGCCTGTAAAAAGTTCTTAGGACTAGATATAAGATCGCCTAACCATTTTGTCTATGGAGAATTAGGTAGATTCCCCCTCGTAATCAATAGCACAATTAAAACTGTCAAATATTGGCTAAGGTTATCAAACATGCCATTACACAGACTCCCACGACAAGCTTATGAAATGCTAATAAATTCCAAAATACCTGACAAAAAGAATTGGCACTGTATGGTAAAGGACACACTGTGCAAACTAGGCTTTGCATATGTGTGGATGAACGGAGGTGTAGGAAATGAGAAACTATTTTTAATGCAATTAAAGCAAAGATTGCGGGACTGCTACCAGCAATCTTGGGAGGGAAGAAACCTAAGTAGAGAGAGATTCTCATTGTATTCCTTGTTCAAAGGCATGTTTGGTCAAGAAAAATACCTTACGTTTCTTACTATTAAAAGATTTAGAGATGTTTTTATACGTTTTCGTTTAGGTATAAACCCTTTAAAAATTAACCAACGTTTTGGTTATCGAGAAATAGGAGACTGGTATTGTCCATTCTGTATCAATACAATCGAAAACGAAAAGCATTTTCTACTCGACTGCGGTAAATACACCGATCTCAGAGAGAGATACATTACACAGCAAGTATAGGGTAGAAGAGACTATACCTACCTCTTAAGGGGAACAAACATTAGAGTAACACTTCATGTGTCGATGTACATATACTATGCTTTGAAAATGAGAGAAAGAGAAATTGATAATAATGTATTATAAATAGTATGTATCTAAACCGAATGGATCGAAATCTTGAAAAGGTAGAGAAGTTTGAATGTTATTTTGTATTGTTCAACGGGCGGTCGGCCTTCGAATAAAGTCCAGTTCAGTTCAGTTCTCTCTCTCTCTCTCTCTCTCACACACACACACACACACGCGCGCGCGGGCAAACATAGATACTCTCACGGTAACAAAAGCCGTTTTGATAAGTTTACCTGATATACATTCCAGAGATGCGAATACTCTGTTACCATAACATACAGACTATAAAGGAATACTGAAATACGATGCGCACGTATTCTTCTCCTATGCATTTTCTAAATGACGGCCTTGTTGACAGTATTTATTACTGCGTTGGATGACGCATCGTGGTCTGCTGCTTCATATGAAAGATGGCGGACTTCAAGGTGATTTGTCGTTCTCATACTCATTCTTGCATCTCTATGTCCCACCTTCCCAACAGAAGACACTCATCAATCATTAATTAAGATTCTGATATATAATTTCCTCCATCACCACAACCCCCATCTCTATGCAGCCACTGTCTCAACTTGCCACCCCATAAGCCTCATGGTTCCATGGTTCCTGGAGCCTGTCTTCGTCACAGCCGTGAGCTGTGAGTCACCCGGCCCTGCAGGTTGACAAATTCATTACTCACTGGGGTGTGCCTTCACACTCACACTTCTCTATCCAATTCTGTCTCCTTTCATCATAGCGCGCGTCACCTGCTAAAAGGCAAGGTGTGGTTCACCCCGCCTAAACCCTGTCTAATCAGAAGCGGCCCGGGGAATCGGGAGTGCGACGAGGTGAAGCGGGAGGAGGGAAGGGGGGGGGGGGGGGGGAGGAGGAGAAGGATTGGGGGTTGGGAGAACACTTGGAATAGAGGAATACCCAGAGAAAAGGAGGCCCGTCGACGCTCCTCATTAAAGTTTGGAGGATGTCAGCGGGGCGCCCTTCACAGGAAGCAGCTCCGAGATCGATACACTGCTGTCATGCCCAGTCCCCCCGTCAACGAAGCCACGCGAGAAAGAGCGGCAAGGCCCCAAGAGTGAGTTGGATGGTCCCAGGAAGGGCGTGAGAAGGGTGGTGGTGGGTGGCAGGAGGTTGGGTCGTTCTTGGTGGGTAGGATACTGGCGGAGGGGGGAAAGGGGGGAGGGGGAGGGAGGGATGGTTATGGGATGTATTTGTGTTGGTGGATGAGGGTTGGAGGGTGGGTGGAGGATGGGAAAATGGCGCACACAGACTCTCTACGACCCACACCAGGACAGGCCCGGGGCTCGCACTCAAAAACTAATTCCCTTCGTCTCCGCCTACAGTCAGAAGCAGAGCGCTCCATCAAATATTCATAAATCGCCGTGAGATGCGAGATAATGCACAGACCTCCGAACCACCCCCCATCCTTGTCGGAAAGACAGACGAAGACAGGGGAGGGGGCCACTGGGAGAGGAGAGACGAAAGAAAAAAAAGGGGGGGAGGGGGGGGGGGGTTGGGTGCGGGGAGAGGAAAACAAAATCTGGACCAACAGGGACGAA
>JAWQFJ010001859.1:0-5000 GCA_034096865.1 Theodoxus fluviatilis | reverse complement strand
CCACATCCAATCACAGACCTCCACTCCTGTGAACAAGCTGATTTTTGACGGCTCCTCCGCGCTGCCGGCCCCCATCCCAGGGATTGGCCAAGTGGGGTCTCCAGACCCGATGCGGCACTGAACCTAGCACTCTGCCACCGTCTGGGCCCTGATGAGGAGCCTGCATTAGGCTGATTGTGGCTCTCTAGGTAGACAGCCTCCCCAGCCTGGGGACATGGCACCCAGACTGTACATGGAAGCGTTGCACCCAGATTATGTACGGGGACAGAAGAACTGGTTGATAGACCGAGCAGAGCGTCGCTGTCTATATATGGGACATAGCGTCCAGACTACATTATGAGGGGGACGTGTGCTCGGAGTCTAAATCAGGCGACACGGAGCCCGGAATAGGCTAAATTATGGTGTTGAGTGAAGGCGTCTATTAGAGAACAAACATAGACTGTGCTTTGACACAAGAAAGCCGTGGGGACATATGCGAGTAAGAAATTGCAAGGTAGAACACGACGGTGCGGAATTCCTAGGATGCGAAGTATCTAGATAGATACCGATGCAGCCATTATTGTACGCCCCTGAAAGACAGGTCAGGGAGAACCCAGTACAGCAGTAAGAGGTCTTGAAGCACGTTGGAGCTGAGCGGTTGATGTGGGCATAGAGTGCGAGAATACAACTGATGGAAAGAGAGAAAGAAAATATCAATAGAAACTCACACAGGAATGCACACAGTCAACGCACACACGCACGCACACACACACACACACACACACACACACACACACACACACACACAGAGTCAACGCACATACGCATGCACACGCGCGCGCGCGCGAGAGAGAGAAAGAGAGAGAGACGAGGACGAGAACAAGACGAGACGAGGACGAGACGAGACGAGAGGAGACAAGACAGACAGACAGGCAGACAGAGGAAGGGAGGGAGGAAGGGAGGGAGGAAGGGAGAAAGAGAGAGAGAGAGAGAGAGAGAGAGAGAGAGAGAGAGAGAGAGAGAGAGAGAGAGAGAGAGAGAGAGAGAGAGAGAGAGAGTTAAAGAAGCAGTAGCGAATTCTTCTAGAACTCGTCTGTGGAAGAGGAGATGAAAGCGTCCACACGTGATGCGTCCACAGATCAAATTCTCGGCCAATCAGTACATCCGTCTGGGTCGGCGTCTAGCCACACTATGACAGCAGTTTGCCTGGCTTCACACAAGTTTCCATCTCAGTCGGTCATTGCAATGACCACTTACGTCATTCCCCCCAAAAATATAACTCACTAACCCCCTTAGCACAGCACCAGGAACGGAAGAGGAAAGAGAAAATGAACAAACGAACAAACGAACGAATGAATGGATTATTCGACCTAAGTTGTGTTAAGTTCTCAGAACAAATCCAAACGTTATAGGCATTATTTCTTGTCAAGCAAACAGTCCTCTCTGGAGCAAGTAAAATAGGCAAGTCTCAGAGAGAGAGAGAGAGAGAGAGAGAGAGAGAGAGAGAGAGAGAGAGAGAGAGAGAGAGAGAGATGTAAGGGCAATTATTTCCATCAACAACGAAAATAAAATATTCAGAGTGCATCGTCTCCATCAGTTGCTTATAACTGTCTTCGCGCGAATGACTTTTCCATCAAAAGCATTTGGTAGCATCATGTCAGTAGCAGCAAATACAGCAACACAATAAAGGTTAAACCTGTTTTCTTCTCACCAAACCCGCACAACGAACACATTTCCTTAGGTTGAATACATACTGTCTAAAGAAGCCAAAGAGTGTTCCAACTTTTGCAGCCGGCTGACAAGGATACGTATTCTCCTTTCAAAGACCAAATGAAGATCCGGTGCAATAAAGGGCCATCGAAGAAGGAAACACACACACACACACACACACACACACACACACACACACACACACACACACACACACACACACACACACACCCCAGAACTATATAACCCGTGTTGTAAAGGATGTCGCCTGCATTTCCGATTTTAGCTTTTAAGGACAGCTGGATTGGAGGAAATATGCGCGCCTCTAACCCCATTTCCTCCCCAGGACCTCCTGTCGCCAGCAGAGGTGATGGCAATGAGAAGGAACGGCTGCAGCAGCTGGCCTCAACGGTTCAATTTCCTTTCTTGTTGTGTTGCCTTCCAAATGGGATTGCCCGGTGTCAGGTGTGTTTCCAACAGGCCAGAGAATAAATAGAAAATGGAGTAACGTTATTTCCATTAGTCCATGCTTTCAAAGGCGACGACTATTAACGTGCTCTAACCCTGGCAATGCCCATTTAAAAGTCTTTGTATTCGACATAAATGCGAAACATTTAGTGCCTCTCCCGATGTAAGTGCCGGTTAAACAACAATGGCTACACCACTGAGAGCGCACACATTTGATCGAAATAATTAATCGATGGATCACTTCCGTAATGTCTAGGCACTCTCGACTAATCCAAATGGAAGAACACCTAAATATAGTTGAAGCAAGTTACGAGCAAAGTGTTTTCATCAAAGTACAAACCCGCAAAAGCAGAACATAATTTTTTTGAATCCTTTCCCCACCACCGCACCCCCACCCCCACCCCCCACCCCAACCCCAACCCCACTGCACCCCCCGCCCCCTCCTCCATGTCTTGAGACAGACACAACGACACTTTATTTGGTCGCTAACATTTGTTAGTTGCTTGTGTCGCTTTCACTTTCAGATAGTAAAAATGGCCATCATCTCGTCAAGAAGGATCTCACGATGTCTGCGTGTTCCACAACAGACTACTCGTGCTTAATAAGCAGTATACAACGTCTATGAACGGACATATGCCTGATTTCGATTCGAAGATTACTTAGTTATGTTTGTCTGTGATTCTTCACGAAAATGCTTGAAGTCATCTCCCTTTCGAGCTCATATTTCTCTGAAGAGTTCAGTCATTTGCTTATTCACTGACACGTTACACTCTTCCCGAAGTCGCCACATATCACACAGCAGGCCACGAAAAGCGAGAAGACAACATTGGATGCGCTGATGGCAGCCATGCATATCAATATTCCACAGCACACAGCACTCAAGGACGCACAGAAACAAAGGCAAAGCGACATTATGACAAGCACAGCGTCTCTTATACCCCGGTAGGCCTCACCTAAATATATCCCTAATGAGTCCACTGACATTCTCGGAGCAACCCGCTGACTGTGAAGGGTTTCATCAAAGGAACCCCCAGTTCACTGCAGGTTGCAAAAACAGCATGGAAGTGTAGGGAGAAGGAGACAGTCCTGGCGCTGCTGTGGACGAGTCTTTCGCCACGGGAGCTCCTTTAATGATAGCATGAGTTGAACGTGAAAGTGCTGAAAGAAAAGCTGACGGGGGGATTCTAGGTCCTGTACTTTATTGCTATTAAAACTTTTTTCAAGAGACACTGTAAGCTTGTTCAGGAGGCGCAGGGCTGCGAAGCGCTGCACAGCGCTGCACGTGTTTCACTCCTGAACAGCAATTTTGGGGCGTGATTCACTCAGCGCTGTGCAGCGCTGTGCATCACCGATCCGAGGTGATTCACACGATTTTCAAAATGGCGTCTTAGATCCCGCACTGACCGTCGATGCGTAAAATAACCCTCAGAAACATCATTTTGGGATTGGAACGGGCTTTATTTGCCCCAAGCGCTCTGTATGCGCGATCGAATAATGGCAAGTAAGGATGACACAGTAGTGGACTTTATTCATGCAGAATACATTTAAACGTGCACAAACGATGTCTGTGGCGAAGAAAACACTTGCTTAACGTCTAGAAACACAACATGGGGTGCAAAAGATTTACCTCCCCTTTAACAAGTAAAGCGCTGCACTACATCTTAGGTGTTCAGGAGAGGCAAAGAGCGCTCAACTGCCAACATGAAGCGCTCATGCAGCGCTTTGTACTCCTGAACAAGCCTACTGTTGTGTCTCCTTCGACTTTGTTTTTCTCGCAAGATCTTCTCAGTGTACAGTGCTGCCATATCAAGGCGCAGTAACTGTCAATACTGAGTTGAGGCAAACATCGACACCAGACGAACAGAGAAAGGTGTCACGGGACCAGAATTATGACCCAAAATGATGTGGCAGGAAATAATAAAGCACATACGACTGCTCTTCTGCTGGTGGGATAGGTGAACAGGGCACCATCGCACTGCAAAATGCCTAAAAGATCCCCACTTAAATGTAAAATATGAATTTAATGTTCTACAATGTTTACATACAATGCGATTTTTATCCTGAGCGGTTTGCATTGTGAAGTCGTGCTGTTTGACACTGATAAATGCAGGAGAGCTCAGTTATTGAAGTTGCGCTTCTGGGCCTGCAACAAACGCGAGATTAAGACGACACGGCGTTACCAAGGCAACCAGACAGGCAAGCAGCTTTTCCCCCCACGTCCTTTGGTTTCTATGACAACCAAGATGTTTCCCTTTCAGTCCAGGGAATGCGCGACATTTTGACATTGGCGCCTCAAGCTTCCCGCTGAGAGGTGCAGAGACAGCACGTCATAAGGAGTTATGCAGGATAGGTGGGCGGCACAGCTGTTTGTGACTGGCTCCACACACGTGATCTCTCGTCTAGCGCAAGAAGTGGGGCAAGGAGAAGTGAAGCTTAATTGCGGGTCCTAAAAGGGCTCACTTCCACCTGGGATCCGTGTTGGGGATTACATGCCATCCTTCTGAATCACCGTCGATCTTCGCCTGCTGTCGTGCCCTTACTCCGTCCAAAGCCCGCCTAGAGGATCTACAAAGGCTGTTTCTGAGACATGCTGCCTGATCTTCTCCTCTTTCCCCCTCATCTCACTGTATTAATCCACCCTTATACTGATGTGGCTTCATGGACAGTTAATACGGAATGGCTATTCACATCATGAAGGACGGTTTGCATGAACTGTGGGAAATCTAATGCTGAGTGATTGGACACAAAATCCAATCTATATATATATAAAACCCAAACGGTTTCGTGTCTGTGTATCCATCCATCCATCCATCCATCCATCCATCTGTGTATATATATATATA
>JAWQFJ010001858.1:105059-122221 GCA_034096865.1 Theodoxus fluviatilis | reverse complement strand
TGCCTTTGTGAAGATCGCTCCTAAAGAACCATCAACACTCATAGAGCACGGGGAGGATGCAAAGCGATACAACGGGTGGTAGTGAGGTGAGGCGTTTTGAAACAGAGGCTTGTGTGTATAATTATGGTTTCCAGAATGTGTCACTTTAAGAAAAGGGGGTAATCTAGGAAGGTAGGTTTACTAGATACCTGAACTGCCAGGTTTCCCTTTTTATTGCAGTATAATTTGCTTTGCACATTATGACTTCTTCATTTTGCAAACACTTTTTTTTGGCAAACACGATGCTGTACATATTTGAACATTCTGAAACCAAACTGACTGTGATAAAATGAGGACTCATAGTCACTTAGAAAACCGTCAACACTACTGACTTCCTTTTTCCTACTCACGTCTCGTAATTGAAAGCGAAAACTCAATAACCGACTGAGGGTTTAAATTTGTAGGGGGAAAAAACATGATTCATAGCAGCAGGGCCGAGACTAATTTCAAAAGAAAATGCTACAGGCAGTTTTTGCACGGAAAATGTCTAGGTTAATTAGCCATCTTTCACACAGCAATAAGTTTTTGCTGCCGAGTTGTGAAGTTTACACCAGGTGTTTTGTTTAATCTGATGTTGATGAGTGATTTGAACCACGTACTTCTGCAGATGTTTTACGTTTCTATTGTTCCTATGGCTTTGACAATTCAACCAGAGACTACAAATTAATGTTGTTGAGTTTTACAAAGTCAAATTTTATCTTTTGCAGATGTATTACGTTTCTATTGGTCCTTTGGCATCGACAATTCAACATGAGACTACAAATTAATGCTGTTGAGTTTTACAAAGTCAAACTTTAAAGAGGCAAAGGCACAAAACAATATGCGACAAATTCCTTATGCCTTTCATATTGAAATGAATAACTGACGAGCTGAGACTTGCAAGATCTCACTGAGAACAGTCAACACAACTACTGAAATTTAAAACAGCAATTCGTATAATCATCATCATCCTTTTCTTTGTTTGATATCCTGCGCAAGATGCAGATGTTTTCAGAAACAATATCAGTTTACATTTTGCTAATAACATTCTAGAGCAGAGGCGCAGTGGCGGGACGCAATAAACTGCACGCAGGTCATGGTCATCTGGCAAAAAAATTTTGTCCGCTGGCAGCCGGCCGGGCTGTGCTCGGTAAGAGCGGAGCAGATGGGAAGAGCTGGGACCTCTGCGCACTAAAAGGAGGCCTGCATGCAACTGCTGGGACTGCATGGTCATGGTCATCTGGCAAAATGTTTTTGTCCGCTGGCAGCCGTCCGGGCTGTGCTCAATTCAGGACAACAGCTCGATAAGAGCGGAGCAGATCGGAAGAGCTGGGACCTCTGCACACAAGGAAGCCTGCATGCAACTGCTGGGACTGCATGGTCATGGTCATCTGGCAGAATGTTTTTGTCCGCTGGCAGCCGGCCGGGCTGTGCTCAATTCAGGACAAGAGCTCGATAAGAGCGGAGCAGATGGGAAGAGCTGTGACCTCTGCACACAAGGAAGCCTGCATGCAACTGCTGGGACTGCATGGGACAGCAGCAGACATGGCCCTAGTGCATTTGTTGCGATATGGTTATCAGCTGACTGCTGTCTTTAATTTGTAGCGTCACAGTGGAGATACGCTGTCTGGATCTTTGTCTTGTACGTCAACTTGCACGAACTACAGCATCCCTGCAGTCAGTGCTATGAATAGATGAGTACGTTGCCTAGCTTGAAAGTGTCGCTTATGTAACAAATAACGCACGCAAAAGAGAGGATCCCTGCCTGTACCCCCCTGTGGATTAGGGAAAAGAATTGGCCCACAGCGTCTCCCTACGCGATTCGTAAGAGGCGAATGATAAAATACCGTGACTTGACTTACGTTAACTCTAAACTGTTCGAGTGATTTTTGTGCTTAACTAATGGCCTTATATAGCCTACAAAGGCTGATAGGCCGTAAAACAATATCCATCCATCCATCCCTGCCTGTATTTTCATATAATTTTTTGTGTTTGTTCACATGCGTGTGTACGAGCGCGTGTTTTTTTTGTGACCGTGCTTTTCTATGTGTATGCACGTGTACGCTTGCCTGTGTGTGTGGTGTGCTGTTCCGAGTATGCTTTCGTCTGTCTGCGTGTTAATACGTCAGTGTCCGTCTGTTTGTGCACGTGCGTGCTTGCGCGTGTACGTTACAGCAATCTCTTAAATTGTAAAACGGTGATGTGAACCTCTTAAGGTCCTGTAAGTCATTCACATGTTTCATTCCCCAGTCCAGTAAGGATTATGCAATTTGTAGAAAAAAAGCAGTCAAGTAACAGCCACGTGGGGTGGGCGGCTATGGACGGTACAGGATTGAGCAGGGTGGACGGCAATGGGCGGTACAGGATCTTAAAAGCGTCTATCTGTAGGCCCTATATCTCAATGTCTGCAGCGTGCAGTATATTTTTCTCTCCACTACAACACAGAAAGAGTCAACACTGAGAACTATGGTAGCATATATATACTTGAGAATCATACTATATAATGCTGTTGCTTTTTCTATTGCTGCTACTACCACTGCTACTACTTTACTACAACTACTACTTCTACTGCTACTACTACTACTGCTACTACTACCTCCACCACTACTACCACCACTACTACTACCACCACCACTACTATTACTACCACCACTACTACTACTACTAGCTACTACTACTGCTTCTGCTGATGCTGCTGTATCTACTTCTACCACCACCACCACCACCACCACTACTACTACTACCACTACTACTAGCCTACTACTATTGCTTCTGTGGCTGCTGCTGCTACCACTACATTTACTACATCTACTACTACTACTATCTACTACTACTACATCTACTACTACTACATCTACTACTACTACATCTATTACTACTACATCTACTACTTCTACAACTACTACTACTATTACATCTACTTCTGCATTTCGTTGTCCATTTTCTTTTTATATTCCAGATTTCCCTCTGTTCATATGCCATTAGTTACATGAAGCACTGCTGCAGATGTTACGCTATGCTATAAAGACGTTTGCGAGCTCGATCTCACTGCAATGAGGATCAGCGTGGACACATGGGAGGCATACATGTGTAGCTGCTTCAGACAGAAATGCCTGGAGACAAAGGCAACAAAGATCGCGGCCTCTCACACTTTGAGAGGAACCAAATGGAACGGACGGATGACGATCGAGCGCTTCCAGAGAGAAGTCCAGCTTAGGGCGGGCAGGCCAGCTTCGACCAGAGATACGTACTATAGTGTCTCTGCTTCGACCTTCAATGTGGACGCTGTGGTTTGAACAGCGTCAGTCACGCATCGGACGCCCGAGTCTAAGCAGACACTAAATTAAGGTCGTCGCAGACACTAAAGGTCGTCGCAGACACTAAAGGTCGTCGCAGACACTGTCGAAGAAACGGGACTGGCACGCAGCGGCACAGACCCGTACGTAGTCCTTCGGGACTGATGGACACACACACGCACGCATGCACGCACGCACGCGCGCGCGCGCGAACACACACAATGACACATACACAGATATGTTGAAGGCAGAACAAAAAGTCGACGAAAGTTATGTGTCGTCAGTCCAGTTTCGTTTCATGTCGTTTTGAACAAACCTTTTTTTTAAAAACTAAAGCCTTTATTCAAAATAGCACCGAAACGCGTACAATCAAAAGTTTGAGCAGCAGGCGAAAGGGACGCTAGAAAGGGTTCTAACACCGAAAAGCGTACAACCAAAAGTTTGAGCAGCAGTCGAAACGCGTACAATCAAAAGTTTGAGCAGCAGTCGAAAGGCGAAAGGAACGCTAGAAAGGGTTCTGTCAAAGAGTTCTGGGAGCACAAGGCAGCCGTCGTGTTGCAGATAACCGAATAAATAAACACGAACAATGTGGAGCAGTTACACTGAGAAAAGTGCGGTGGTCACTGGCCCTATGAACCCGCAGTCACTCTCCGCAGTCATCTCGCGACCTGGATGAGGCAAGGACAGAAGGCATTGCCTCGGAGGATAGCCATCCCGATTCGTTGTTTGAGCCACATGGTCTCCCGTGGCTCGCCCGTCTCCCCCTGCAGTCTTCATCCAATTTCCTCGATGGTCTTGAGTGTTGAAGGACCGACCACTCCGGTGGTCTCGAAGGCGAGGGGCTCGAAGCCAGGGTTCAGCCAGGATGCGGTATTTCGTCCTCTTCGCCCCTTCCGCTGCCTCTGCGGCAGATGACGGTTGCAGGGCGCTGGAAATGATGTTACTGGGGGCGAAAGAATCCACGCACGTCACAAACCTTTAGAAGTCGGCGCAGACTCATTAGCAGGACCTAACACAAATACATCAGTACGAGTAACCTCCCTTGATAATTCAATCGCCTAGCTGTAGGATACTCTTTTTAAAGCGTGGTTATACGCTGAACAAATAATCATGTCAATGATGTGTCTTTATTATAACTGATTCTGAGCAAACAACATCCTCACCGAAAAAAGTTTATCTTTTGGTAGGGAACTTACATCAATTTACCCACTTTCAAGAACTAATACGTCATAAAATATTATTTTGTCTGTGGAAACGATAGGTTGTTGCAAACTGGACGGACTTGTTAAGTAGGGGTAAAAAAAGAAATACAAAAATTGGTTTGGTAAACTAGACTGAGAAAGGACACACCAAATGGGTAGACAATGAGATGATGATGATTGGCTTTGACAGACACAAAATATTGGTATTGGAGCCTTTTAATAATTAATTATGGATGAATGAATGTATGAATGAATATATGAATGAATAAATGTATGAATGAATATATGAATGAATGAATGAATGAATGAATGAATGAAAGGTAGTCTCAAGGCCTACCAGCCATTGTAGACTGCATATATAAGTCCACAGACTACACAATCACAAGAGCTGTGTGGATAGAATAAGCGCGAGGCAAGTATCAGTTCTCGTGGTCACTCCATCGCCTTACACAAATCCAGTGGCAAAAAGACTCCAGTCCCCACGCAGTGCTTTTCTATAGGACATTCTCACTTCGGAAACGGAAATTCAGCCCGAGTTTTGTCCCTTTACTTCCACTAGTTCCGGTAGACTGGTAAAAATAGAAGCTCATGGGTTGATCGCTAGATCGTGGCAAAAGGATGGCATTAAAGAATGCAAAAAGATTAATTAGATTAATTAAAAACTAATCAAAAATAGTCATATTAGACTGTTTTAACGTATAATTTCTGCACAAAACCCACAGAAGATAAGTAAACAAAGCTCACCGTACGTACTTAGCTGGCTAGCAGACGCACGCGATCGAACCATATGATTAACGTCACTACGCCAGCAGACGATCGAGCTAGTGTGATATAAATTATAATGTTTCGTGTAAAGCTCGAATGAGTAGCAGCAGATAACTGTTTAGTCCTGGTCTGGCAAGGACCGAAAATTCCCTATCATCGAAATATTTGGTTCATCGAAATGTGAGCCTATAGTTCGTTTCAACATTGCTCTGTCAGTGGAGAAAAAGATTATTCGTCTGCTAGCATCTAGGTACATACGGTGAGGTTTGTTTACTTATCTTTTGTGGGTTTTGTGCAGAAAGTATACGTTAAAACAGTCTAATATGACTATTTTCGATTAGTTTTTAATCTAATTAATATTTTTGCATGCTTTAACGCGGCCGGATCTTTGGCAAAACTCCCCGGGCGTGCGAAGTCAGTAGCGTCTCCACTGACAGAGCCTTGTTTAAACGGACTATAGGCTCACGCGCATGCGCAGAACCATCCATTTTGATGAACCAAATATTTCGATTTCACAACGCCTGCTACAAAAAACAAAGCCAAAACACCCCCATTATTGCAGCAAATCATTTTATTACACATTACACCGTAAATGTATTCACAAACATGATCGGAACGCATCAGAAACACGTCGAAAAACAAGCACCTTTACATGTCTCTAAGCGTTGTGATTACTTCCCCATAGTTCTAGCCGCTTGGGGCGCAACGTGTCTCGATCCTCACAACAATGAGCTAATAATCTTTGTGTAACCTATAATCTTTGGCCGACCCAGGTCGAAGTATTAAAAAGACAACTTTATAATCGTCGTCACAGATTTTTGAACCCCACACTCTACACCTTCCATCTTTACATCAGTTGATTTCACTCACATCGCCATCTTCCATCATCTTCAGTCGTGGGAGTCAGATAATCGGATTTTAGCCGAGTTGCTATCGACGAGCGTTCGCGCGCTGAAATGGTCGTTATGGGCAACATTTCCGGACACAGTACCCGGGGTACTCTGTCCGATAATTTATGAGCTTTTTAAAGTCACACCCCCTTCATTTGATTTTCGTTTTTTGGCACCAAAGTCATCTTCATCCATGCACAAACCATCCCAGAAAAAATGAAACTTATAAATTTTACCGAAGTATTTCAAAATCATTTTTTAATAAATCGGACAGAGTACCCCGGGTACTGTGTCGGAAATGTTGCCCATAACGACCATTTCAGCCAAAGTAAGGCCAAAGATTATAGGTTAACCTATAATCTTTGGTAAGGCGTCTATAGAAACCGTAGCACAGGGGAGGTAACTAGTGTATCCTTTTTAGATAAGGTATCATGTGCTCATGATACAACTTCCCTCCCGTATCCTTCCCCTTACTTGTGCCTCAGGGGAATGAAATGGGCTAATCTTAACATTTGGACACTCCCGCTCCCTCGAAATATCGTCAAACGATCCGTGTATACCCTGCAGGTGTTTGCGGACACACGGATGAGGGCAAGAGATAATACCAGGAATAGATACGTTGCGGTAAACACGATGCATGCGGACTAAACGTCTAAAGCCGCGCGGGGAGATCGGCTGTGTACTTCAATTTGATTATTTCCTTGGGATAGCGTGATAAATTATCGCGTTGTTTTTCTGTGTTGACAGCGCTACGTCGTCGTGAAATGAAGGTAGAAACAATAATGGAGTCGACGATGGTGTTCGTTGTCGTACTGCTCTCTTGCATCGCATTCATAGTGCCTGCTGCATCTACTCGAAGAAACTTGTTGGACGACCTGGGAGACATGAAGAACTTCCTGAAGCACACGCTGGAGAAAGCGTATGTACATCACACCAAAGTGGGCGCCAATCCTGAGGATTTCATGAACGTGGTGAGTGCTAAGCTCAATGGCCACGGGCTGTAGGCGTGTAGCTGCGGAGGAGAACATCGTGTGGCAGCTGTTGTGTTTAAACTTTTACTTGATTACTGCCTTTAGATTTATAAATTACCGTTGTGATGTAGTCTTTGGTTGCATTGATGGTTATAGGGACAGTGAATATATCAGTTTTTGGTGGGAGCAAGGAAAATGTACTAAGTTATTAGCATCAATGTGAGTTTGCAACCATTTAATTAGCATTTGTAGAAGTTCCCTTACTTGATCAGAAGTTTCGTTTCAGGTAGATTTTTGAAAAAGCATGAATGGGAGATCTGATTTCACAATGTTGTTGCCCTCTGGCTTTCCTAAAATTTCTTTCATATAGTAGCGAAACATAACTTGTGGTCAGATCCTAATGCAGACTACTTCTGAATGTTTATGGATTCAAGAGCTATTCTCCAAGTCATCTGGCAATCACAGTGTGAATGAGATGATTTTAATGAATTGTCAGTCAGACGTTGGGCTCACAGAGGCTCTAATCAAGTGTTGAGTGTGACTTCATTTAATCCGACATATATGTAAGTTGATGCTGCACATGTCCTGCACTACTCGATCACTATAGTGTCCATGACATGGCATGAGCAGGATGATTAAATCTTAACTTGGACTGTTCTGTCTGCTCAGCAGTCAAATAATCAGGGATGCATAGCCTTGAGAGCAATGCATATATATCATTAAACTTCTGAAAACTCCCTTGATGAGGAATTAGTTTGCACTGAGTTGGAATGCTGATGCTGTGCTGTCCATTCATTGTGTGGTGTACCAAAATATAGCTTCCAGATGCTTGTAGATTGATTAGATGGTTCCATGACCAGGGAGTGCAGCAGGATAAGGATTAGTTTGGAGGCCAGACCTGGAAGCCTTGACCTATGTAGTGATCCTAGATGGGCTTGTCTTGCATTGGGATTGCTTAAATCTGGACTCAGCTTTGTTGTGTAGTGCCATATAGTGCTGTGTAGTGCTGTTTTGTGTGGTGTAGTGTGGTGTAGTGCAGTGTAGTGTGGTGTAGTGCAGTGTAGTGTGGTGTAGTGCTGTTAGTGCGGTGTAGTGCAGTGTAGTGTGGTGTAGTGCAGTGTAGTGTGGTGTAGTGCTGTTTAGTGCGGTGTAGTGTGGTCTAGTGGAGTGTAGTGCTGTTTAGTGTTGTGTAGTGCTTCACCAGACAATCTGGCACTGAGTGAAGTGGGTCTTTTGGCAGTGTTGGAAATCAGGATCAGAAATGACAATAAAGTGGTGACCAAGTGATGGGAATGTAGAACTTGTGGAGCTGTGGATAGTTGATACTGGACTGTGTGGTGTGACCCATGGAGAGTATGTTTTCCTATGTAGCTTTTAATTGAAATATCAGAATGTCTTTTGTATAGTAATATAAACTTTCTTTGCTCCCAGTGTAAAGTTCTGTATAAACAGACAGGTATATGTCCATGAGCAACTTGCATAGCGAAAATATCAATAGTTTAAGGATGTAAATCAGGTCAACAACAACAAAAGTTGTGGTAACAGTAATCCAATCAACCCTTGTTTTTTCTGCTGAACCTAAACCCTTTTTTGATCATGAAAATGAAAAGACAAAGAAACGTTGATGGTAAACAACAAACTGCATGCTGTCCCATCTTCCCTGCCCTATGAGCACTCAGGGAATCCTCACCTTAACTCTTAAGTTTAGAAAAAAACATTTTCAGTGATAGAAAGTTTGGTTTATGTTCAATCGGTCCTCTTCTTAAAAGAAGATGAAGAATAAAAAATTATGGCCAGCCTACTGCCCCTATATACATGTATATTTCTGAACATGTTACCTTAACCATAACCCCTTTTTTCCCTTATCAGCTTGCATAAAGTGATTTTCTTTTTTCCGTTACATTTGTTTCATTCCCAGACTTTGTCAGTAAGTTACCACCATGATGATTTCAAAAGGAGCTGTTTTTGTAGAAACAAAGAGTCTATTAATCCCACCCAGGATATTGCAAAAGTACAATGCAAATTTGTAGTAAAATTTACAATAAACTTGAATAGTTGAGTGCATAGTCAAGTCTAGACAACTAAAGAGGTGCAAAGTTGAATCCCTCTTTTATGAACAATTATGGTACTATTTGTTTACTGGTCACCTAACATGACCACATACAAAGATTGGAAAGGTCTGGAATCATAGAAGGAGTCTGGTAATTATGGAACGCTTTCAGGTCTCTGGAAATGCATTCCTACACATCAGGTGCTCTCTCAAGACACAGTTATGACAGCTGCTTTCTCATAACTGATGTCCATTCAAAGTGGTCACCACCTCTCTGTGGGTATCCTTGTTTGATAGATAAATGCTCTTGGGTCAATTGGTTTTTGGAACAGACATTCTTTCATCTGATTTCTTCACCACCACCACCAGCATTTCTCCTACACAGGAACCTGCTATTTTGTTTTTCCAGACCCAGCTGATCACGTCCAAGGGCTACCCGTGCGAGGAGCACATCGTTCAGACAGCGGATGGCTTCCTGTTGAGTGTGCAGCGCATTCCCCATGGAAGACAGGGACCTGTGGCACCAGGAAGACCAGTGGTTTTCCTACAGCATGGCCTCCTCTGCACTGCTGCAGACTGGCTGATGAATCTTCCCTCCCAGAGTCTGGGTATGGACGGACTTGCATGGGTTTGTGCTCCACAGCATGGCGGCGCAGACTGAGTGATTGTGGTGTACTGACACATGTGCAGTTGCAGGTGAACAGGTAGATATTAGGCAACACACAGCTATCATAGTCACATTCATGTACACCTTCATGCACACATTCACGCACACAGACAGACACACACACACACACACACACACTCATGCACACACACACACACACACATTCACGCACGCAGACACACACACACAAACACACACACACACACAGTCTGTGACAACAAGAGAGCTTGAGACACAAGTGTCTGCAGCTATATTGTTTATTGGGTTTGTTTGTTTGTTGGTTGGTTTGTTTATTTGTTTGTTTGCTTGCTTGTTTGTTTGTTTGACACCCTTTGGAATGATAGAAAAGTAATCAAACTGCGCATTCATAAAAACTGAAACGAATTCATGAACAATATAAGTAGGGTACATTTTCAGTGTCACATATATATATTTTTTCAATAGAAGCTCTTTGAGAATAACATTTTCTTTTTGCTTGCCAGCTACAACATTAGTTGTTTTAGTTTTTATCATATTGCATTGAAAGAGAATCTATGCAAGTATGAGAATGATAAATCAGTTTTGGAGAGGTGCAGAGTCATAGGGGAGGGCATGGAAAACCCAGTCAGCTGAGGACCAACATTCACCCCACTTCACCATGTCCTCTGCCACTTGAACTTTGAGGCTGTCAGCTGGTGGTGTCAGATGACCTTTGTGTATTGTACTGTAGTGTGCTTCAACCACTGGGCATAGTCTTCAGTTTCTCATGGTACTTGTACAACATGCTGGGAAGTCCAGATTGCCTTTAACTGTAAATTTGTAAATGTTGCAGACATTTTGAAGTGTTCAGTGAAAATCTAGAAATCTGCGTGAATGACTTGGAGTAGAGGCACATTGTACACTTGAGCAAATGTTAAAAAAGAAAAAAAAAAGAGTTGTAGAATCCTGCCAATAATTGGAGCCATTAATTAATCTTTGCTAGCATATAACTCACTATGTCACACTTAAATTGAATATTTGCTAATAGCTTCTTTGGAGGGAAATAAGAAAATAACTGAAGTTTTATTCAGTGAAAGAAGCCTCCAGCAATGGACCATGTTGACGACTGAAATGTGGACAAAACTGACTTTGCTTTGGGAAATTCCAGGCTTCATTCTGGCGGATGCTGGGTTTGATGTGTGGCTGGGCAATTCTAGAGGCAACACCTACTCCAGTAAACACACACACCTCACCCCTGACATGACTGAGTTCTGGGCCTGGAGGTTGGTGGTTCAATCCTTGTAATTTGTCTGTCATCCATCCATCCATCCATCCATCCATCCATCCATCCATCCATCCATCCATCCATCCATCCATCCATCCACACACCCATCTGTTTATCCAGTCATTTATCCAGCCACTCAATGATTCATTCATCTGCCCCTCTTTCTCTCAATTCATCCGTTCATTTATATTTTGTTCATGCATCCATCTATCCGTTCATTCTTTTGCGATTTCATTCTGTTGCACATTCTTTCATTTCTCATTCATTCATTCATCCATTCATTTGTATATTCATTTAATCACCTTTTGGTCTATCTATCCATAGAACTATTCGTGTAATTATTAATTTTCATTTGCTGATTCATGAAACTCTTTATATATTTCTTGCGAGTTGGTTTATCTTTGTTATGGTTGATTGGTTTGGTTGGTTGACTGCATAATGTCAGTGATGAGATTATCGCTTAGGATTATCGCTTAGGATTATCTACAAAAATTCTCTCAGGTATGGCATGTGCCAATTTACATTTGTGGACGACTTTCTTTTGGCTTGATAAGAGTACAGTAAATAAGGCAACAAAGAAAAGATGTTTTTCCAGAAATTCAAATGACCCTAAATTTTGCTGCTGACCCAATACTTTTTTTTGGGAGGGGGCTGCTGGGAAAAACCCACACCCACACAAATAGTGCAATATGTGTAAAGCCTTCACTAGAATCTGAAATTTATTTAAGTTTTATGTGTGTGAAACATAACACCAAAATATTGCATTACATGTATATGAAATGGTAACCTTTCTTTTAACCAAAAAAAGAAAAAGAAAACAAAGAAATATACAGTTTCTGCTAACCTTTACCCCAAACAAATGTGCTTTTCATTTGTTTCATTTTGATGGCTTACAGTGAACCCTAATGTTGTGATCCATTGCGCCCTGTTTTACTCTAAGGGCACTCCTGGTATTTCACATGGAGCACTGCCAGTCATTTTCCTGGATGAACATGCACAGGCCAAGACTACAACTCTTTGCCTGCCTGTCTTGTCTGCAGCTGGGACGAGATGGCCGAGTATGACATCCCTGCAGTGGTGGACCATGCTTTGGAGACCTCAGGCCAGAGCTCATTGTTCTTCGTGGGACATTCCCAGGGCACCCTGCAGATGTTTGCCCACCTATCTACAGACCTGGCTTTCAACAGCAAGGTTTGCAACAAGCCCCTCTTGCCATCTCAGTTTGTTTTTTACAATGTGCAGAATGAACAGTTTCCCATGTATGCCCCCTTGCCTCTTGTCTTCAAAATGCAAGGGGATGATGGGTCGGAGGGTGAGATGAAAACAACCCTAGACATAAGGGGTGATATGATTTTTAAATTCAGTAGGCATGATTTTTTTTAATTACCTTTTTCAATAGTTAAAGTGTGGGCTGAGAATCAATTTCATCTTATACCTGATTATTGAACTGATGAAATCTCTTCATTGTATGTGTTTGTTCCTTAACTCTTAAGGTCCTGTAAGTCATTCACGTGTCTCATTCCCCAGTCCAGTAAGTTTATGCAATTTGTAGAAAAATATCAGTCAAGTAACAGCCACATGGGGTGAGCAGCTATTGGTGGTACAGGATTGAGCAGGGTGGGCGGTAATGGGCAGTACAGGATCTTTAGAGTTAACCTGTCTTGAATGGTAGTGGCACATAAGTTTGATAGGATATCAGATGAGAAAAGACTGTTGTGTCCAATACAAGGTAGTTGATACAAGTAAGTTTCCTTCAGACAGAAAAATCTGAGTGCAACCAATGCTAGTAAAAAACTTTGGACAATATATATTCTCCTATGTTTTAAAAGGTAGAAATTCTTAACACGGTGAATTCTGACCAGAGTTTGTTACTACAAATTCTATGTGTATGGTACGAATGATTATTATTGAGTGACTGTTGTGTCAAGTGGTGTGATTTATTATTTTTCCCCATTACATCAGAGGGACTGGTTACATGGCTTCACCAACTTTTCTTCATTTCAGATCAAGATGTTTTTTGCCCTTGGTCCGGTTACTACAGTGGGCTATGTTGAAAGTCCCATTCGCTATTTCTCCAAGTTGGCTGACTGGGTACTCCTTTTTTACTCTGCATGAAAACTATTGTGATATGAAGTGATCAAATGTGTGAGCTTTTGTCATAATATCTGAAGAAAAGGCTTTTGTTTTGCTCTGGAAAAGTCTAGCATGACTCTGATATGCAAGTCCACTGAGAAAGAATCCTGAGTAAGATGTTGAAGACTAAAGTAGCCTTACTGCTGTTTAAGACTCAAACACTGCATTAATTTAAGATGTAAACATTTAGATGCATAAAACCAGATTATGCACTTCTGAATCTCCATATCAGCTCACCTAACAGGCTTCTGCACGTCTCCCTCCCTTTTCTCTTTGAAATATAATTTTTATGAGAAGAACAACTCAGAGGAATACATTTTGAAGTACTACAAAAAGTAATATATGCTGCTTAAACACTGAACAAAACATCTTGCAATAGACACACAGGAATGGATGGTAACATAGGATGGTAATAAACCGTCAGGTCAGCTTAACAGATACATAAAGAAACCGTGTGTCCTCCAATATTTTCAGGAAATCTATGGCATTTTTGGAAGGAAGGAACTGCTGACCAGCAGCGAAATCTTCCACATCCTGGCTGACACAGTGTGCAGGGATAGAATTGTCCGGGAGCTCTGCTCTAACGTTATCTTCCTCTTTTGTGGACCTGACACCAGCAATTTAAACAAGGTTGGTGCCTGTTCCTCCTCTGCTACTTCTCAGTTTGAGTTCATGCCTGTTGCTCTTCCACATTTTCCAGCTGTCTCTCTTCCAGCTCCTCCTTCAAATCATTTTTGCATTTTCTGATCCTTTTTTTTTGCCTCTCCTTTTTCTCCTGCTTCCTTTTTTGTTCCTGCCCCTTCTTCTCTATCTTCTTCTGCTGTCGTTGTTCCTACTCCACCATCCCCACTACCGCCGCTGCTGCTGCCACTGCTGCCGCCACCACTGCCACCTCCACCATTGCCACTGCCACCGCCACTGCCACCGCCACCACCACCTCCACCACTGCCACTGCCACCACTGCCACCTCCACCACCACCACCACCTCCACCACCGCCAACACCACCGCCTTCACCATCGCCGCCACCACTGCCAACACCACCGCCTCTAATGCCACCACCTCTGCTACTACTACCACTGCTGCCGCCACCACCACCGCCGTTGCTGCTGCCAATGCCACCATCACCACAACCACTTGTAAAGTGCTGGTTCTGACTCCTACTGAGTCGCTCACAGTGCACACCCATCTGGACTCACTCAGCATTTGGAAAAGAGATGAGTGCTTAGATCTTGCCGTAATGCATTCAGCTTTGGGCATGATAGGGAGTTGGGCCAAAATAAAAAATAAGTGTGGTTTCAGTAACCTGGCCAGAAAAGATAGGGTCGGTAGGTTGGCCTGACCTTTGTATTATCATTTCTTTAATAGAAGAGGCCAGATTGAACATAAATCACATTTTCTCTTTCGCTGAAAAAGTGATTTTTAAAATAAACATAAATAGTGGGTTCCCTGAGTGCTTATAAGGCAGGGAAGATGGGACAGCACACAATACATTGATTACTATGGATTTTTCCTCCTACTCCTCTGCTTTCTCCTCCCATTGCTGCTTCTCCTCCTCCTCTGCTTTCTCCTCCCATTGCTGCTTCTCCTCCTCCTATCCTCTGCTCCCTCCTTCCACTATGCTCCTTTTCCTCCTACTCCTCTGCTTTCTCCTCCTCCTCCTATTGCTTCCTCCTCCTCCTCCTCCTGCTTTTCCTCCTCCTCCTCTTCTGCTTTGTCCTCCCACTCCTGCTTCTCCTCCTCCTCCACCTCTGCTTCCTCCTCCTCTTCTTCCTGCTGCTTCCTCCTCCTCCTGCTGCTTCTCCTCTTCCTGCTCCTCTGCTTTCTCTCCACTGTGTTGCTTCTCCTCCTCCTACTTTTCTGCTTCCTCCCTCCTCCACCTCTGCTTCCTCCTCCTCCTCCTCTGCTTTCTCCTCCCACTCCTCCTCCTCCTCCACCTCTGCTTCCTCCTCCTCCTCCTCCTCTGCTTCCTCCTCCTCCTCCTCTGCTTTCTCCTCCCACTCCTCCTCCTCCTCTGCTTCCTCCTCCTCCTCCTCCTCCTCTGCTTCCTCCTCCTCCTCCTCTGCTTCCTCTTCCTCCTCCTCCTCCTCCTCTGCTTCCTCCTCCTCCTCCTCTGCTTCCTCCTCCTCCTCCTCTGCTTTCTCCTCCTCTGCTTCCTCCTCCTCTGCTTCCTCCTCCTCTGCTTCCTCCTCCTCCTCCTCTGCTTTCTCCTCCTCTGCTTCCTCCTCCTCTGCTTTCTCCTCCCACTCCTCCTCCTCCTCTGCTTCCTCCTCCTCCTCCTCCTCTGCTTCCTCCTCCTCTGCTTTCTCCTCCTCTGCTTCCTCCTCCTCTGCTTCCTCCTCCTCTGCTTCCTCCTCCTCTGCTTCCTCCTCCTCCTCCTCCTCTGCTTCCTCCTCCTCCTCCTCTGCTTCCTCCTCCTCCTCCTCTGCTTTCTCCTCCCACTCCTCCTCCTCCTCTGCTTCCTCCTCCTCCTCCTCTGCTTCCTCCTCCTCTGCTTCCTCCTCCTCTGCTTCCTCCTCCTCTGCTTTCTCCTCCCACTCCTCCTCCTCCTCTGCTTCCTCCTCCTCCTCCTCCTCTGCTTCCTCCTCCTCCTCCTCTGCTTCCTCCTCCTCCTCCTCTGCTTTCTCCTCCCACTCCTCCTCCTCCTCCTCCTCCTCTGCTTCCTCCTCCTCCTCCTCTGCTTCCTCCTCCTCCTCCTCTGCTTCCTCCTCCTCCTCCTCTGCTTTCTCCTCCCACTCCTCCTCCTCCTCCTCTGCTTCCTCCTCCTTCTCTTCCTGCTGCTTCTCCTCCTCCTGCTCCTCTGCTTTCTCTCCACTGTGCTGCCTCTCCTCCTCCTACTTTTCTGCTTCCTCCCTCCTCCACCTCTGCTTCCTCCTCCTCCTCTGCTTTCTCCTCCCACTCCTCCTCCTCCTCCTCCTCCTCCTCCTCCTCCTCTGCTTCCTCCTCCTCCTCCTCTGCTTTCTCCTCCCACTCCTCCTCCTCCTCCTCCTTCTCTGCTTCCTCCTCCTTCTCTTCCTGCTGCTTCTCCTCCTCCTGCTCCTCTGTTTTCTCTCCACTGTGCTGCTTCTCCTCCTCCTACTTTTCTGCTTCCTCCTCCTCCTTCTCTGCTTTCTCCTCTTTTTTGGGGGTGGGTGGGTGGGAGAGACTTATCTTTCTATCTGCAGTCACATCAGTAAAAACTTCAGTAGCCTATTTGGTATTTTCTCAACAGCAATATTCAATGCCTGCTCTCTTCTGCATTGTTGACAGAGCCGCATAGACGTCTATATTAATCATGATCCAGCAGGCACTTCAGTGCAGAATCTGGTTCATTTTGGACAGGTGAGTTTGTGTTCCCTGTTAAGTGTGTATGGGTGTATGTATCAGTCTTCAGTCCCTACAGACTGTTTGTGTGGAATATGACCTTTGACACTTTGCAGTTTCTTTAATTTCAAAATGGCTGTTATTAGATAATGGCAATAAACATGTGTTCATACTCATGGGTTTTATTATTTGGAGGGAAATATCATGTGAGGTCAGGTTCGTGGTGGGGATGTTTTCATGTGGTTAGGTCAAAAGAAATAATGAAAGTATCTGCTACCTTTAAATGCTCTGTAGTTGAACGATGTGGAAACTGAGGTTGCTGTAGCTTGATCATGTCTACATTAATAAACTAATGAATGATATATCATCATCATCATCATCACCATTGTCATACAATGAAAGTCTTTTCAATACTTTTTCACCTTTTTATGCAGGGCATTCGTACCAACACTTTCCAGATGTATGACTACGGATCTGCCTCCGCCAACCAACAGCACTACAACCAGGTACGTCCTTTTCCTTTCTTCACAGTCTACAAAATCTCATTTGATGCTTCATAAATCTTTTGCATTGCCTGAAAGTTTTGACATTTGAATTATTAAAATTGTTTATGAGTATGTTGTAGA
>JAWQFJ010001858.1:87559-100059 GCA_034096865.1 Theodoxus fluviatilis | reverse complement strand
TTCCACACTCAGGTATCGCATTTAGCCAATAACATGAGCTAGACTTTGTAGAGTCAGGCCTGGCTAGCAGGACGTGCTGCCTTTATTAATCATGCAGGCCATGGAGAGGAATGTTGGCTTCCTTGGCGGAGGTTTGCACTCCCAGAGTGCTGTCTAGTTAATGCTAGGGGTCAGCCATTAGATGATAATGGGTGATCAAAGATTGTTTCAACACGCTTTCATTTTTCAAAAATGAGTTTCAAGAGTAAAAGACAGCTAAAGCTGCTTGGTGCCCCCCTCATGAGCTGGAGCCCCTGGCTGCTGGGCTTTCAGGGCCTGCTCCAGTAGCGCAGCCAGGGGCAGCCCCAAGTCAGTTTCAGATGCTCTTGGGGGCATCAGGACATGGTCAGATCATTCACATCAGGAATATATACAGAAAAAAGTATCCTCTCATTTACATTCATATGCTTTGGAGAAGTACTTGAAAATCCACGAGGTCAGAAAATAATTGAATCTCTCTATCGGTTGTCCCTTTTTGTAAAATTATAGATGAGACGAAATGTCTTAATCTGTGAAAAATAGCGAAAACTTTCTACTGAAATTTTCATCACTTCCTAAAATTACTGTTTTGCATAACCCAGAGGTACAAACTACAATGATCCATAATATTTTCCTTGTGGCAAGTTCTTACTTCTTTGTTGTAATTAATGATCATACTCATGAACAGAAGTTGGTGGAGTAATTATCTCTCACATTGGAAAATATGAAGAGTGGTTTTAGAAGGCAATGAAGTGGAATAATCTTTACACACTTTGTTTCCCATCTGAATGTTGTTGCAGTTTCATTTTGAGAGGAAATTCTGTTTTCTCCTCTTTGTTTGTATGGCTTCTGTCAAGGAGTAAAATCGGTCACCAGGTGTTGCACAGGGGCGGACAGGGTTTATATTGCCCCATGAGAATTTTACATTAAAATAGGACAATAAAATGTATCATCATCATCATCATCATTGTTGTTGTAATTGTCTTTGTTGTTGTCATCATGATCATGATCATCATCGGTGTTGCTACAAGTTTTAAATAAAAAATACAATGACATTTATCATCATCATCATTGTCACAATCATGATCATCATCGTTGTTGATAAAAGAAGACAATAAAATTTATCATCATCATTGTCATGATCATGATCATCATTGTTGTTGTTGTCGTCATCATCATAGTTGTTGTTGTTGTTATAACTTGTTCTGTCCTGACTCCTGCAGGACGTGGGCGCACTCATACCCAAGCTTCACTCCCTGAAGGGAAGCTATGAAATCCCTGACTGGAACCACCTGGACTTCATCTGGGGCATCGATGCCAACACAATCATCTACAAGCAGATGATAGACATGATGAGACAGGCCTAGACACTTGACCTGATTAATCATCTACAAGCAGATGATAGACATGATGAGACAGGCCTAGACGCTTGACCTGATTGTCAGAGGATCATGGCTGTGGGACAGACCTTGAGATCTGGCCTGGTCTTCATGAAAATCTTTTATATGACTTGACCTGATCTTCAAGAAGATCACCGACATAGGTCTTGGAATTTTATTTGCCTTTGAGTTTTACATGTAGATGATTACTGATAAGTGATTACAGATGGCCTGCACCGTTATGGTGGTTGTCGCCTAGAAAATTATCAGCTTGGAGATCATACATACCTGATATGCTGTTTCATTGACATGTGAGATAGGACTAGTTTGCTCATAAACATGAGTCTCAGTGAGACAGATCTGGAGAAATGCACAACACAGTGGATGTGGGAAGTTAGAATTATTTTGCATGGCCTTTGACTGACCGAGACCGGATGATTGCATGTCACAGACTTTCTTGAAGTCTTGCTAGTCAAACTGGAGAAAATCAACATTTTAATATGATGATTTCATGATGTTGATTATATCATGTTGAAAAAACTTTGTTAGGTAAAATTTACCGTTGCCTAGTCAGATGGTTTTTGATAAGGTGCAAAGAGAGAGAGAGAAAAAAAGAAGAATAATCAACGGTTTACAACGAACTGAGTGCTGTCTCATCATCCCTGCCCTATGTGTGGTCAGAGAATCCATTATTAAAGGTTTTTAAAAAGCATTTTTTGTGAATGAGATATTTTGATTTGTGTTCAATCTGGCCTCTTCTTGAAATTAAATAAAAATTAAAATTTCAGGCCGACCTGCTGACCTTTTTTTTTCTCCATGTTACATATACAACTTTTCTGTTCTTTTCTTTTCTTTTTCCAAGGCATGGTCATCTCTTGCCACTTTAGGAAGGTCCAGCTAGGAAGAAATCATAATAAACCTATACATTTCTTGAAAAGCCTGAAACAGTTTTTACTAAATTAGAATAGGTTTATGAATGACAATTAATATGTTGAAAATGATGGTGCTGCTTTTTCTGCTGCTAATGTTATTTCTGCTTCTGCACCTAGTTCTGTTTTGAGAAGCATGTTGGTCAATGAAGGAGATGATGATGATGATGATGATGATGATGATGATGATGATGATGATGATGATGATGTAGTGGATATTGTAGTGACTTTTTAAAAAACTTTTCTTGTCTTTTTACTCTTTTTTAAAACAAATACTGTCTTAACTAAATTGTAGTGAATGTTACGTTAATGTGCAAGCATTAAGTCAATGAGAGATTTTAATGCCATAAAGAGAGTATGCACTGTCTATTCAAATGTTTAAAACTTGGACATGTGAAAAGGGAAGAAATTCAGCCTTCTTATTAAAACTTTTTTTAAAGCATGTTACTTCATTGCTGCATGCCAGATCTGCACTGTTTGATTGGATTTGCAGAAGTATAATACATGAATGTATTATGATTTGATATATGTGTTGTTTTGTAAATACATGAGTAGATAGCTTGCTTGTTAACCTGTTTTGACAATTTTTGGACTTAATTTTGTCATCAGCAGATATCTTTTAACTGAATCTTGGGTTGTTTAAACCAAATATGGAGAGCAAATCAGTGTTTTTTACCTATTACCCATACATTGTTAATCATATGTTCCATTTTTTCATGTTATCATCTGTCCCAAAAAGCATAAATCAGAGAAAATATTTTTATATTGTTAAGGCACCTGAATGAGACGTTTTGATATTGATTACATCTTATAAATTATATGACATTGAAATCTTCCATTAAATATTGAAAAGACTTTAACTACATGTTGTATGATGATGAATTCTGTGTTTTGTATCTGTCAAAAGCTTCCAGTCAAATGTTTGGACCTCTCCCGATGCAGAATGTGTTCTCGTTGAAGGCTTAGAATTTTTTTTATAGCTGTATTATATATGTATATACATGTATATGTTACAGTAAATTTATCAAACCAGTAAATTTGTAAATTTCCAAAGTTACTGTTTCACTCAGAAAATTTACAAATTTACTAAAAATTTCAGGAAATTTACAAATTTACTGAATTTGACATCCAGGAAATTAACAAATTTACTGAAACATTGTCAGCTTATGCCATACGCACACACACTGTACACGTTTTGATTTACAGTGAAGTTGAAAATTTTTTAATTCATAAAAGCGATTCAAAACATCATTTTCCACGATCGATTATCCACGTTTTATTTTATTCATTTTTTTCTTTCATAAAAGAGATTTTTTTAAACATCATCTGCCACGATCCACCACCCACGTTTGGGTTTACAGAGAAGATTAATATTATTTATTCATAAGAGATTTTTTAAAAAGCATCTTCTGCCACGATCAACCATTGTCATGTCATTACAAAACAGAAAATTATTTGTTGCGGCAAGTGAGGCTTCCGTGGCATTTTGAACTGCATTTTAATTTTGTTTTGTAGCAGGAGCATGTGTTCGTTTGACACTTTCTTGGCCCACCAGCACAGTTGCATTTGGCAAAACCTTGACCCCCTGAATCTGACTGCTACAATAGGAGAGCGAAGAGATACGTGCTTGTCAAGATTCACATCACTCATGGAGAGTAGTCTTTGAGGGCACAAATCGAACTGGTTTCGTGAATACCCCTGTTTTAAAACCCCTGCTTTCACTGCTACAGTATACATGTCAGTTGTGATGTCTCTGTTTACAATGACACCTAAAATATTTCTGGCATCACCTCTGCCACGATCAACCATTGGCACAGGCATTGCCACATTGTCTCCCACTTCACCGCATTTAAAGTCCACTCTACTTCTCTTCACCATTCTCTCTGCTTGAGATAACTGGCCTGAGAATGCTTTCCTTCGAGCCCTTTTGACTCTCTCAATGTGCGCGGTCAACATTGTGGTTGATGTGTCTGAGATTTGAAGTGGATCAGCTGTCATGGTGGCTGAAGCCAAGGAGGCGTCAGCAGATGCCGACGGTTGATCTGAAGTCAGGTTGGCTGGGGTCTCAGCAGAGGCCAACGGTTGATCTGAAGTCAGATTGGCTGGGGTCTCAGCAGAGGCCGACGGTTGATCTGAAGTCAGGGTGGCTGGGATCTCATTAGAGGCAGATGGTTGAGCCAGATTGGTGTCAGACAGTTCAGCTGAAGTCAAGTTTGCATCAACTGTAGAGATGTCTGCATCAACTAATTCTGCTGCTCTGGAAGCTGACTGAGGCAAATCCAGTCTTGCTAAATCATCATCTGACTCAAGATTGATCAAGATTTCTTGTGGCAAGGAAGAAGATGTCAGTCCGACGCGTGCTTCATTTCCAAATAAGACTGAGTATGGGGATCGCTTTATTCCTGAATTTGATACCGGCGACCCAGTCTTGGCTACCGTTGTCTGCGAGCCAAGCAACAAGCATGTCTTTGATGTCTCCGTTTGCCCGCTCAACAGATCCTTGGCTTTGGGGGTAACGGGGCTTGCCATGGACCATCTTCAATGAAGGCCAGAACTCCTTCAGTTCTGAAATGACATTTGCCGTGAACTCGGTTCTGTTATCACTTTGCAGTATGACTGGAGCGCCAAGCAAAAGAAAAATATCTAAAAGCTGGCTGGAGACTTCTACTGAGCGTTTGCTTTTGATAGCGCGCAAGACACAGAATTTTGTCAGGTGATCTTAATAGACCATAATCCATTTGTAGCCATTGCA
This sequence comes from Theodoxus fluviatilis, assembly GCA_034096865.1. Classification (NCBI taxonomy): domain Eukaryota; kingdom Metazoa; phylum Mollusca; class Gastropoda; order Cycloneritida; family Neritidae; genus Theodoxus; species Theodoxus fluviatilis. Next base: position 94,981 of record JAWQFJ010001858.1, on the reverse strand, counting down.
ACTCATTGACTGCATGTCGACTAAATCTACCTGACCTCGACAAGAAAAGTCTTTGGTGAGTATTGGCCGAACGACTATGCCTGTTGTTTTGGGTCTCTCTTTTTTTGACATTCAAGACACAGGGACTTGAATAATTTGATGGCTTGCACGCTGATTTTGGCAAACGTTTTCTTTATCTCCTTCATCATGCGGTCCCGTCCTCCATGCCCAGACACGATGTGTGAAGCGCGGAGGATGTCAAATGTTTCTTCAATGGTAACGAAGTATATCTGGGTTTCCTCTGCATGCTCTCTTTTCTTGATCGGTTTTTCGACAGGTCCACACTGTAGAACTTCATACCTGTGACAAGGTAAAGATAATTTATTAGAAATAATGGCACTATCAGAGGAACACACATAGCTGCGGTTACAGAGAGAGAGAGAGAGAGAGAGAGAGAGAGAAAGAGGCGTTAAAGAACACAACCCATAAACGCACGCAAGAAAAATAAAAGAAAAAAGAAGCCCAACAAAACAACAGTACTTACTTTCTCAAAAGATGATAGTCATGTTGACTTTTAGACTCTTTGGACAAAGCTCCAGATTTCACATCTTGTAGCATCTTTGAGTATTCGGCTTTTCCAAACAAATTATAGCATTTGCCTTCATTTTTAATTTTGAAAAGTGCCTCTGTGAATTCATTTTCCCTGTTGGCGAGGTTAGCCATCTGGTCTTGTCTTCCTTGGCAGCTTCGTATAGACTAACACTAAAGCTTGCTTTTTTATTGTAAATGTACTGAACAGAACTCACACTGAATCCCACAAACAAACAAAGCTTGCTTTTTATTGTAAATGTACTGAACAGAACTCACACTGAATCCCACAAACAAACAAAGCTTGCTTTTTATTGTAAATGTACTGAACAGAACTCACACTGAACTCCACACAAACTGACACTGAACTCCACAAACAAACAAAGCTTGCTTTTTTATATTGCAAATGTACTGAGCAGAACTCGCACTGAACCCAACACAAACTGACACTGAACTCCACAAACAAACAAAGCTTGCTTTTTATTGTAAATGTACTGAACAGAACTCACACTGAACTCCACACAAACTGACACTGAACTCCACAAACAAACAAAGCTTGCTTTTTTATATATTGTAAATGTACTGAGCAGAACTCGCACTGAACTCCACAGAAACTAACACTGAACTCCACAAACAAACAAAGCTTGCTTTTTTATTGTAAATGTACTGAACAGAACTCACACTGAACCCCACACAAACTGACACTGAACTCCACAAACAAACAAAGCTTGCTTTTTTATTGTAAATGTACTGAACAGAACTCACACTGAACCCCACACAACCTGACACTGAACTCCACAAACAAACAAAGCTTGCTTTTTTAAATTGCAAATGTACTGAGCAGAACTCGCACTGAACCCAACACAAACTGACACTGAACTCCACAAACAAACAAAGCTTGCTTTTTTTTATTGTAAATGTACTGAACAGAACTCACACTGAACCCCACACAAACTGACACTGAACTCCACAAACAAACAAAGCTTGCTTTTTTATTGTAAATGTACTGAACAGAACTCACACTGAACCCCACACAAACTGACACTGAACTCCACAAACAAACAAAGTTTGCTTTTTAAAATTGTAAATGTACTGAGCTGAACTCCACAGAAACTAACTTATGCATGTACTGAGCAGAAATCCTCCTGGACTACTGCTTGAACAGTATTTACAACTCTTTTGACTAATTTACTGAAATTGTCTTTTCCTATCCAGTAAATGTGTCAAAAATGAAACAAAAAATTTCAGTAAATTTGTAAATTCCCTGACATTTTCAGTAAATTTGTAAATTTCTTCAGTGAAACAGTAACTTTACTGAAAATTTCAGGAAATTTTCTAATTTACTGGTTTGATAAATTTACTGTAATCATGTGTATACAGCTGTATGAAATGCTATGTTTGGTTTGGCACACATTTTGTTTGACCTGAATTTTGCTCAGAATAGCATGTCACTTCCTGTTGACTGATTTACTGATTCCTTTCACACAGCTTTAATAAAACTGCAGGGAAAATTGTTGGAGTATATTTGGATATATATTCGAATGTTATCAACTTTTTAGGTTATTCAGAGGAGAAATCAGATGAAATTTGACATTCCAAGATTAAAGGTATGAGGCAATTCTAATTCTGCTTGTTTGTCCTTTGTCTCCTCTATGTGTGTGTATGTGTATGTGTGGTCTGTGTGTGCATGTGTGTGTATGTGTATGTGTGGTCTGTGTGTGCATGTGTATGTACGTGTGTGTGATTGCATGTTCACATGTGTATGTGTGTATCCTTCCCCTGAAAGTATGTAGCTGGTTTCCAGCATGTCTGGTTATGCCTATTTATATATGTCTGTGTGTGTGTGTGTGTGTGTCTGTGTGTGTGTGTGTGTGTACATGCATGCACGTGAATGCATACTCATGCACACATGAATGATGAATGAATGAGAGAGAGAGAGAGAGAGAGAGAGAGAACGAACGAACGAATGGTTTATTTTTGTTAGGCCACCGGCCCATCACAACACAATTACACATAATATGCCTCTTCGGCCATAGCAATAGAAACAGCTTCTTTTCTTCTCTTGAATGCATAATACAAATACGTTGCAACCGCTCGTACTGCCTTAGGCTCCTCCAGCGACAGGAGTACCTTAATATCAAAGGCATATGTATTCGTCATCAACCTGCGTATATACATTCGTCTGAGATCTTCATAGGCAGGACATTCAAGTAACAAATGCTGTTCATTTTCGTCTGTTTCATAGCAAGCTGGACATAAGTAAGCATTATCAGCTCGCTCCGTAGCAAATCTGTATTTATGCGTGAACAGATCGCTGAATCCCATCCTAAAAAGAACATAAACATCTCGAAAAACTTTTTTATCTAATATATACAAATATTTCTCTCTATGCAATTCTGTCTTAAAGGATCTGTACAGTTCATATCTACCACTCGCTGATATTGAAACTGTCCATACATTCATGTATTCAGTGATAAGGCGCTTTCTGAACTCGAGCAAGAACTCTGTCTCATTCCGTACATTCTGATTACGCCATACATCAGCAAAATCATATCTATGCAATACTTCTTTTATTTTATCAACCCAGTTTCCATTATTTCCCGAGATGAGCATCATCTTGTATACTTTGTTAGGGTATCTAGTTGCCTCCATCCTAAGTACACGCAACCAGTACTTAATAGCCCGTAAAGTTGCATTGATATACAGTGGGTATCTTCCGATTTCACCATACGTCATCAAGTTAGGAGCTTGTAAAGGAACATTGAGAAATCTTTTCATAGCTTGTAGGTGTACAGATTCTATTTCCGAACAGTTGTACAGTCCCCACAATTCTGATGTATACAAAAGTACCGGCTGTATTTGGGTAGTGAACATTTTGAAATACACATCTGGTGACACATTTCCTAATTTTTGTAGACACTTAGTCAGTTGAATCATACCAGCTTTTGCTCTAAGTACAAGATCAGACTGTAAAATACTAAAGGACAGTCTCGAAGTGAACAGTGCTCCAAGATATCTGTACTCATTCACAGTATCAATTCTTTCCGTACCCAGATACCACTTCTCATGATCTGCCAGATAACCACCATTTCGGAAAACAATGACCTTTGTTTTTTGCTGGTTTACATCCAGACCAACTGTGTCTGAAGCTTTTTTGAGATTGTTCAATTGGTTTTGCAGACCAACGACTGTGTCCGATACAAGAACTATATCATCTGCGAACAGTAACAGATATATAATCGTAGCATCAGGCATTAGCTGAATACCATGTTTACCATGTTTGATTACAATCTTAGCCACATAGTTCACTACAAGAGAAAAAAGTATCGGACTCATTTTACATCCTTGCTTTAATCCCTTGGTATATGCAAATGAGTCGCTGTAGCGACCGTTGCACCTTACACTGCTTTGAACATCAAAATACATTGCTTGGAGCATCTGGAGTAGTCTCCCATTTATGCCATAACCCCGAAGAATTTGCCAAAGTACATTTCTATTTATACTATCGAACGCTTTCTTAAAATCCACAAAAACAGCATACAGTTTTCTATGCCTTGACAGATATCTATTAATTACTGAGTGCAGAACAAAAATATTGTCCATCGTCGAATAACCTTTTCTGAAACCTGCTTGCTCCTCTCCAATCAGACCATTACTTTCCGCCCAGTCTTGTAACCTGTCAGTGACCACTGAAGTGAATACTTTACTAAAAATGCTCGTGATTGAAATTCCCCTATAATTATCTTTGATAGCGGGGTCTCCTCTTTTGTAGATTGGTAAGATAGTTGATTTCGTCCAAATATTTGGAAAACACTTTTTAGCAAGCATATTATTGAAAAGCTGAGCAATGATTGTTATGAGTCTCTGAGGTGTACACTTGAGCATTTCTGCCAATATCTTGTCCTCCCCTGAAACCTTCCTATTCTTCAGTTTATCCATTGCACAACTAACCTCTTCCTTAGTTATTTCACAATCAAGGGGTGACAACTCCTCTGATGCTAGCATGAGTACACTGTAATCAATATCAGTTTGCTGTTGCTGTTCAGCTGAAGCATGACTATACATTTCAGAAAAATAGTCTTTCCATTCTTCACATGATATACTACAATACATAGCAGACCTAAGGTTAAGCTTTCTCACCTGTTTCCAGAACAGGGAAGGATCTTTAATACTATCTTCCAGACTAGTAAGAGCATTCTTTTTATATGACTCTTTCTTAGACTTTAGCAAGGACTTGTACTCTTTTCTTCTTTGCTTATACGATTCTTTATCACACGTTGCCAATGTGCGGCTGTATCTGCGTAGTAAAAAGCGCAACAGATTCTTGCTTGCCCTACACTCCTTGTCGAACCACGGCTGACCGTGTCCTGCTCTCCCGCACACAATTGATTTCTTCAAAGGTTCTGCAGCATTCACATAACACTTTGTAATTGCCTCTGCCGCAGCGTTTACATCCATATCATCATCTAACAATCTCTCCAATCCTTCTACACCACTTTGTAAATTGCTTTTAAACTCCTCACTCAATGCCTCCTCCCAAACGAATTTTTCAATAACAAAAAGTTCTCTTACATCATTTGTAATACTGCTTTTACACTTCAAACATAGTTCCATGCACAAATGGGACGTTAAGACATTTTCTATTACATTAAGGGATGCACAAATGGGAAACAAGTCACCGGAAACAAGAAGGTAGTCTATCACACTGTTGCCAGTACTTGACATGTAGGTAAATTTGCCATATAAATCACCAGATATGTTCCCGTTCAATATCCACAGATCAAAACCGGCACAAACTGTCAATAATTCAGTACCAAAATCATTTACTACGCTGTCCTGGGAGCAACGTGAATCGACAAGCAAATCACGCATACTGTCAGAAATATTAGTGTGTCCTATATCGTGATTACCCGTGCGAGCATTGAAGTCGCCGCACACAATCAAGGAACAATATGGGAAAGTCACTGTTAGCTGTATCAAACACTGTTGAAGCACTGAAATTCCATTTGGCTCTCCTGATTGACTATAGTACGGAGAACCGGCAGGCGGAACATATACACATAACAATATCACGTCCCTGTCTGACATAAACAGTTGATTGTTAAATTTGAAAGCCAGCATGAAATCATAATCTATTTCAATTTGTTCAACAAACCTAGCTATGCAGTGCTTAATCAAACACACGACACCGCCCGATCTGCGACCCTTCTCAGATAATTTTCGGGCTGGCGATACAAAACATCTGAAACAGTTTTCAATACTATCAATTTTAACATATTCAACAAAGGTTTCTACTAAACATACAATCTCAAATTTCTGAATATAAGGAAGAAAGTCAGGGTCATCAAATTTCTGCAAAATCCCATTAATGTTCCATGAGAGAAAATTGCAAATACCTGCCGGCAACTCAGTTGTAACAGCGCCTCGGCCACAGTCCTAGGTGTTGCCGCTACGGGTCGGGTCACCTGCAGCGGTGGACCGGGACCTTGTTGCAGATCGCGTCTGGATGCGGTTACCGTCCTCTCGCTCTGGTACCACGCGCAGCTGTCCTCCCCGGAAGTAAGCATGGTGCCCTGAAGCCCTTGCCTCCTGAAGTTGTCGGCGTTGCTGTTCGGTCCTGTCACTTGATACGCCTATCCCTTTCGCCTTGAGCTTGGCCCTGCATTCGAGGATGGCATACTTGTCTTGACTTCTGTTGAGACAGGCGATGAGAGGCCGGGTCTTGTCTGGTGAAGGTCTCCCCAGCCGATGAGCACTTCGGAGGTCTCTGGCGTCAAGCCTGCTAGGGAGAACTTCATTCACAGCCTCTAAGAACTTCTCTTCGGACCTGTGATAGCTTTCTCCCTCTTGCTCTGGGACATTATAAAGAATTACATTGTCCCTGCGCGAACGTCTTTCTTGGTTCTCCAGCCTTTCTTCCGCCTTGTTCGCTTTCGCTGTCATCTCGGCTAGTTTGTCACCAATGTGGTCGATGTAATCTTCCTGGATACTGACTTTGTCTCTGACGTCTTCCAGTTCTTTCCTCATGTCGTCAAACTTTCTTTCCAGATGTTGAACACAGCTTCTAAGTGTCTTCATTTCATCTAGGATTCTAGATGTCGCTTCCTGCTGCCTCCTATCCCAGTCCTCGTTCAATACTTTCAAGACTTCTTCCAGATCCTTCCTTTCCAGTCCAGGCCCGGGGTTCTCCTCTATATTACCCGACAGGAGGAGAAGGAAGGAGAGATCACGATGGTACTGGGCACTGGACCCTCCTACTCCGAGACCGACAGAAAAATGACCCAACCTACCACAAGTCTGACCGTATCTCATTGGCAGTGCCAAACACGACAGCGAAAGGTACGCGGAAAGCAGGGCATGCACGGTTTCCCCCTGAACGGCAGTGAAGTTCACAGCTACCGTGCTCAGCCATCCAGCGGTCAAGTTCATCGCGAGTCCAGTAATCAGACCAAGCACGATCGCCACGTGCAAAAAGCATGCACAACTCAGCACTCCGTTTCAGTGAGTCCGAGTTCACTGGCAGAGCACCCCGTGCAGCACGCCGTGCATCAAGACCAATTCTTGCACGTAACGTTTCTAGGTCAACCCCCATCTCACAGCATGTTAATACCACAACAATGAAATTGAGGAAACGACTACAAAACCACAGTCAAATTCCAACAAACCAACCACCAACAAACAACACTTGTACTAATACCGTTCACGGTCGCCCTGTGGACAGCCACATACAGGTAAACGTTTGGTGCGTTTTCAGTTCAAGTTCAACTGGCTCATTCCAAACTCATCAAACCGACGAACCAGAACAACAGATACAAATACAGCCGAATGCTTGCCGCACAAACGTAGTCTTCTCGG
>JAWQFJ010001858.1:27500-87549 GCA_034096865.1 Theodoxus fluviatilis | reverse complement strand
GTCAGTGGTGAAGGCGATGAGGGCGGACAGCTAGTGCTGCCAAAGGGTGAGGTTGATGCCGGAGGAGTTGCCGGCATTGCAGGACAGGTTTCGTCCTCGTCAGGGCTCCTGAAAGCAATTTCATATTTCAGTCATAGACGCCACACGTTTCAATATTAATTCTTTTTGGAACAAGTCTTCTTTATGGCGTCATATGAACTCTTCTAGTAAAATTGCACACTTTTTCTCTTTCTTAACTGAAATGAAATATATTCCTAGTAATGCACATATCGCTACTTTCAAACAAAAAACTTTACCAAAAAACGATTACATGAATTAAGGCATGACAAACATACCACGATGTCGGAGGGCGCCGCACACGTTTCCTGGGGTTCTCTTCTTCTGTGTCGCTCGACTCCAAGTCAGAGCGCTCCAGGAATCTGGTTTCAAGAGTTGTCATTTCCTCCCAGTCATCTGTTCGAAGAGACATGCAAAACTAAGCGCAAAGTTTGGAAACGAATCCACGACACAATCCTTAATTTTGCAAAGAAAAAAACAACTCGTATCTTTGTGACCTGATCAACGCTATTAGGTAATCTTTGTGAACCGATCCACACCAAAGTATAAGATAAAATATGAACAGGAATCTTATTTGTAAATTTTACAATAGCGCTAACAATAACTTGTCTTAAAATTTAGAGTTTCAAGTCAGTTTTCTTGATACTGAATTTTTGTAACTCAAATATGGTTGGATACAACGATGAAGCAACCAGTGCATGGTTTCCTTACTGGGAAATACTGGAAAGGAGATAAACCATTTATGTATTTAGCAACACTGTAAGATTTGCTGCAAATACTTACCACTGGAGGCCACTATGCGAGTATAGCAGAAGGTTCCCCATGACCGTTGAGGTGGAGAACCTTTCCGTATGAGACTGGTCGAGGGGTTTCTCGGCCACCTGCATGTCTTCGTGCTGGCGACCAACCAGTCATCTGGCACAACAGACACAGCAGGGGTGCTTTCTCCTTCCTCTCGCTCTCATTCCACGAGATGGTACAGCATAACATAAGAGATGAACTTGCATGAAGAATATTGATACCATAAATCTCTGTCATGGTCAATTAATCATCATGTCATCACTGCTCAAAATTGCTGAGTCAAGTGTGAAGCCCTGGCACTGAAAAATATCAACAGATGTTCTCCAAAAACTCAGGTGAAAGCGAGCAACAGTTGCTTTTCTTCTGCCGCATAGAATGTGCAAAATTTTGTTGCAAATGGTAAACCCGAACTGTATGAAACCATTGTAATCAATGCTACATCAGCTTCCTCTATTTGAAGTCGAATGAAAACATCCAACTTCAAACAGGGATAGGACTGAGAGGGAAAAGAACAAACGTTTTCTTGTGGGGAAGGGCAATTAACTTGCTTTGCACTTCAGATAGAAAGGCCGTTTCATGCTCTCCAGAAAGCCTGTCAACTTGAACGATATCAAAGTTGGTGGATTTATAAGGATACTGAAAAAGGTCATTTTGTCTTTTAAATTTCTCAGTCACAAGAACGCAAGTCTCTTCATTTTCCCAGGCTAAAATGTTTCTAAGTAAATAAAAACCATCCCGCATCTTCACACAATTGTCTCCTGTATGTATTGTGAGGCAAACTCCCTCAAGCATGATTTTTTCAAACTGTTTACAATTTGAACCGACATATCTTGCTGGCACAGGGCCTCGAGCATGTTCTTTCTGAGGTAGGGAATCAGGAAAACTCTTTTTACACTTTCTCGTTCCAAATATTCCTTTCTGCATTCTTTCTGATATTCGCCGGACAATTTGCTGCAAAGGGCACTGGGGTTTTCTGATCATCGATTTCAAGTGTCCAAGAAAATTTTCAAATGGAAATGCAGAATAAGAATCCAAGGGCCCAAACATTTTGACATCATTAGCTAGATGAGTCAAACCGTGCACATTATACACTAGGAAATCTATACCATAAATTCCTCTTGCTTCATCCACAAACCTACACAACAAAGTATGAGCATAATCCGCATGAGTTTTAAAGAGAACAGGGCTGGAAAGGCAATGAATGGCAACAGACAATAGCAAAAAATGATCGTACATAGTCTGGGATAGTCTGCCTCTTAGAGCCACAATACCACTATACAACAAAAACTGCCTAAATTCTGTTGCCTTCCACCTTTCAATTTCATTAATATCTCTACATTTTCTGGAAAATTCCCGGGGAATGTACCCCTTGATAATTTTCAGACTATTCGAAATTTGGAGAATCATTGTTTGTCCCAGTCGGATTCCTTTACAAACAGGACTCTTCACCCATAACATTAGCAGTCGACGCATCACACCAAGACACACCAAATGCATATAATCTATTGGAAACTGTGTCACCATTCCTATACATAAAGAAGTAGATAAAGATGAAGCCACTCTCCCATTGTGGTGGGGATCATTTGTCTCTAACCCCAATCTAAAACCTTCGTCAGTCCTCAGTTCTGCATCTATTTCATCAAAGACAAGTTTGCCAGCCCAGGTTCCTTTCTGTACACATTTGTCACATCCATAATATCCAGTGTGGCCTTTTGTCTGTTTTACAAAAGCCCTGGCAGGTGTATCACAAACAAAACAGGATATATCGATGTGAGCAGGAACTTCTTTATCATTCGTTCTAAAACACGTGCTTTCTTCTTTAAGCATCATCATTTCGTCAACAAAGTCTTGTAGATATTCCGCAATATTTTCTGGTTTCTTTTCTCCACAAAACAAACCAATCATAAAAGGATCAGTCTGGATTGGTTTGCAAACTTTCCCAAGAATTGGCCAGAATTGTGTTGAAGTAGATTTGAAAAGGGGCAGACCATCAATGTTGACCTGCAAGAAGATCGTTGGCAAATCCATCAACCATGTCCGAGCATTAGTGCTAATGAATTCCATTAATTTCTTCGACTGTGAAAGACCCTTCATGATGCCAAAATGAAAGTATGAACCACCACCAATTTGTTTCACGCAACTGTGACGAGGAGTTTTCATCAAAGTTCTTGGATCTTTAGGAAGTGAAGGGTGATACGCTCGCAACAAAGCAAGCAGAGCAGAAAGAGCAATCAAAGATATTCCAAAAGATGATGCCCACAGTCCCAGCTCAAAGCCAAGATTTTCATTCTTTCTCTCGTCTGTCATGTCATAGTCTTGTTCTAGATCTTCGTCATCCATCTCATCAGATACATCAGACAATGCATCAAAATAACTATCATTCTCAGCATTTTCCATCATGTGGTCAAAATCTTGCTCTATTGAATCGCTGTTTAAACTGACTACGTCATCTTCTTCACAGGCTGTTTCAAAAGCAACCATGTCTGAATTAAGAGCAGCAGAGTCAGATGCATTGTGGAGTCCTGAAAGGGTTGGTTTGCACGCAGCAGTTGGGCAAGGATCAACAAATTGGGTTAACGTAGTTCTTTGCTTCTTCATGCGATCATTTTCTGCAGCACATTCCCTCAACATTGCATTAACTTTTCGCCAAATTTTCCTCTCAGTAGATTTGTTTGATGACATGATGATAATTGTAGGCGTGGGCAAACAAGAAAATGTATATAGGGGAAAAGCCAATTATAATTACCTGTCAAAATTATACGGAAAGGGAGCGCAACATACCGGGCACCAGGAGCACAATGAAATGTGAAATTCTCGATTTCCAGCCCAAGAGAAAGTCTGCTGCAGCTGCTCTGGCCAAGCTGATACATGTAGCAGCATCCTACAAGTAACCTGATATGCTGGAATTTGCTGGGTCGCTCTCCCCCTTTGGGCCTCACTGATGAGAACTAAAGTTGGCGGTAGCCATGGTGACAGCAGCAGATTAGATATCACCATTAACACTCAAGGCTACATTGCAGACTTCCAACAGCCCGAGCTGGCGGTGCCAGGGAACCCCAAGGACTCCCAAGTCTGGACCAGGGCAGGCCCAGGAGCTGCGTGCTGTCTGGGTTATTTATCATGGATGAAATTTTAGGCATTTCTGCATATCTTTCAAAATGTCTTTGCTCATAAAGAAATGAAAACATGGATAGATAAGAAAAAAATACACAGTAGCTAATCTATGTACAACAGTTGGTAAGGTATATGAAGAATATGATCAACAATGACAAATATTTTAGTAGATGCCTTTGAGTTTGACAACTGTCAGCTCAGTGAGTCTTCAAGTTCAAGCAAATACGTGTCATATGTACAGGCGACAGCAGTGAGATTATCTTAATAGATATGAGAGAGAGAGAGAGAGAGAGAGAGAGAGAGAGAGAGAGAGAGAGAGAGAGAGAGAGAGAGAGAGAGAGCAGGGCCGGACCCAGGGGGGGGGTTCCAGGGGTTCCGGAACCCCCCCCCTAGAAAAAGCATGTACCTTGGTTTGAGTTTTTTTTTTTTTTTGTGTCTCCAAAAACAATGCTGCTCTTACCCCTCAAAACAAGGCCCAGAATGCACCAGATTGCACAGATTTTAACTGTTTTTCAAAAATTGTCCGGGGGGGCATGCCCCCGGACCCCCCTAGTTTGCGCGCCTGCTTCGCAGGCGCGCGCTCGTGGCTTCGCCACTTCGCTGATTTGTTCCCCCCAACCAAAAAGGAACCCCCCCCCCCACAACTCATTTGGTCCGGCCCTGGAGAGAGAGAGAGAGAGAGAGAACGAACGAAAAACTTTATTGCTTAGGCCACCGGCCCATTGCAAGGTGAAAAATTTACATAACATAGCAGTGAGGTATCAAGCAGTTTCTGAATAGTAATATGTGAATGGACACAGTATCGAGGGAAACAGTGTTCACTGGCGTAGGCCTACGTAGTAGCACTAGTCTTCGAAAATAAATTGATTCGTACTTAGTAATTCCATTCCTTCCGTTCTCATCTTAAATGCATGGTAAATATACATACTCACTTTACGAATCGTAGCATAGTCATTGGTTGCTAGAAGGTCTTTGATAGTCTCATTTATATCGAGATGCGGAAATGACATTAAAATCTTTCTCGTAGTCCACACAAAGCAGGGCAATGAGAGAGAGAGAGAGAGAGAGAGAGAGAGAGAGAGAGAGAGAGAGAGAGAGAGACTCAGAGAGAGAGATTGATTGATTGATTGATCCTTTATTTATCAAGGATGAAATTTTAGGCATTTCTGCCTATCTTACAAATTGTCCTTGCTCATAAAGAAATGAAAACATGGATAAATAAGAGAGAGAGAGAGAGAGAGAGAGAGAGAGAGAGAGAGAGAGAGAGAGAGAGAGAGAGAATTCGCAATACTTGTTTTCGACAAAGCACAGTCTTCTGCAAAGAGTGGGAGGTGGCAATTAAAACATTTAAGTTCACGTTGTTGATTGTTGCATAGCATAGTTACAGTATCTTGCATAGCATCTCAGTAGAAATCACTCCAAAATGTCTGTTTATTCTAATCTAAAGCTAACCGAAACATGAGTGATTACTCAAAGCAGGGTTTTTAATCCCCCTCCTGGACACACACACATACGCATGCACACACGTATTATGCTCTCTATCTCTCTCACACACACACACACACACACACACACACACACACACACACACACACACACACAATGTCCTTCCTATGTACATCCGACGCGTAATCGTTCCTTTCCCCCTTTCCGAGCCCTCTGAGGGCTGTGGGTTGGGGGTCTACACTTCCTTAGAGTCTGTCAGCAGAATGGGTCAGGAGAATGCGTGTCCGGTACGCGTTTGCCGTTCAAACTAAAACAGGAAACAGTTCAAGGGTGCGCTGTGAAAATCACGTGATATTTTCCGGCTGACTAGCGTGCACGTGATCTGAAAATGTCGCGACGCATTTATGAAGGAATCATAGATACTGAGGATACTCCACACTGATGATACAGAGAGTGCATTGACTGAACACCGAAGTGTAGCCCTCGACTCGGATCGCAATGGAAAATGAGGAAGAGCTTATTCCGAGGTTTCGGAGTCGTCGCCAGAGGACGACGATGACTGTTTCTTTGACGCAGTATTACTTCTTGAAAACTTTGCTCCTTGGAGCGGCACTGTGTTTAACCGCATTCGTGGCGTGCATCTTGCTCCAGACAGACTTTTCAAAGTTGTTTCAGTGGTTGCAAAGCCCCGATGAGCAGACAACGAACTCTCCTAGCACGTCTTCATCCTCTGCGTTTGCCCCCGAGTGTTCAGCGACCGTCAATGACAGTGCCAAATTTGACTGCTGGCAGGAATTTTTTAATGCAAACGAGCAGGAGTGCAATGCTCGCGGCTGTTGCTGGCAAACAACGAGTGCCACGGGAGTGCCATACTGTTATTATCCCCAAAACTACCCTGGATATAACGTAGCGAAAATGGAAAAGACAGACGCAAGCATCTCCGCCAGTCTGACTGCGGCCCAGCCCATAAAACCATTCTACACTATCAAGCAGCTGCAAGTGTCTGTAGATTTTGAAAGTCAGACACGAGTGCGAGTGAGGGTAAGTTATGATTTTTTCAGAATAGTTTTGTCACACAACCACCATTGTTCTTTAAGTTGGAATGCGTTTAGTAAGGGTTTACTATACAATATTTTGAACTCGTAATGCACTCTTCAGGTCTTGAAACGGGAACTCCATTCCTCAGGCTGTATCAAACTGGGGAGTTGTCAAACGATCAGATCAAGTGTATATTAAAGTACAGTGTATAATTACCCCTGCTTAAACTAGTTAAACTCTAGAACGGACAGACTTTTTAACTCTTGCTTGTCAAATTTTAAATGAAATTTGGAGTGGAACATCCATAAACTGAAGTGTTCCTTGTGTCAGTGTAGTGGACTTATTTCTAGACTTAGCATTGGAAACCATTAGAGTCTGAGGTAGTGTGCTGATTGCCAGCTCAGGTGAAATGACAGTATGCCCATTCAATCAAGGTTATGACCTCAGACACCAATTAAGGTGATTGTTGACAGCATCTCAGGTGGCTTGAGGTCACAGGAATAATGTCAGTTATTCATAGGTGATGACTGAATGATAGATGTGTCAATGAATGGACCAGATGCAAAGCCATGGGTTGACTCAGTGTTTATCTACTTGTGCTGCACACTACTATACATAACCTGACGTAATCCCAATGTCCCCCCAGCAGCCTCTTTGGTTGCTTGGAGCTGTTCCTGAATGACCTGCTGGAGTTGGCACTGAAACCCAGTATAGTTAGGGCTCCAGCTGATGTAAAGGGCACTGAGCAGTTCAGACTGTGTGCTGTATTTGTGTCACTAGGCATAGGTACAGTGTTGTCATGTGGTGTTGAGATCTTCAGAGTCAAGTGCATCGACAGCCACTAACAGTCTCCTGATCATGATAATTCATCAAAGTTATCAAAGGGAAAGATGATGCAAATGTGTTCAAGGTTACTGTTATTAATTAGGAGACAAGAAATAATGATCAATCGCCATGCAAATAGGTTGGAAAATATCATTAGTTTATGCAGAGGAAGAAACAGCAAAGAATAAAATGGAATTAATTTAGAGAACTACCCTATGAGTAATGATATAAAAAAGCACTGGTGCTATTTGAACATCATAATAGAACCTACCATACAGATACCGGCACCAGAACATTTTACTCCACAGATCCATCCATTCTGTTGAAGCCCTCCAGCAAAGTGTCCATCTCTGAACAGTTCAGTGATACCAGGGGAGTAGTGATGAGGCAAGACTCTAGTGATGAGGCAGGCCATGGATGAAGACAAGAAGAGATGGGACTTAGAAGATGGCAGCATTAGTAAAGCAAAGAAATGCTCACTCTCTCAGTCTCTGGGTCAGAGAATTAACAGTGAGTCACCTGAGGATATGTGGACAGAGACAGTGGTGTGTAGAGGGATGCAGAGTTCTATGGAGAGTTGTTCATGTGAAGCTGCTTTGCAGATGGATGGTAAGAAAGGATGGTTGGAGAAACTATTGTCATTTGGAGTGGAATTTTTTTCCCATCTGTTATTTATTCTTCATTGTTTCTCTAGTCTATGGTTAGAAATTGCTGGCAATTAAACTTACTGCCCCACGCCCTAGCTGACAGGGAAAGTTTGATATAGTCCACTCAATTTTTTTATAATAGATAATAGCCACACAAAACAAGATTCTAATTTAGTGACAATAGGACATTAGGGTTGTTAGCACGTTGTGAAGTTTTTGTGAGTGACATCTCTGTGGTGTGTTGAGACAACTTTGACTACTGCATATTTAGATTTGAAATATATTTCTCCTGGAAATGTCCTTGCATCAGAATAGAAATACTCTGTGCAAAATTTATGCATAAATCATTAAATGAAATTGATAGTCTATTTTTGTCTCATTGATATGCAACAATTTTGTAGTTTTTACCTGAGTGACACTAATGATCAGGTTGTGTGTGTGTGTGTATGTGTGTGTGTGTGTGTGTGTGTGTATGTGTGTGTGTATATATGTGTGGGTGTGTATGTATGTGTGTGTATGTGTGTGTGTATGTGTGAGTGTGTGTGTGTCTTTTGGGGGGAGATGGGGGGAAGGGAGATCCATTACTACCCACATCCCCCCTCCCCCTCTCCTCCTGGATAACTTTGTGTGTGTTTGTTGCTTTTCATTTCTTGTGTGTTTGATTTGCAGATCTTTGACCCTGTAAATACAAGGTATACCGTGCCCATCAAGCTGAACAATAATAAATCCACACAGGGAAATGTCACTGACTACGAGGTGACAGTGCAGTCCCAGCCCTTCTTCTCCATCACCATCAAGAGAAAGTCTACCAATGCCACGCTGTAAGTCATGCATTAATTCCTTTTTTAGAGCTGGTTTTATCCCTGTCATGTCTGTCCATGAAACTTTACTTATGTGCCTGAAGAAGGGTGTTTTGCTAAACAATTGCTCTGCTGATTTTGTCTGTGAATACAGCAGGTTTTAAAGAATACCTTGCCTATAGTTGAGATACTGTCACATGGAAATTGGTGGCTTAGTTGGAGGTCTGCACTAAGGTCCAGATTGGAAACAAAGCAGTACAAGGAGGTTACATGATTAAATTCTTGTGTTGCACAAGCAAGGGTTTTAGCAGGTTACATGATAGACATGGCGAGGCTACATGGTTAGAATCTCATATTATGCAAGCAAGTGATATTGCAGGTTGCATCATAGGAAGAGTGAAAATGTTTCACACTCTTCTACAAGTAGAAGTGGTATTATTACTATTAGCAGCAGCAGCAGCTGCAGCAGCAGCAGCAGCAGCAGTAGTAGTGGTAGTAACCATAAGCAGCATTATGTACTCCCCCAGCGACCAAAAGTACTTGCTGACCTGAACAGGCAACCTTATCTAACAAATTAGGACACAGAATGAGATTGAAGCAGGGTCCTGATTGATTTAGACAAGATTGCTACTACAGCAAAATAGGCATATATGTTGCCCAGTGAAAGCAGGCCTTTAGATGTAGTCAAAGGGGAGACAACTCCTGCATCTAACTAAAATATGTTGACCTTTGAAGTACTGTTGTTTTAGTGGTAATGGCCCAGAGATGTGGGTGTTTACTTTGTCTTTGGATTCCACTGGCACAGTTTTCTGAGAGAGCGAGTTGTCAGGTGGGGATGGGGCATGGGGGTGGGGTGAGTGGGGTGGAGGAGAAGTAGACTAACAAAAACCAGAACAGAAAAGACTCCAACTGTCAGCAAAGAGTAAGCTTCTCATGAGAATATCATGAGTGATGCGGTACTTCCTGATGACAAATAGTACAGTTGCACTGCAGTTCCAGTGCTGTCCATCCACGCATTTAGTCATGCATCTGTGTGAGTATTCCCAGCATAATCTGAGCATGCACTTGCAGCACTGAGCTCTGTTGGCATTTCTCTGGCAGGTTTGACACCCAGGGTATGGCGCCCCTGATATTCTCTGACCAGTATATCCAGCTTGGGGTGCGCCTTTCCACACAGCACGTCTTTGGCCTGGGGGAGCACCGAGGAAACTTCCTTCTCAACACCAGCTGGACCAAGCTGGTTCTCTGGAATAGAGACCAGCCTCCAGAGGTGAGTGCCTCCGTCTCCTGTGAAATTGATGTTTGTTGCCCAGGACTTGCAGGAGGCCTGGTCCTTCCAACTCATGCTTGAAGCTTTGTGCTCTTTCTGAATCTGATTGATTCATTTGAAAGTGATGTGAATCAAGTGCTCAGCTCTATTGAAGGTACATTTTCTTGTTGGGAAACTTAAAAGCCACTGCAGCTCCAGTTAACAGTTGACAGGTGTTCTGGGTTGCTATGCATATTATCAGCTAATTGCTTTGTGATATACAACATTAGTTTATTTCCTCCCTTAACTCTCCCTTCAAAGGAGCTGTGTCATAAGTTCATCATGCACTGTTGTGGCTGAGCTGCACTGGATACAGTTACAACCAAGACTGATTTACTGTACATGTTTTTTTAATATCTAGGCATCATTCTTCACAATAACAAATAAAGCTGATTTGGTTGGCAAGAATTGGATGGATTCCTCTGAATGGAATTTGCTGTTACTGCTATTGCAAAACTATGTCAGATGTTGTACAAAGAGTTGTGTATTGTCAAAGTCCTAAACTGAAACTTCTCTTATGAGTTGTTTAATCGAGAAAAGGTTGTGAAAGTTATATAAGTTTTCTGTAGCCACATGCTACCAGCATCGCTAGTGTTTGTAAAAGTTGGATACTCTGTTTCTAGTCTTACTTATTTGCCTGTGGTATCTTTTGTTTGCTGACTTGAAAATGCTTATTGACTATGAGATGGAGGGCTCTTTGTTAGACACTATATTTTCTCTTGCAGGTAAACATCAACTTGTATGGAAGCCATCCCTTCTACATCAACATGGAGGCAGACAACAAAGCCCATGGAGTTTTCCTGCTCAACAGCAACGCTATGGGTAAGTCATATAGCTCTTCTTGTTATCTCCCTCTTCCTCTCTTTTCCCCCTCTCCACACACACACACACACACACACACACACACACACACACACACACACACACACACACACACACACACACACACACACACCCTCCCCTACCTACCAACACACACACACACACACACACACACATGCATGCAATGATGCATGCACTCAATCATGCAATTATTTTCCTACTAACTCATTTTTTACCCAGTCACTCATATAATGATGTATCCTTCCATTTATCCATCCATCCTTTTTTTGTCCATCCACCCTATTCATCCATTGTTGTCACTGCTAAGATCTAATGCTCTTGCATCAAACTGCACAACCCAATTTGCTAATCCTGTGTTGATTCTCTGCCTAAGACGCCATGAACCACACACACGTGTGCCATTCCAGAGGTGGACCTGCAGCCTGGGATGGGGGGCCAGGCAGCCGTGACGTACCGCACCACGGGAGGCATCCTGGACTTCTTCGTGTTTACGGGGCCCAGCCCTGACCAGGTGGTGCAGCAGTACGTCCAGCTGATAGGCCTGCCCTTCCTGCCCCCATTCTGGGCACTGGGTTTCCACCTGTGCAAGTACGGCTACAAGAATGCTCAAGATGTCCAGGCTGTCATCAAGCGCAACCGTGATGCCCAGATGCCCCACGTAAGTATCTCCTCCTCCAGGTCAGATTTGAAACTGTTATTTACAGACAAGATACAACTTCATTTATTTTTTTTCTTCGAATAGTCCAGGCACTCACACATTTTATTATTGCTGTGTTTGATAATAAAGTGGTCTCTTGTGATTACCGTATTTGACGGACTACAAGCCGCAACTTTTTTAAAAATTACATCGCGATGCAGCTAAAAAAATGAAGCGGCTTAAACGTTACCTAAAGTTGAACAGCATTTACTTAGTGAATAAAACTCACCTGGATTTGGTGTAAAATAAAACTGAGCTGTTTTTGTCACTCACTCACTGCATTCTTTTTCTCATCGCATTCTTTTTCGTTGCACTGTTTTGTCTGCACTTACAACTGACACAGTTGCCGAGTCTTTCAACTTTCAACTTATATTTTCTTCAACCTTTTTCACCTTTTTTTTATGTTCTTACTTTCATTCTCGGAACTGATTTCACCAGCGATTCTTTGTCTGGCTGTTTCGATTAATTGATTGACATGTTTTGATTGCGGCTAATAAAGTGGCGCGGCCTATTCGTGGCTTGTGCCCTTTTTTTTTTTAAAGGAGGGGGTGCGGCTTATAGAAAGGTGCGTCTTGTAGTCCGTCAAATACGGTAGTTATATTGCCAACCATCTGTTCTGTGATATAATACCTTCAGTGATTGTGTGCTTGATTCAGGCATTAATCAGTTTGAATTACATGCACATGTGAAGCACTCTATTACTTGAACAAAAGCCAGTGTGCCCTGTGGCATTAAGAGAAAGTTTTTTGCTTTGCCATTTTCCTCTCTCTGTCTTGCTTGATAGTGTGTTTTTGTATGCATGTGTGTGCTTGCAGGATACTCAGTGGACAGACATTGACTACATGGATGGGTACCGAGACTGGACCTACAACAAGAACTTTTCTGGACTGCCTGATGTCATCCAGGACCTCCACTCCAATGGACAACACTACATCATCATTGTGGTAAGGCTCTTGGGGACCTCACTGGATCTTCTGAGGTGGAATTTATGTGATGCAGGAATAAACATGTGCATCAGACATGCACCTGTTGTGTTGTATATTTTTTTGTGAATGTTTTCTTAACTCCTAATTAACTACATTTCTTAAGCAGGATTCCAGCTAGCTGCATCCCATACTTTGACAAGCTAGCTCAAAACTGATTTTAAAGGTCATTTATATTTAAATGATAAATCAGAATGGTTGCACCTAATTGTATATGTTCTATATTTTTAATGGTCTTATTTTTAAGGTGCTGATATCTGCCTTTTTTTTGCATAATTCTGACTTCAATTTCAGTGACTGTTGGTTAATGGATTCTTGTCCTTGAACCTAAGCTAGTTAGTATAGTGACATATTCTTTTGATTCCCTTGAATTGTATGCCTGTCTGCGTGTGCTGTGTAGGACCCAGGCATCAGCAACACTCAGAAGGCAGGCACTTACCCTCCCTATGACCTGGGTGCCAAGATGGACATCTTCATAAAGGACAGCCATGGGAAGCCCCTCGTTGGGAAGGTGAGAAAATCAGTCACTTGACTCCGAGACATTTGGAGAAAAACCAACTGAGTTTCGCAAGACTTGCTATAGTAAAAAGAAAATATAATTGGAAAGTTCATTTTGTCTTATTTCTATTTATGTGTATCCATCGTGCTATCCAATTTTTTGCCATGATAGGCCATAAAGTTCCTTCTAACCATCCATCTGCTCGGAAGAGAAAATACATTTTGAAAACAAATATTAGCTGTAAAGCTTTGTTTTGTATATATATTACATAATTGCTTTCTCATGTTCAATTTCTACCATTGTGCATGTCCCCAGGATTTTTTTTCTTCTGTTTTTCATTGCATTCAAAACTCGTAAATTCAAATCTGCTGCCATGTGGTTTTTGTTGCCCTGTTCTTGCCTTCCATTTTGCTGCTGCCCCTACTGCAGCAATGGATGCTCCTATTCCTTCAGTTCTCAATGCTCCTTCTGTTGCAGTCCTTTGCCTGGCTCCTTGTCCTCCTCACCTCCAGCCCCTGCTCATTTGCTTGCTCCCACCTTCCCTCCCTTTGTTTCTTCTCTCCCTTTGTTTCTTCTCTCCCTTTGTTTGTTCTCTCCCTTTGTTTCTTCTCTCCCTTCTTCTTCTTCTTCTTCTTCTTCTTCTTCTTCTTCTTCTTCTTCTTCTTCTTCTTCTTCTTCTTCTTCTTCTTCTCCTTCTTCTTCTTCTTCTTCTCCTGCTCCTGTCCCAGTCTCTGCCTCCTGCTCCTGCTCCTGTCCCAGTCTCTGCCTCCTGCTCCACCTCCCACTCCCACTCTCACCTCCCACTCTCACCTCCCACTCCCACTCCCACCCCCACTCTCACCTGTCTGTCTGCTCCAGCCCCACATGGAGGTGCTCCTGGTTCTCCTGCTCCTCATATGTCTGCTCTTTTCTCTTTTAACCTTTTCTCCAGCTTTACCTTTTGTTTTTGTTTGTTTGTTTCCCCTCCTCTACATGAAGGCTGCATACTCAAGTCTTGCTCTTTGCTTCAGGTGTGGCCTGGGGAGACGGTATTCCCAGATTTCTTCCACCCCAACGCCACTCTGTACTGGAAGCAGCTGATTTCAGACTTCCACAAACAGATCGAGTTTGATGGACTGTGGATTGTAAGCATTGCCTTGAAATTTCCTTTATTTGGTAAAATATGATCATGAATGACAAAACAAGGCTAAAGTGTTAAAAAGGACAAAATCAGAATCAGATTTTTCAGCCACAATATTATTCAGTACTATTTTAATTAATATGAACACTGGAGTTCATAACATGTTAGAAGTGATGTAAATGATCTTTTTAAACGTTTGCTTAGTGATTTAACTGAGCCTTTGCTTAAAAACTGTTCAAGGGATTTAAGCCTTGGTCACAAGTATCAACCAAGTTAATCTGTAGCATTGGATATGATGATTTTAATTATTTGTTTAATGTGAGATTATTTAATTTAAGACAGCATATATATGCATACATCTATGTCAGGAGTATGATTTTATTATTTCAAAGCATGTAGATGTTTCTTCTCTCTGTCTCTGTCTCTGTCTTGTGTGTGTGTGTGTGTGTGTGTGTGTGTGTGTGTGTGTGTGTGTGTGTGTGTGTGTGTGTGTGTGTGCGCGACAGAGAGAGGGGGGATGGGGTGGGAATGGAGAATGGGATTGACAGGCTGGCCTGATGAGGGTTAACTGACATCAATAATTTTGAATTCTTCTTGTGGAAACAAGCAAATAGTGAGCATACATGTAACAAGCAATGGGAAACAGAAAACACATTGATGGGAAAGCCACCATCTGGGCAGTAAAGGGACATTATCAATCTGTTAATGGGATGACATCTTGTAAATGATTGATCTCCAATGAATTCCTTCTGTTGTCTTTGTTTCTTGCTCTGTGTGTGTGTGTGTGTGTGTGTGTGTGTGTGTGTGTGTGTGTGTGTGTGTGTGTGGATGTGTGTGTGTGTGTGTGTGTGTGTGTGTGCATGTGTGTAAGCATGCCTGTGTGTACACGTGCATGTGCATCCACATGTATGTGTGTTTCTGCTTTCATTGCCCAGGCTGCTTCACTGCCAAGCTTGTGTTTGATAGTTTTGCACTTGAGATAGTTTCGAACTTTATCACTGACCTTGATGGCTTTTCCCCTTGCTTGTTCCCTTCAGGACATGAATGAACCATCCAACTTTGTGGATGGGTCCGTGGAAGGCTGCACTCAAGGACCTCTGGACAAACCGCCCTTTGTTCCTCCTAGTGAGTCCACATCCTTTACTCAAACTTGCACTTATTTCTGCTGTTCTATGTCTGATTCAGCTGAGGGTTTTAGCTTGATATCAGCTTGGAAGTGTAAGGGAAATTCTAACCGAAGAAACCATTTGAGTCAGTGCAGTTATCAAGAGAACTGGGTTAAAATATTTCTTCTGATTTGTGTAAACACTTGTTTACTAAGCCTGATTATGTCATTTCAATCTGCATTGTATGCTTTTTATAGTAATTGTCAGCTATAGCAGCTGCACAATACCCACTTTTGGTATTTATAGTTTTTGAAGGGAGTATGTGGAGGAATCATGACTTATCAAGGAAGTTTTAAAGAATCCCTGAGAAGAACTTTGTCAACATGATGGACTGCTTGATGCGGAAACTGCAGCATCTTGCCAGCTGTTCTTGTGTAGGTGGTGATGAAGATAAGAGCAGTCCCTCGTTTTTGACTCCAAGTGTGGTGATTCTTGTGGCAGATGTGGATGGAGGAAGCCTGGTGGCCAGGGTGCTGTGCCCTTCAGCCAAGCAGTACGTGTCCTCCCACTACAACCTCCACAACATGTACGGCTGGAGTGAAGCACGCAGCACCATGACGTGAGTACATGGGATACCAAGTCATGAAGAATGTGTTCCAAGTTACTCATTACAATAGATTACTTTTATGGTGGTGCATAGAGGAATAATTTTAATGTAGCTCAAATATGAAAAAGAGATTACATTTATAGTGTGCTGTCGCCCCTTTTGAAGTAGGTATAATGAACTTTCTGATTTGTAAATGCTGCTTAATTATTTAGGGGGTTTTACCATCAGCTTGCAGTGTGTAGTTACATTTTTTGGTATGTTTTTGGAAAGATTGTAGAGTCAGGGTGGCTTGCTCCTGATTGCTCCACTCTTCAATGTGATGTCAAGATTTGCACACACGTTAAATGATTTGATCGAGAAAATTGAAAATGTGGATGCTTTGAAATGTTTTCACTCTGATTTACCACAGAATTAATAGCAATTGACAGTAATGATTATTTTTTTTAATCAAGCTCTAGTGCAAACAAATGATTTGGATGATGAGCCAATGAAATGTTCCATATTATGCTGCTTTGGTATCTACTGTCATGTTATTTATTTGTGTAAATTATTATTATCATTATTGTGTGCGTGCATGCGTGTGTGTGTGTGTGTGTGTGTGTGTGTGTGTGTGTGTGTGTGTGTGTGTGTGTTTAAATGGTGAGGCTGTCCTCACCGGTCAGAAATGACAGCTGTTTGGCTGTGATGGTTACTGTGGCCCTGATGGACTGAGTTTTGCATGCTATACACTCTGGTTTCTGGTGGCAGGGCACTGGAACAGGTGCTGGGACAGAGGAGTGTGGTCATCTCACGCTCCACCTTCCCCAGCTCTGGAGTGTATGGTGGCCACTGGACTGGGGACAACCGCTCTCTGTGGCCTGACTTGGCTTTCTCTGTACCAGGTATGGCGCCCTTCTCCACTCTGCCTTGCCTCCTCTGCCTGTCTTCCTGCACTGTGCCTTTCTCTCTCTGCACTCTGCCTGTCTTCTTTCACTGTGCCTTTCTCTCTCTGCACTCAGTTATTTCTCCTTTCTTATCTGTCTGTGCTGTCTTTTTATTTCTGCACTCAGTTACTCCTCCTTTCTTATCTGTCTGTGCTGTCTTTTTATTTCTGCACTCAGTTATTCCTCCTTTCTTATCTGTCTGTGCTGTCTTTTTATTTCTGCACTCAGTTATTTCTCCTTTCTTATCTGTCTGTGCTGTCTTTTTATTTCTGCACTCAGTTATTTCTCCTTTCTTTCTGTCTGTGCTGTTTTTTTTATTTCTGCACTCAGTTATTTCTCCTTTCTTATCTGTCTGTGCTGTCTTTTTATTTCTGCACTCAGTTATTTCTCCTTTCTTATCTGTCTGTGCTGTCTTTTTATTTCTGCACTCAGTTATTTCTCCTTTCTTTCTGTCTGTGCTGTTTTTTTTATTTCTGCACTCAGTTATTTCTCCTTTCTTATCTGTCTGTGCTGTCTTTTTATTTCTGCACTCAGTTATTTCTCCTTTCTTATCTGTCTGTGCTGTTTTTTTATTTCTGCACTCAGTTATTTCTCCTTTCTTTCTGTCTGTGCTGTTTTTTTTTATTTCTGCACTTAGTTATTCCTCCTTTCTTATCTGTCTGTGCTGTCTTTTTATTTCTGCACTCAGTTATTCCTCCTTTCTTATCTGTCTGTGCTGTTTTTTTATTTCTGCACTCAGTTATTTATTCTTTCTTATATTTCTCTGTGCCATTCTCTTTCTGCACTCAGTTATTCTTCCTTTCTTATCTGTCTGTGCTGTCTTTTTATTTCTGCACTCAATTATTCCTCCTTTCTTATCTGTCTGTGCTGTCTTTTTATTTCTGCACTCAAATATTTCTCCTTCCTTATATTTCTCTGCTGTGACATTTTCTTTCTGCAGTCATTCTTCCTTTCTTATCTGTCTGTGCTGTCTTTATATTTCTGTACTCAATTATTTCTCCTTTCTGATATTTCTCTGTTGTGCCATTTCCTTTCTGCGCTCAATTATTCCTCCTTTCTTATATGTCTGTGCTGTGCTATTTTCTTTCTGCACTCAGTTATTTCCCCTCTTCATATCTGTTGGAACTGACTTTCTTCTCCTGCCTGTCCTCAAGCTTTTATCCAAAGTTCAGTGTTAGGTTAGTTTCCCAACACCTGACCTATTCTGCTTGCTTTTCTTCACCTCTATTAGCAATCTGTTTGCCCCAGAGCTTCATTGGGGTTTATCTCTCTTCCTGATGTTTTTATATCTTGTAACATTTACATTTAAATGCTTACTTAAGGAAACTTGTGAGATCTTCACTGCATCTAACCTATAGATGTCACTGTTCATGTTGTTTCTAACTGCAATCAACATCAAAAGCTCTGCAGAGTGAATAATGAATTATCCATGAGTTGATAGTTGAAAATTTCATATTATGACAAATGAGGTGTTTGTCAAATTTATCTCCACCCAAAACTTGTATCCCTATTCTTGTCTGCTTATGTTTCAGCTGTCCTGCAGTTCCAACTGTTTGGAGTGCCTTTTGTTGGGGCAGACATCTGTGGCTTCAATGGGGCCACCACCCCAGAGCTGTGTACACGCTGGATGCAGCTTGGAGCATTCTACCCTTTCATGCGCAACCACAATGCTGATGCAGTGGTCAGTGTGTCCCCAGCCTGACCTTGAACTGCCCCTCGTTTAGTTCCTGCTTATTTTTCGCTTGAAAGAGGGCACATTTCCATAAATAGCCTGCTTTAGGTCTGAGTCTCTGCTGACATGTTTACATGAGGTGTTGAAGGCATGCAGTCTGATTTGTAAAAAAAGTTTAATGAAATTATTTTTTAAATGTAATTCATTAAATTTATTTGATGGAATAGAGATGATTTATGTACTGGTAGTTTATTCAGAAATAAGAATGATATTCCTTAACAGGAAACCAGTTATGGATAATGTTTGATGTATGGTGCAGTAGTAATGAGTGAATTAATTTTTTTCAGCTTATCAGCTGTAATAGGCTATTTAAGGCCATTAACCACAAAAATCAAAAGAGCTGGTTAGAGTAGGGGCAGGCAAGTGGCAATTTCCCTGTTCACTTTTTATGACTTGGTAGGGAGATGGGGGAGGGGGGGGGGGGGGGGGGAGGGAGGGAGGGAGGGAGGGAGGAAGGAAGGAAGTAATGGAGTGATGGATGAATAGTTAAAAAGGTGGAAAGACAAACAAATGGATGGACGGATGGATACACTGTCAGGCAGATGTGTAAACAGACTCTGCAACTGACATACTAATATTCAGTGTAACCTAAAAAACTCGTTTTCATGAAGAACCATCTATGAAGATCTGCCAGCTTATAATGAGCTGAAGAGTTGGAGATGTTTCTGTCCTTGCAGGATCAGGACCCTGCTGCATTCAGTGCTGCCACACAGACCGCCATGCGAGCCATTCTTCGCATTCGCTACAGCTTGCTGCCTTTGCTCTACACACTGCTGTACCGTGCTCACACATCTGGCAGCCCAGTGCTGCGTCCCCTCAACTTTCAGTAGGTGTCAGGGGTGTGAGGCTCATTGCACTGGCAGGTTGAGCAAAGCATATAGAAATTGATCAACTGTAGCAAGTAGGTTTTTTTATGAAGGAGAATGAGAGAATGAGTAAGCACTTTGATGATTGGCTGTACTCTTGCAAAAGGGGATAAAACAACAAGGTATATCCCATGATTCCTCATTTTTGACTCACATGCGAAGCAAAAGTGAGTCTATGTACTCAGCCGTGTCGTCCGTCCGTCCGACCGTCCGTCCGTCCGTCCGTCCGTCCGGGCGTCCGGGCGTAAAAAACTTAAACGTTGGATTTTTCTCGGAGACTATTAAGTCTATCAACACCAAATGTGGCATGATGGTGTATGATGACAAGGCCTCAAAAAACATACATAGTGACTTGACCTTGCTTCAAGGTCAAGGTCACAGGAGCCATAAATGTGGTCTCAAAAACAGTCATTTTTCACATTTTCCCAATTTTCTCCCACGTTATTGAGAATGGCGACCTTAGCTACAAGTGGTATATAGGTCAAAGCAAGCCCTATCTTTTGATACAGTTTGGTTGACCTTGCTTCAAGGTCAAGGTCACAGGAGCCATAAATGTGGTCTCAAAAACAGTCATTTTTCACATTTTCCCAATTTTCTCCCACGTTATTGAGAATGGCGACCTTAGCTACAAGTGGTATATAGGTCAAAGCAAGCCCTATCTTTTGATACAGTTTGGTTGACCTTGCTTCAAGGTCAAGGTCACAGGAGCTCTTCAAAGTTGGATTGTATATATATTTTGAAGTGACCTTGACCCTGAACTATGGAAGATAACTGTTTCAAACTTTATAATTATGTGGGGCACATGTTATACTTTCATCATGAGACACATTTGGTCACATATCATCAAGGTCAAGGTCACTTTGACCCTTATGAAATGTGACCAAAATGGGGTAGTGAACCACTAAAAGTGACTATATCTCATGGTAGAAAGTGCCAATAAGCACCATTGTGCTTCCTATGTCTTGAATTAACAGCTTTGTGTTGCATGACCTTGGATGACCTTGACCTTGGGTCAAGGTCACATGTATTTTGGTAGGAAAAATGTGTAAAGCATTTCTTTGTGTATGATGTCATTGGTAGGTTTAGTTGTTTGACCTTGACCTTGAAGGTCACCTGAAGGTCAAGGTCATATAAAGGTCAAGGTCAAACATGTGAGTCGTATGGGCTTTGCCCTTCTTGTTCACTATGGTAGCCAGCTCTAAGTGAAAGATGGTGAGAGCATGAAAAGCTCTGTGGATAAAGAAAGAACTGTATTTTAAAGAATGTGCTTGCCTGAGTAACTTCTTTTCATATAAAAGTGAAAGGCCGTGCATCATTCTTCTTTGTCATCTCATTCATAGATATCCTGGAGTGTACAGTGAAACCCAGTTCCTTTGGGGTAACTACCTGATGATCTCACCAGTACTGAAGCCGGTAGGTATCCTTTACTACACTTCTTTTATCCTAGTTATTTTTTGTGAAGATTTTATTTAATTTTCAAGTTTTCATCATAATTAGTACTTGTTTTAAACATCTAAGTGTAATTAATTCTTAACAGCCTTTTGCAGTTTAGCTGGATAAACGATGTGTGGGCCTTTGAAAAGCTGTGAAGAGTTTTCCTTGTCAAAATAGAATAAATTCTATTCTCTGTTGCCGGAGTATACACACACGTACACACACACTGACACCCACCCCCATCCCCACCCTCTCACTCACACACAGACACACACACACACACACACACACACACCATTCTCAAACAAATGAAAAAATTATCCTTTCAGTTCACATAATAGTTTCATTTTCCCCAGTACACGTATAGTCCATGTGTAATATCTTAAAGCACCTCACTACCTCTTGCCATCATTCCCTTATCGACTGAGCTGTTAACTAATACCTAGTTGCATTCTCTCACATTTCTCTCATTAGACTCGTTGGTCTAAATTTAGCAGTCAAGTGACAACTGGGACAGAGCTGTCTGCCTTTCCTTGACCTAGTTACAAATTTAGAACGATGAGTAGGAAAAGTGGACAGCTATTCCACACCTTTGCTGGGCAGCAAGGGGCAGTATGGGAATGAAAGGATTGGGGAGTGCAGTGTTAAGAGGCATTGTATGTTAATTTCTGATGGGACTTCATTGTGTATACTGGTGAAGGATGTTCATTGCTTCCTGTTAAAACTGTCGTTGTGGGTTCTTCATTTCAGAATGCTACCACTGTGAATGCTTTCATTCCCAATGACGTCTGGTACGACTACTACTCAGGAAAGCAAGTCACAGAGGTCAACAAGGAAGTGACCTTTCCGGCTCCTCTCGACCACATCAACGTCCACGTCCGTGGGGGTTCCATCGTGCCCATGCTTCCTGCAGCCACCACCACTGTACTGCTGTGAGTGTAAAAGTGTTGACCCAGAATAGTGCTGGTGCTGATCTTGGGTCAAAGTTCTCCAGTAAAGCTGGGACTGACAATTCACGAAGAGAACAGGAACAAGATGAAAAAGTTTCTGTGATTCATAGCAGTCTGGTCACTTTTAAAAACTTGCAGTCTTTCTCAGGACATTTGAAGGATGTGATAAAAATGTGGTATCAAAACCTACATTATGCAATCAACCATATGGGTGTGGCATTTTCATTACTTGATATTGCATGCAACCATGGAGTGAGAGAAACATGTGAGACTCAATGACATTGAACATGGCACTTTGAGTTTGATCTGAACAGTTACATGAGGTTAGCTAATGAATGATCTTTCCTTCAGACGGAATCAGAGGTTCCAGCTTCTTGTGGCCCCAGACGGCAAGAACCAGGCATCAGGGGAACTGTACTGGGATGACGGTGAAGGCCTTGGTAAGTGCCTGTGTGCAAATGTGTGTGTGTGTGGGTGAGTGTGTGTGTGTGTGAGAGTGTGGGTGTGGGTTGTGCATGTGAGCATGCCTGAGTGTGTACACTGTGTCTGTGTCATTATTTACATGAGCTGTCTTCTGTTTGCCTGTATTCCCTTGGTAGATCTATCTTAGGAGATTCAAGATTATTTATTCATTTTGCTGTAAAGTATTAGTTGTCGCACATACTGAATTTGGTTTGGAACCTTTGCACAATATTGAACTAATATTCCAGTACAGTTTTCAACGTTGGAAGTGTTTTGATGAGAAACGATTTTGAAATTTGGAGGCAATGAGCAAAATTTAGTAAAATATATTTTTCAATGAAAATAATATGTTAAAATTTTAGTGAACTACCTCAGTTTTGAAATGTCCATGCAAATAAAGTGTGGTTCATGGTGCTTTCCTTTCCTTTGCTGCAGATCCAGTTGGACAGAATAAGTACACCTTGGCAACATTCGACCTGAATGGGGTGAGCTGTTCACTTACTTTCTGCCTTTGCATCTTCATGCTTCCTCTGTCAAGAAACTACTTTCACTGCCTATCTGACAATGTTCATGGTTGTGATAGAGGCCTGTAGTCAAGTAATCAGAATGTAAATGGCATATATATAATGTTGGTGTAATTTGTGTTGGTTGTATATCAGTGGCACCTCAGTGACTTTTTATCTCCATGTGCATGTGGGGAAAATTCAATCAGGCATGCCCCTGCCATTTTTTCTGAGACAGTAATGCTATTCAGCTGCATCGCTTTCTCAGAGCTTGTGAGTGCACTCTCACACAGCCTGTCCTTTATGAAGGCAAGTGCACTATTGTGTCTCCACTGCAGAGCAACCTTACCACATCACCAGTCAGTGTGGGCTACAAGCCCCCTAGAGGCATCATGGCCGACACCCTGAATGTGTTTGGTGTGGACAAGGAACCCCAAAGTGTCACTGTCAACGGCAAGGGTGCTCCCTTCTCCTACGATTCCACTTCCAAGGTGAGCTCTCGGATGAAGCAAATGCCTGAGCAATGCATGAAGTGTGTGTAATGTGCTTTTAATTTTTCCTTCTCCTGGCATGGTTATATCAAGTATTTTATGCTGCAGCCACATGATTGTATGTCTAGTGAGTACTTTCTGCATTGCATTACAGACTAGGGGCAAGGCCTAAATGGGAAAATGTGCAGACTTCCTTTAGGGGTTAACCTTTCATTACTAAGAATCATAGCTCTAACAATGTTCATTGTTGTCTCCCCTTTTCACATATTTCTATGCCTGTTTTTGCCAGTTTGAACATTAGCTATAAAAAAGGTAATTAATGTTCAATAACTAATTCATCAAGTGTAGCATACTGTGGAACCAAGTCCAAGTTTTAGTATCTTCATACAGTTTCATACTTACTGCCAAGCCCATTTTAAATACGGATTTCATATGCATTTAAACTTTTTGCTGTGATTACTGTAGCTCTTAATTGTGTTTGATGCTTTGAAAGGTGTGCCCTGCATTTTCTTCACAGAGCTTGACTCTAGTCAACTTGAGTCTGGACCTGACAGACAAGAACACGGTGTCATGGTCGTGACAGCCTGTAGCAGCCAAGGCCACTTGATGTACCCACCTTGCCGGGATTCCTCGGCCATCAAGCCTATATTCGTGGTTCTTGCCCTTGTTTGCTCTTTCCTTTGGACTGGATGAACAGCATTAGTGATGAAATTTTTTGTGTGCTTATTCACGTATATACAGCTTCCAGAATTGGTTTCCAAATCCAATTAGAGTCTTTTGCTTTTTGAAAATTTGCTGACATTACACGGTATGTTTTCATATCCTAGGTTCGTGTTATGAATTGATATTTGCCAGAACATCATCCACTTGCCTCAGGCAGAGTGAGCAGTGTCTACTTGTATGTTTCCCACTTGTCCTACTTATCTTGCCATTCCCTTCAAGTGACACAATTAACAATACTTCATTTATAGTTACCACTATCAGTATTGAACCAATTTGTGTGCATATCAGAATTGTTGGATAACTGAAGATTCTGTACACTTGGAATATATGTCCATTTCCTGCGAGTTAATTCTGCAAGAGACTGCAATGAAGTCTAGCAAGTAATTCAGACCACCACTATTCAATGACTTTTCTCAAATCAAAATTGGCTTTGGAACTTTTCACCCCTGGTTGCTACAGAGCAGCATCTCGTGGCAAGCATACCCCCAGTGACTGTTCCTCAGGCTCTTGCTTGACAGTAAGGTTGGTTGTTGGCTGCGTCATGCCACTTGACTCAATGCTATGTGAAGATTTAGTAGGCAATCTGATTCGTTTTTGCAACACTCGAGCAAAATGTTCCATATTTACACAGGACCATTGTGGCGCATCAGTGTTATTTGGTTGCTCTCATATTTAACTTGAAAAATTCATATCAACAACTGTTAATCTGTTGAGATGGATTTGTTAGGCCTTGTGATACGACTTTGTTGACCATTGAGCCTTTTCCTCTCTCTGGTTGTCCTGTTTAGAAAAATTGCAGTAGTTCATTTTGCAAGGAAGCACCAAGATGAAACAGCTGATAAATTTCACTCTGAATGTTTAGGCCTGTGTGCCAAGTGGTATATATTTTTTTTTCCCTTCAAGTATTGTGCAAGACAGAGAAATATATAGCAACTTCCTCCATGTCCAGTAACATGAAAAAATTACTTCATTTCAGAAATGCTCAGTGCTTTCCGATATTGAAGATCTGTTGCTGAATGCCTTTATCAAGGCTTGTTAATTTAATGTGTGCAAGGTAGGTGGACATGATAGAGTCTAAATGAACAAGCCTTGATGAACTCAATACTCAAGCATTTTAGTGTGCCTGGTTACAACTACCATTTTTGCTTTCATTTTGCAGATATACTTTGTACCATATTTAATTTAAAAAAAAATCCGTTTCACATCTGCATAATGTTTCACTTACGTTTTCTTGCCATTATTTGTGATTTACTAGAAAATGTATATGCTGTGCAAGTTTTTTCCCTTCATTTTCTCTTTGATTCATGTTCCATGTTGCTTCGATAATTTGAGACACAGTTGTTCACGTCTCCTCTTTAGAATTTTACATTCACAACTGATTTTGTGCCTCTTTTTTAATTATGAATGATATGATCAGTGAGAATTTTTATTTGTGGAGTGTTTAAAGAGCAATGGTTCTGTATATAAATGCTTGTGATAGATGGAAGGGTTTATGATAAAAGTTTTAGATGAGAGAAATGGTTAGTTCTTAAAGAGTGCAAGTTGATGTGCATGTGGATATAAGCTCAGGATGAGGAATGCCCGACACACCAGTCCTGGCAACAAGTGATCAGGGACGCTGTACTTTCTTGAATGTGCTGAAATGACTGTTGTGCAAGACTTTTTAAGTCTTGATGTGGTGAGAATCGCTTTATTTCGTGGAATTTTTATTTATTGTTGGTTGTTGTCGTTGTAACCTTGTTTTGATACAGGCCTCTGGCCTACTCAAATAAAAGATTTGTCAGTTTGTACTTTTCTTGAGATTGACCTGAAAATGCTGGCTCCCAATGCTCAATATTTATCTTGTGTACAGTCTGCTTTGTACTTACAGTTTGCAGCCTTGCTTATGAGTTACTGGAAGGTTTATTAAAAACCACGAACAAATTTCACCAAACTTTATTTTGTGCCTTCATCATTGATCATTACTGCAAAGAGAAAAGCTACGACGGTTGATCAATTGGAGTCTTCCTATGTACAGTTATCGAAGACACCTGGAAGGGTAACTTTTTGTCAAGTAAGTGTACTTTGGGGTGGGGTGGGGGAGAAAAAGAGTATTGTTCTACTTTCCAGCAAGACAGATGTATAACCAGGATGAAATGTCCAGATCAGATGTGATCATGTCCCCTTGAAAATGCATACATCTAAGTAGACAATGGCATCAATCACAGATGCAACATCTAAGTAGACAATGGCATCAATCACAGATGCAACATCTAAGTAGACAATGGCATCAATCACAGATGCAACATCTAAGTAGACAATGGCATCAATCACAGATGCAACATCTAAGTAGACAATGGCATCAATCACAGATGCAACATCTAAGTAGACAATGGCATCAATCACAGATGCAACATCTAAGTAGACAATGGCATCAATCACAGATGCAACATCTAAGTAGACAATGGCATCAATCACAGATGCAACATCTAAGTAGACAATGGCATCAATCACAGATGCAACATCTAAGTAGACAATGGCATCAATCACAGATGCAACATCTAAGTAGACAATGGCATCAATCACAGATGCAACATCTAAGTAGACAATGGCATCAATCACAGATGCAACATCTAAGTAGACAATGGCATCAATCACAGATGCAACTGACACGGCCATCAATCACAGATGCAACTGACACGGCCAAGGCCACAAGGTGTGCCAACAGAATTCCTTGGAACTGATTCCAAGCTTATGAATTGACTAAAATCACTAGTGTTGGTTTGTTGAAGAGCAAGACAAGCTTCTAACCCCAGACCCACAGGGGTGGGTGGGGTGGGGGGGGAATCTACTTACTATAAATGCGAGATGGAGGACTGAATGGGACATGAGCCTTTGTGGGCTAGTTGGGGCCATTGATCACAAGTCTAATCATGATTTCTGTAGTTATTCACCTTTTTCAAATCAGGAAGGGAGGTGTGGTGGGTCAATTTTAAACACCCAACCCGCAGGAGGAATTGCCCATGGCAACATTTGTTATTCTCTACTGCTCCTTGAGATGTTACTCTTCAAGAACTGTTGTTCCTGAAAGCTTTGCAATGTTGGTATCAAATTTCTATGAAATACTCTTACCCAAGGCTCTCTGGCTTATTATTGGCTTCTACCGAGTGCTACATTAGAGATGCTTTCATGTGAATGTGCTTGTTGGCATTACAATCCACTTTTCAAGTCAACAAAATTTAAACATTTTAATGGCCTAAAGACAATAATAACTTGGAAAATAAATTCAAGATTTGGGAAAACATATGTGTAGCTGTCAGTAATTGTGGAGGGATGAAACAATTCATACACTCACACTTCTGCACATGTCAGCTCATGCTTGTACACCATGACTGGACTGTAAGTGAAAGGGCCAGAAGAAAGTGTAATCACTGTGGAACATAGCAATTAAACTCCTAACTTCATTTGGTACTTTTCTTCTTAAAATTTCTTCATCCATTTCTTCGTTATGATTCTTGACAACACACCAGTTGTAAGATATTGGAAACACACTCGGTTGCATCACAGATCAGGAACATCTCACACAGCCTCGCTTCTGACAATAAAACCACAAGAAACCCTGCATCAAGTGTACCAGTGTATTTTCAAGCCATGAGCTAACACACATGTACACATGAACAACAAGCATCCACACAGTCGGTCCAAAGAGTTCACGCTGCTAGTATACAGGCTGCCGGTTTGAAGGCAGGGTGGGAGCTGCATGCCTGCAGCCAATGCTTCACATTAGCAGGAGCTTCACCCGCCACCCGGCACTGCTGCACTGCTGACCACACCACCACGTCTGCCAGGGTCAGCTGGTCACCCACCAGCCAGGCCTTGCGGCCTAGTGCCGAGTTCATTGCTCTCAGAACTCCTGCTTGCTCCTTGCTGCTGCCCTGCACCAGTGATTTCTGAGCCATGTCCAGCCACTCATCAATCTGCGTGGCAGTGACAGGGTCACCGGCATCGTAGGGAGGGTTCAGCAACCGAGCTAGGTAGCGTGCAATGTTGGCCTCCCCCAAAATGGCAGTCTGCTTCTGGGGGCTAACCATCAAGGAAGGGCCATTGGGCACTGTAAAGGAAGAGAGAAAGCACTGGGATGTATTTTTAAAAATCACGCACGAAGCCAGGGTGTTTTCAGTCACATGGTAGTGCAAACCATGAACTGAGCAGAGACAATATGCAGCTTATAGTGCATAGAAGTAGTGCATGCACTATTCAAAGAATTGAAGAAGCAAATCAGGTATTTTCTTCAATTAAGAGAAACGTTGAATTTTCTTTTCCAACTCCTTACGAAAGCACAACACAGCTAATTTCACTCTTTATTTTGTCTGTTAAATTATTTATCAGGACTACATTTGAAGCTGTAGTTATTTAATCATGTGTCATTCAGGATGGAAAAAGAAGAAAGACAAACAAGAAGCAACATCTCCAATTTATACATGTGAAAAGAAACCTGGGAGCATAATATGTGCATGCACACTGTGCAAGCATGAGCACATTTGTATGCATGCACGCATGCACACACACACACACCACTATACAAATGAGACTGCAGACCTTGTTTCCAGACGAGGGTAATGCCAAGTTGGTGGGACCTGGAGGGAGGGTTGGGGGATCCCAGCTGCCGAAGAGGTTGGGGGACAGAGGAGACAGAGGAGTGGGTGAAAGTGGAAGTCAGCACCTCATAGTGCTGTGCCAGCATCTCACACAGCACCAGCACTGCATAGGGTGGGCTGCTTGGGTGGGCATTCACCACTACCTCCAGAGGAACACCATTCTGCAGCACACAAGCCAACATGGTTATCTCTATGCACTGCACTATACAATGCATCACAGCATCAGCAATTGGGGTAAGAAAGTATGCAAGAAAAGTGATGGGCACATATTTATTTAGCTTAAATAACATAACTTGACATAGCATGAAGAAATTGTATGAACTCTTTCTTTAACTAAAAGATAGATGAACAAGAAGGGCAAAGCCCATACGACTCACATGCTTGACCTTGACCTTTATATGACCTTGACCTTCAGGTGACCTTCAAGGTCAAGGTCAAACAACTAAACCTACCAATGACATCATACACTAAGAAATGCTTTACACATTTTCCTACCAAAATACATGAGACCTTGACCCAAGGTCAAGGTCATCCAAGGTCATGCAACACAAAGCTGTTAATTCAAGACATAGGAAGCACAATGGTGCTTATTGGCACTTTCTACCATGAGATATAGTCACTTTTAGTGGTTCACTACCCCATTTTGGTCACATTTCATAAGGGTCAAAGTGACCTTGACCTTGATGATATGTGACCAAATGTGTCTCATGATGAAAGTATAACATGTGCCCCACATAATTATTAAGTTTGAAACAGTTATCTTCCATAGTTCAGGGTCAAGGTCACTTCAAAATATGTATACAATCCAACTTTGAAGAGCTCCTGTGACCTTGACCTTGAAGCAAGGTCAACCAAACTGGTATCAAAAGATAGGGCTTGCTTTGACCTATATACCACTTGTAGCTAAGGTCGCCATTCTCAATAACGTGGGAGAAAATTGGGAAAATGTGAAAAATGACTGTTTTTGAGACCACATTTATGGCTCCTGTGACCTTGACCTTGAAGCAAGGTCAAGTCACTGTATGTTTTTTGAGGCCTTGTCATCATACACCATCATGCCACATTTGGTGTTGATAGACTTAATAGTCTCCGAGAAAAATCCAACGTTTAAGTTTTTTACGCCCGGACGGACGGACGACACGGCTCAGTACATAGACTCACTTTTGCTTCGCATGTGAGTCAAAAACCACCCCTGAACCTCTGCAAGGTCTACATGGTTTTATATAACAGATTTTGAGCAACATAAGCCAAAATGAACTATGTAACCAATTTCTACTTCAAATTCAATGCTTTCTCATCAAACCAAACAAGCTTTCAAGAGTGCACACAAAGCTTCTTGGTATCTAGTAATCTTTTGTTGTTGTATCGGTGACAGGGTCCAATGAGATTTTCTTTTGCACCATCACATAGTGTCTTTTCTTACGAATCAGCAGACGCAACACTAAGTCACCTCTCATTTTCTATATCTTGCCTCCCAAATCTGGTCCACAATTTCTGCTTTAACACTTTTACTGAGCATCCTGAGCACCACTTGTAAAGCAGCAAAGAACAACCGCTTCCTCCATCTCCAGTTTCCACATAAGTCTGACAGGAGCACAACGTCACTGGTGAGGGTTAATATAGTGAGCTCACCCTAGTTAGTGGGGGTCCCGACACTTTGGAAGTAGAGGCAGGGGAGGTGAAAGTGGAGGTGGAGGCAGGTGAGGATACACAGAGAGGTGCGGTGATGGCGGTGTCCTGCACCCCATACACCCGGCATAGCTTCTCCACCTCGGTCTGCAGTTGGCTCAGCCTCCGCAGCACTGCTTCCTGCCTGCCCACGACATCTGCATCACCTCTGGCCTGCAAAGCATGATGAATGCTTTCCTACACCGAGCAAAGGGTTTCCATGGTTGTTCTACTAATGGTATGCAGCCCAAATCAAGATGGTTGAATGCAACTTGTTTTCCTTTCTCACTTTCTCAAAAAGGTCACTGGAGGACAGCAGACGGTGACAGGATTTTTGTTCATATTTGGATGCCATGGCCAACCTTTCAGCACTGGTGACTGATGGAGTTGCTTGATCTACATTCAATGGAAATTGCCAAGAATGTCTGATAAGTGTGGATTCTGAAATCATATCGTAGGTTCTGGAGTCTTTGAATTGGGCAAGTTCATGTACCTGGTAGAAAATTGTGTACTTGCCTAAATAAGAGAGTAGAACAGTTACCAAATGCATCAAGATGTACCCTCCATATGGCATGCTTCATAGATGGGTATGTCCCATCAGGAAGTGATCCATTGCAAGGGCAATACACAGGAGACATGGATGGAATCCCACCACTGGCTCCTTTTTTTCTCACTCAGGAAGTGCGACCCTTTCCAAGGCTAACTACTAACTAGTAACCATA
Organism: Theodoxus fluviatilis; assembly: GCA_034096865.1. Taxonomy (NCBI): domain Eukaryota; kingdom Metazoa; phylum Mollusca; class Gastropoda; order Cycloneritida; family Neritidae; genus Theodoxus; species Theodoxus fluviatilis. Next base: position 56,546 of record JAWQFJ010001858.1, on the reverse strand, counting down.
TCACAAATCACTGCACTGACCACACCTTCCACACATCAGCATATTGTCTTTGCCATGGACCAGTGACAAGATCAATTACCCCTAACAGCCTAGATGATACATGTATTTGCAGTAAAATCTAATAAATACTTCAGAACCATTTAATCTGCTTGACAAAATAGGTCTCAATTATAGATCAACAAACCATATATGAATCAAATTAATATAAAGATGCACACTTACAACTATTTTACACACACACACACACACACACACACACACACTGAGCATACATAGAACAGCATATCCTGTAACTTGTCAGAACTGATCAATCTGCCCTAGTGACAGAGCACATCTCAAACACGATAGATCTGCAAACCGCACATGATACATTTTCCCCTGCCTTGCCAGCATGACTACTGTTATGAGCAGATGTCAATCATCACCCCATGTTTCCTTGTAGCTTTTATTGTAGCTTCATATATGGAGCCAAAGCCTGCACCCACCCTCAGGTGGCAACAGGCTCAACAGCTGGTGGGGAATAAAAGGGTTGGGGGTGGGGGGATGCATAGTGCACTGGAGTGCAGAGGGAAACACTTCATTTTAGTCCAGTGGGAGCGTCAAAGCAAACACAGAGGTTAGTGCGTGTCAGCTGTTATCTCATTAGTCCATTTCAGAGTATGCAGTGAAACTACTTGCCCTGCTTAAGTACACAGCCATCCCCTGAACACATACCATTTTTCATTCCAATCATTTTCCTAGCCAGTCAGCATGTGGGTGTCCACCATGCATGCTTACCCAAGTCACTAACAGCACCTTCTGAGTAAAATGTACCTGAGGTGGTGTTGGGTGCATTATCTGATCGAATTCAGAGAACTAGAAAAAGAGGTTAAATGTGTGTGTGTGTGCGCACGCACACTTATGTATGTGTGTGTGTGTGTGTGTGTGTGTGAGAGAGAGAGAGAGAGAGAGAGAGAGAGAGAGAGAGAGAGAGAGAGAGAGAGAGAGAGAGAGGAGAGAGAGAATATGTATATATCTATTTGTGATCTTCAAGTTTATTTGATGCTCAGTTTGGGTGCATGTGCGTGCATGCGTGTGTGTGTGTGTGTGTGTGTGTGTGATACGTGCATGTATCATGTATGCAAGCATTTGATAATAAATCTGATGTGCATATAGGCGATACAAGTGAGGTGCATGCACGCATTCCTTGTTACTGTAAGGCACAGGAAAAAGAGAGAGAGAGAAAAAAAGGGGGGTGGAGGGTGGGGTGGGTGGGTTGGGTTTGGGGGGAATGATTCAAGAAGGTAGCAAGAAAGCACATAGTTCTAAATATAGAAAGGGGGTCAATGTAAATTATCACTGCTATTTAATGAGACCTAGCAAGAACAAATGAACCATTATCATAATAAATTACATCCAGCCTTTCATTCTTTGTAGTAGTAGTAGTAGGGCATATGGCCACCTACACCCAGCCTGGGACAGCCTGCCCCTGCACACACTCAGAGACAGCTGAGACAGCTGAGTGGAGGCAGGTAAGGGAGAGAGGCAGAGACAGGCAGGCTGGAATCAGACCAGTAGGTCAGAACAACAGGATCAGTATCACTGGCATTTCCACTCCTCCAGACATTGCCAGCCTTTCCTGCAGCATTCAAGATGGAGGCTCTGTAGCTTCTTGCCTAATACATTTTATTGGAAGTGTGCATGTCAATCTGTACACACTCAGGCACACACAAAACTGTGCATGCATGTACAGATGTGCACAACAAACACACACACACACACACACACACACACACACACACACACACACACACACACACACACAGAGTTTTCAATACACTTTCATTTCACATCTCCAAGTAACAACACAGCCACAGTTCTGCCATCCCTATCTCCTATTACAGGAAGATATGCCTACTATATACAGCTCAGGCAACTGTGTCATAATACAGAAAAGGGCACCTCAGTTGCTTACTTCTTTCCTTTAATGCTATGCAGACACTCCTAGTCCTGCGCATTTAAATACAGGGAAACCAGGATGAATAACTTTACACCCACTTCTTGAGCTGGGATGAAGTAGCAGAGGAAGGTGTTGGTACCAGGCAGGAAGTGGCAGCCAAAGTCTGCTACACATCCAGCCCCACCTAACACATTCAGGACCAGTAAGTTCAAACATTTCTGGACCTCACGGACTCTATTCACATCACATAGAGCTCCTGATGCCACAGCTGTGTCCAGCCTGTGCTGAACTTCACCACTCACCATCCACTTCCATTCTTTCATTAGAGTGAAATGAGTCATGCGGTAATCCAGAGAGCATTGAGTTGATCTTGGAAGAGTTCTCCATTACACATAGGAATAATATCAGTTTCTGCCTGCAGTGCCGAATGTATGTGACTCACTGGTAATGCATGGCAAGGGCAAACCCACAGAAGCCTTTAACGGAAATAGCAACATATTTTTGCCCAAACCAGATGATAAGTGATGGAAACAAAATTCCATGTGCAACGACAAGGAGCATAATAAATCCTGCTTCAAAATGTAGGAAACTAAAGAAGGTTTTAAGACAAAAGACCAATTCTCATGGATCTTAATCTCCAAGTGTATCAGTGGAGCTACAGCCATTGTGACATTCTACAGAGTATAGATCAATACCCCAAAATGAATGGCACCTGAACTTCCTCAGTCATACTCGGGTCACATCAACATAGCAATCATTTAAAACTGTTCACACTAACACAAAACAACAACATTGCCAACCTTGGCCGAGTCACCCCGTGGGCAGGGCGGTGATTGGTCATGACGATCTGTCAGGGTGCAGGTGAAACGATCGTCATCCACATTGTCGCCTGCCTCTGCCTTGTCATTGTCCCAGTTGTTGTCATTGTCTCTCACCATATCTCCGCCTCCATCTCCCTCGTTATCCTGGTTAACAATGGAACCGAGGCGGGCCTCACTCAGAGTGTACAGACGTCGCAGCTCCTGCTTTTCTATCCTGGGCACGATCACCTCTTCATCACACTCTTTGTCAGGCAGAAGTTCGCTTTTCTCGAGCTCAGAGCCCGCGCTCTCCTCTTTGCTCTCCTGTAGGGCTGGCGCGTCTAGTACTAGTAGGAGCGGGACTCGGTCCTTCACTGCCGAGGCGTCTCCCACGTGCTCCTTCTCTCGCCTTGCCTTGGGGGCCCCAGGACTGGACGTCCGACCCCCGTTCCTGGAGCGGCAATTCCGCCAGAGCTCTCGCACCTCCTGGGCACAGCGCGAAAACACATTGCCCATGGGCCAGCAGTGGGAGGCGAGCGACCCAGGCGTCTAGGGTCAGCCCCTGGGGCCACGCGCTCCTCCACTCTTGGTGGGTCTCTAGCCACCAGCCAGGCAGTCCGCCCTCCTGAACGAGCACGCAGAGGCCCAGTCTAGCAAGCCTCCCCGCCTAGGCCCAGCGGGTGTCGGTGTGTGTGCGCGTGCCCACGGCGCGCGGCGCGAGGACTAGGTTAGTGGAGGGTGTGCTCGACGCCTCTCTCGCGCTTTCTTCTTTTCCTCCCGTTTCGTCTCCCACCAGCCCCCTTCCAAAGACGCGCCTGATTCACACTGCGGCATAGCGTGGCCTTCTTCCGCTCGCCAGCTCTAGGGCTACATTTTCCCTTCTCTTAGCGAGGGTCTCCTCGCACTCTTCCCCCCCACCCCTTGTCCACCCCCCATCCCCACCCCCAATTGCCACTAACTCCTACCATAGAGCTATGTGATTTGGACCTTCTCTTCAGTGTAACAGCGTCAGTTTCTCACCAGTTCAGCAAGCTACTGAGAAAGTGGCAGAGCAAGATAGCCATCTTCACTCCAGACACCTCATCTGTCCTGCATGCTTTGTAAATGCAATGAATGCCGATGTCCAAAAAGGTTTAGGGGCTGGAGACTGAGAGATGGAAGCCAAGTACACAACTTGGCGAGAGAGAGAGAGAGAGAGAGAGAGAGAGAGAGAGAGAGAGAGAGAGAGAGAGAGAGAGAGAGAGAGAGAGAGAGAGAGAGAGAGAGAGTGCAAAAGTTACTGCTGTCACAGAATTCTACAAGATTAACAAAAGAAGCTAGGCATCATATTCAAAACTTAGGTGGAACCTTTCAGTTTGGGCCATATGGTCACACATGAATTTTGTGAGTCTTAATGTTTGTATGAGAACATCTCATATAAAGACCATGTCACGAATGAGGAAGTCAGCAACAGGATCAAAAGAGCAATTGGACAGTACGAAGACCTGCTCTCAATCGCGAAAAGCAGAAAGCTGAAGTGGTACGGTCATGTGTCAAGAGGCAGTGGGCTGGCCAAGACCATCCTGCAAGGTATCGTACCAGGTGGGAGAAGGAGAGGCAGGCAGAGAAAGAGGTGGGAAGACAACATCAAAGAGTGGACAGGCATTGACCTTTGCTGACTCACAGCGAGCCACAGAGGATAGAGATCGATGGAGGAAGATTGTCCGAAAGTCATCAGTGGTGCCTCAACAACCCATCTCAGGGTTAAGAGACTGAACTGAACTGAATGTTTGTAAACATACAATGAAAAGAAGGAATAAAAGGAAAGCAACTCAGCAATGTGACACTTGAAGGAGAGTTGTTTATTGATAGAAAAGACAGTTACAAACATACATCCTTGTGTTGCTGACATTTCCCTTCAAATACAAACTCTTTGTATTATTCACTCTTTCAGTCTTTGTGATTTTACTGTTCCTTCCATCCATCCATCCATCCATCCATCTATTAATCAATCAAACAAAGAAACCTTTGGAAATAAATACTGAAACTAGTGAAAGCAGTCAGGTTAACAGGCACAGAATCAGTACCACAAGGTTTATCAGGGAGTGCAAGCAAACAATACAAATGAAGATTTGTGTCTTGTGTATTATGTGTCTTTACTGGCAACATTACTGTTGCTATACACATAAAGGTCAAAGGAAAAGGTGTATAGCAACTTATCACATTGTTGGGGCTCAAAACACTTAACCCCCACCCCCACTCCAACCCCCCACCCCCAGATCACTGGGCCACTTGATGAGTCTTTCATTCACATAGACTGACAGCATACACAGTGGCAGACAGGGATTGTTGGTCTACAGTGTGCCATTGCTATCATCACAGGTACCCACTTTAGTCCTGGGTGGCAAGGTCATAACAGCAGGTGAGTATTCTAGCCACTGACTTTGAGCTCAGACCTTACACTTATGCAAGAGACCTATCAGTGTAAGGAGTATGCACGAAACATTCCTCAAGACACACAAATGCCATGTATCTATTTCAGTGACTTGTATCATGTTAACAAGGAAGGGAAAAAAAGGCTATCACAATTACCAAAATTATCTGCAGTGCAAGCATCAAAGCAGAGATATTTCATTACATAACTGATTTCTCCATAACAGACACCCTTGATATATACAGTATGTCACCACAAACACACATAGTTATTACAGATACAGAAAGTGCATGTGTGAGAATAAACCAGGTTTGTCTTCTGCCATGAGGTTAATTAACAAACCATGAAACAGATCTATGAGCTAAGTTCATTGACACAGTCAGGTCTTGTTCAGGAAAGAATGCTACATGTCTCATTTTGCTTTCTTTCATCAACATATGCAAGTCTTTACCAAATGTATGTATTTTGTAAGGCAAACTGTAAAAAAAAAATTTAAGTTATGGCAACACTGCAAAAAAAAACACCACCACCCCACCCACATGAACAACAACAGGGTTGATAGGGTGGCCTGAGCTTTTTTGTTCTTTTTAGAAGAGACTAGATTGAACAGAAACCAAACTATCTTTTGCTGGAAATGTGTTTTTTTTTTAAAGTTACTTGAATAGTGGATTTCCTGGGTGTTCATAATCATAGGGCATGAAAGACTGAACAGCACACAGTTCTTTGCTTATTATCAATCTCCCCCATCCCCAATATAACACATTGCTCATGGAATAATCATACAGTCATCCGTATCTGTCAGCATATCAAGAAACAACAGCTCATATGCATCTTAACATGGTGAAATTTTTGTGTGAAATAATTCACATGCACGCACAAATGCACCCCCCATCCCCGTGTTCAAAATCATGTGCACTCTCTATGTGGTGCACAGTTTGGACTTGATGCACTACTGTCATGACAACAAAAGAGCTCGCCATCCAACTCCCAAATTATTAAGTTTTCAATGCCAACCATATCCAATAATCCATGTATACTGGCAAAAATGGCGGAAATGCTGGTTGCCCTCACAAAATTATGATTCCTAAAGTCTTAAAAGCTCCAGATGGGCATGATTTGTGATGATATAGCTTCATGAAATGTTTTTCTTAGAGTCTGCGTGTTTATATGTTTCATTTCGGTACCATGAGGTTCACAAAAACGAAATAAAGGCACTGCTTGTGAACAAAATGGCGCCGGTAAGTGTGACATTAGGCGAGTGCAGATTTTGTTTGCTCGAGTTCTTCTTTGAGATGCATTCAAAAGGCGAATCTTTGGTGAAAATATGCATTTCCAACACCATATTTTTTACTCATGCTATTAAAAACTGGGTTTCTAGAAGAAAAGTAACAGTATTGGCCACTCAAAAAAGAGCAATGCGTTTGTTACTTTGGTTTCCGTCGCGCCATGGGAGAAGAAAAACAATTGAACAACACACCGAGTGGTAAAATTGCAGAAAACCAAAGTCATGATTGTGTTTCATTCATTTCACAATCGAAAGAAATAAAAAGATAATGAACGCACATAGATAATACACTGTGATAGAGCTTATCTCTGAAGTCGGTTCCGATCGTTTCCACCGGTAACTTACGTTTTCTACTCGTGTAGCAAACATGTCGCAAAATCATTTCTGCTTTAAACCACACAGGGAACCTTCACCTTGTCTTTCGGGCTTGTTTACACCGTTTGCGCATGTCTTCTGACCTTTACACGCTATTTTTGACCAATTAAAAGGCTTCATTTCCGCTTGCTGCAGAAGTAACTTACGTCATGCTGCGCACATGGGTTGTTGCTTTCGGCGGTCCATCCGATTCATAATCTGGTTAATAACAATTTCTATAATAGTTGAAATAATGCTCAAAGGACTTGTGTTGTGAAATAATGCCTCTTTTATTGATAATTCACTCAAATCGTGACCACAAGCATTCTCAGAAATCCATCACCCAAGCTGGCCGCCATTGCTATTCACCATTGCTATTTTCCACCTGCCTGTCAGACATTCATTTGCCAGTATTGTGGACGTGCACATATACTAAACCTCATTCATGATAACACCAAAAAGAACAAATCAGGCAACAGGAAAAGTATGCTTTTGACCTGAGACATTCTTATTACTTTTTAAACGGCAGCAAAAAATAAGAGGACTGCCTCATCCTTGTGTACAGTTTCAACAAGCAAGCAACATGCTCCAGTCACACGGAGGATGATCCATGACGGCTGGTATGTGCTGGCATGCCCTGTCATGCTGCTGCTCTACCCTTTGTACCACATTCATTTGCAAACACTGTAATACAGATCCATCAAGTTCGTGTGCCTCCAGCTGGCTCTGAGGTCATGCCTTTTCTCCATAATCGGTATTGTGTCAATATTTGGGATGTCCTCAACTGACACGAAACGCGCATAGCATCAACGATCAATGATTGCCATACTATGGATAAGCCCGGTGGCATGCGAATCAGGACTTTAAGACCATTAAGTTGGGAAGCCTACTATGCATTACTTTCTGTTTAAGAGTTTTTTTTAGCATGTTGTCGACAATATAGTTGTGGGAAAATGCATCAACACCTGAAAACCAAGTCGAGACTCGAGTGGACATGCATGGTCGCATCGGCGTGGGTGTGACATGAAGCATCACGCGATGTAAGACTATCAAATTAAACACGCGTACAATTCAAAAGATACACATTACGAGTACATTCAGTTTAGAAAATATGTACTATCTGTCAAGAACTTAATGTAGCAGATATGTAAATCAAAGCGAAAGGAGTGGCATGCCTTCACAGTCGCACTCGTCACACGTCAACAGCAGTCGACATATTTGAGTGTACTCTTGTTCAACAGCACACAAAAACACAAGAAAACGTACCTGAACAGAAGCTCTTGAATCGCCTAAATAATTCTTCGAAGGATACATAACATCCGACACTGTGATAATAGGGTCCGAAGGGTAGTACTGTTTCGCCGCATACATAGCTCTCGGTCCGTTCGACGAAGCCATGCTTGTTGCAGCCGATATATTCTCGCGATTTCTCGCCAGGGAGGTCTCGTCAGTGCTCTAGCTATCTACCATGTATCAAAACATTTCATTGGTTCATTTTGTCACAACCTAATTTACTAAGTTGTAAATAGTAACTCGTACTCCCAAGTAGGTACCTTGTAAACTCACTGTATGTACCTAATTATATGATCCAAATGAATAAAAGCAATGATTTGTAGACTCCTTAGTGCAACCGCCCAGGCGCACCAGCATTTTGTAGCCCTTTCTCAGCCAATCACGTACTCGCTACCTTCGTTAGAGTCCACATTGAAAAGCAGAATTTGAAAACATAATTTGGTTGAAACAGCTCGTTTCTGATCTCCGATGGATCCCGATCGTCCTTACTAAAGGTTAGTTTAAGGGAATCGTAGGAATACGTTGAGTTCTTTCGCGGATTGCATCATTTCAGCGTTGGTAATGCAGAAAATAGCGCTCGAAGCAGTCATTCCATGAGAGCGATTAGTCACGTGACCTGCATCTGGGGAAAATGGCGGCTTCCGAAAATTTTCAACATGGACACTTAACACATTAAGTCATGATTACAAGAAGCAGATTTCCAACAACTATGGATGTGCACGATCGCTGAGGGTTCCTAGATCAACGTGAGAGCAAAAGCGATGGCGACGAGAGGAAGGCGGGTAAGGGGTCGACCACCCAAAACTCCTTTGTCAAGTAACCGTACAAATTTCCTACGAAAACCCAAAGCTTATACCTGCACTAGTGAAGGTAACTCTACTTTGAATGCACCACTCGGTGGTTCCCCCCTTACTCCATGGTCTAGGGGTGCTAGTAGAATTTCTCGAGGCAGGGGGCGTGATTCTGCAGGCAAAAGTCGAGCATTTGTGAGTCAACTTTTGGCGGATGATGACGAGCTGTCGTCGATCGCCGATTTTGATGTGGACCGAGAGAGTGACATTACGGATTTGGATAATGAATATGATAGGGCGTCAGATGACACCTATGATGAGGAATGCGAGTCGGACTACAGTGAAGAGAGTCTCAGCACTGTGTGTAGCTCGATTAGTCGACGAAGGGTGCTTCCGAGGAGGCCGAAAAGTCCTGAAATACCAGATGACAGAGAAATTCCGCCTTTGACGTTACCACAAAGTTCCACAGATCTGTTGTTGCCCCAAGAACTCGTGCTTCAAGCCGTCAGTGTCTATGAAGTTCTCAGGCACTTCCGAACTATTTTACGACTCTCACCATTCTTGTTTGAGGACTTCTGTGCAGCTTTGTTGAGTGATGAACAGTGCACGTTGCTGTCAGAAGTGCACATAGCACTCATCAAGGCGCTTTTCCGAGAGGAAGACAGCAATAACACTGCCTTCGGACCCCACGATCTCAAGGATAGCATCAACATCTCGCTATTTTTCCTTGATGGTATGACATGGCCGGAAGTGGTCAGGTCGTACCTGGACAGCGAAAAGCATCCAGAGTATCGTGCGGCTCTGACAGCGTTGGAGAATCCTGATTTTCCCTTTGTTCCTGTGCATGACAAGCTGAAAGTGTTGCAGAGTCTGACTGATCTGGCGCTTGCAACAACAAAGATCAGAGCAGAAATCACAAATGAAGGCAACATCCGCTATGATGACCATTGCAGGAACTGCCACAAGTAAGTGTTTATGTCACTTTTTTCCAGTTATAAGTCAAATTAGTTATTACACACTTCTGAATTATAGAGCATTGTACTTGATAAGTACTGATAGTGTCTCATACAGTGTGCTGTGTAGCACATCCCCCCACTCCCAACCCCCATTCCCTCATATATTCAACGTTTGACTTAAGCTGGCTCAGCTTTTGGCATTCTTTTGATAGTTACTCATTAGTTTAATATTACAATCATAAAATTTACTGCTTCTTTATATGTTGTTCATGCATACACTGAAGGTCCTCTGTTCTTTGAATTAGTAGATGGGTTTGCATTTGATGTCATGAATGCAATCACATTTACTTCAGAAGGCTTGGAGGATAGCTGTGCTATGATTACTGGTACTTCTTCAGCTGTTGAGTGACTTTGTAGAACTTTATGTAGACCAGCAATCCGAGTTAAATGGCAAAGACTGTGAGATCTGCTGTGCTGTGAGACCTGCTCGGAGATGTATACAGTATTGTGCTTTGAAGACTGGTGGTTTCCCTGGCCTTGTTGAGTGAGTGGATTTTTAGCACTTGATAAAGACCATGTGGATTGTGTTTACTTGAGAAGGCTATGACTGAGTATGAGATCTTTGGGAAGAGAGACCTACCTTGTGCTTTCCTTGTCATTGAGTGAGTCATTGAATGAGTGGATTTGTGGCACTTGAGGTAGACCATGAAACTTGTTTGTGTTTAGACAAATGCAAGATCTGCTGTGCCAAGAGGCCTTTAGGGAGATGTGCAGTGAAGACATGCTTTCCTTGTCTTTGAGTGGATGTGTGGCACTTGCTGTAGACTGTGCAGTTTGTCTGTGTTCACTATCTGCTGTGCTAAGAGACCTACCTGGAGATCTTGTGTTTTCCTAGTCTTGAATGAGTGGATTTGTGGCACTTCTTTCAATGTAGACCATGCAGGTTGTCTGTGTTTACTTGAGACAACTGTGAGGTCTGGTGTGCTGAGAGGCTCATGGGGAGATGTGCTGTGCTCTGCAGATTTGTGTTTTCCTTGTCTTGTTTGAGTGGATGGGTTTGTAGCACTTGATGTAGACCATGCAATTCCTGTTTACTTGAGAAGGCTGGGAGATCTGCTGTGCTGTGAGACCTGCTCGGCTGTGTACCACCTGGCCTGCGTGGACCCTCCAATGGAGGAGGTGCCGGAGGAAGACTGGCTCTGCTCTGTGTGCCGGGCTCACCAGGTGAGAACGCCTTGCAGTACTGTAGACACTTGTAAATTCGTATACAAGAGTGTTGACAATTGTTTTTATTTTGGCCTTGATACATCTGTTGATTCGAATTGTTTCATCATGTGGCATGCAATGGACTTTACACGTGGATATCACTTTGGATCTCTTTTACCATTTAGGCCACACACACAAAAAATAGATGGGGTTACAGTAACATGGCCAACAACAACAAAAAGGGTCGGTAGATCAGCCTAAACTTTTTTCTTCATCTATTTTTATAAATACTTTAAATATAAATGGCCAGATTGAGCATAATCAAGTTTTGCTTCTAGTGAGAACATTTTAAAATGTAAATAGGGGATTCCCTCAATGCTCATAGAGTAGGAAGATGGGACAGCATGCAGTTAGTTTTTTACTGTCCTTTTTTAATGATTCAAAACAAAGCTTAGGGTCAGCAGAAAAACTAGGGTCAGTTGGGTTACCGTTGCCACAACTTTGTGTGTGTGTGTGTGTGTGCCATAACTGGATATCCGAACACTGGAAATCTCAAAGTTGGCATTTCACTCCTGACACAACTAGGACTGTGAACCAGATCCTGTCCAGTATACAGTACTTGTTGACTTGTAGTGGTGGCTGGAAGCATCCACCTGTCTGACCTTGACAGTCTGTGTGATCTGGGTCAAAACTGAAATTTGTCATGTTTCTCATGAACCAGGAATCTTGTACTTTATTATTACCCCCAAATCTTGACCAAGGAGACTTGAGTTGGAGCAGTGGTGGGTGAACATTCACATTAGGTGGTAGAGTGTTTGCTACATTGGAATGTAGCAATGTTTTGTAGGTACTTGGAGTCTAAGATCCTAGCCACAGTGTAAATGCATTGCAATGCTGGTGCTGCTTGCAGGTCAAGGGAGTGACAGACTGCATATCAGAGGCAGAAAAGAGTGGACTGCTCTGTCGCCAGGAGCCAATTGGTTATGACCGCCATGGCAGGAAATACTGGTTTCTAGTCAGGAGAATCATTGTGTGAGTACCTTTCATGTCATGCATTATGAAGCATGTAGTATTCTTTTCTGGTATTGAGTTGCAATTTTAATGTCCAAGTTGGAATTCTGCTTTGGGAGTTCAATTTTTTTTCTTGTAATATTCTGTTTGTTGCACTGGATGAATTTTGATTTGCTGAGATGTTTAGGTAAAGATTCCAGGCTACTGAATGCTTTAGACTAAGTAATTTTTAAAAAATGTCTGCGTAGTTTGCTCAAGACATATATTGTATATGCTGTATGGTTCAACATAAACAGTGTTTGATGATCACTTACTTATCAACTGATTGGAATTGGATGTTTTCTGTAGGAGTATGCTGACTACATGCAACAGGACTGTGTAGTGTCCATGCTGGACAAATTACTCTTTAGATGACATTTTGAATTTGTAATGTGTCTTGATAGGGAGATGCTGATCATGAACCTTTATGACATTTTCATAGGCAAAGGAACAGAGATGTTTGGAGTACATGTCGCTGACTAAATTGATTGAAATATTCATTGCTGATACTCTACCTGTATGTTGGTGCTCACTGGGAGGGGGAGTGCTATTGATATATATACATTATGCATAGAAATTGTGTTGACAGAGAAGAAGGAAAGGGTAAATAATCTGTGACATGACTATTGACAGTGAGGGTGGCTGTGGTGGTACAGTCCCTGTGTGACTGTTGACAGGAAGGGGTACGGAGTGCTGCATTGACAAGGAGACAAAGAAGGCTCTTTATCTAAGACTCTGTGACTGTAGAGGCACAAAGTGAGACAGTGGTGGTACAGTCCCTGTGTAACTGTTGACAGGAAGGGGTACGGAGTGCTGCATTGACAAGGAGACAAAGAAGGCTCTTTATCTAAGACTTTGTGACTGTAGAGACACAAAGTGAGACAGTGGTGGTACAGTCCCTGTGTGACTGTTGACAGGAAGGGGTACGGAGTGCTGCATTGACAAGGAGACAAAGAAGGCTCTTTATCTAAGACTTTGTGACTGTAGAGGCACAAAGTGAGACAGTGGTGGTACAGTCCCTGTGTGACTGTTGACAGGAAGGGGTACGGAGTGCTGCATTGACAAGGAGACAAGGCTCTTTATCTAAGACTTTGTGACTGTAGAGACACAAAGTGAGACAGTGGTGGTACAGTTCCTGTGTGACTGTTGACAGGAAGGGGTACGGAGTGCTGCATTGACAAGGAGACAAAGAAGGCTCTTTATCTAAGACTCTGCGACTGTAGAGGCACAAAGTGAGACAGTGGTGGTACAGTCCCTGTGTGACTGTTGACAGGAAGGGGTACGGAGTGCTGCATTGACAAGGAGACAAAGAAGGCTCTTTATCTAAGACTTTGTGACTGTAGAGACACAAAGTGAGACAGTGGTGGTACAGTCCCTGTGTGACTGTTGACAGGAAGGGGTACGGAGTGCTGCATTGACAAGGAGACAAGGCTCTTTATCTAAGACTTTGTGACTGTAGAGACACAAAGTGAGACAGTGGTGGTACAGTCCCTGTGTGACTGTTGACAGGAAGGGGTACGGAGTGCTGCATTGACAAGGAGACAAAGAAGGCTCTTTATCTAAGACTTTGTGACTGTAGAGACACAAAGTGAGACAGTGGTGGTACAGTTCCTGTGTGACTGTTGACAGGGAGGGGGATAGAGAGCTGCATTGACAAGGAGACAAAGAAGGCTCTTTATCTAAGACTTTGTGACTGTAGAGGCACAAAGTGAGACAGTGGTGGTACAGTTCCTGTGTGACTGTTGACAGGGAGGGGGATGGAGAGTGTTGGTACTTCAGTACCAAGGCACAGATTGAGGAGCTGCTGGAGGTGCTGGACCTGTGTGAATGGGAGCGTGACCTGGTTAGTGCCATCCTGGAGATGCGGGAGGACATTGAGAAGCAGATGACCATCACAGAAGAGCTGACAGCCGCAGCCAAGGGGAACAAGAAGTCTGTCGTGGAGTTGGAGATAGGTGAGGTTTGACTTTTAATTGAGAAATATTTATATTTGTGTTCTTTTGTCATACCATTTGTGTTTTTACCAATTTTCTCATTGTTAATGGCACAATTCAATTAACTTGGTAGGTGAGGTTGTACTGAAAATGTAGAAATTGTGTCTTTTTACTCAGTCACTTCAGTTATACTATATGTCTCATTGTTGATTGCAAGATTTGTATTTTCACCGAGTGTGTCACAGAGTGTGTCACAGAGTTTGTTGGCGATACTTATAGTTGGGGTTCTAATATGAATCAGATATGATAAATTACGAAATTGGTCGGATACATCCTGCTGCAACACCATCTGTGAATATGTATGTATGTGTGTATGTATTTTCATTTGTATTGCGCCATATATCACATCACAGAATGTGGTCATGGTGCGACATTGTGAAATAAATAAGTCTTGAGGCCAGTTTTGAAGGCAGCCAAACATGAAGCTGACATCAGTGATTCAGGAAGCTGGTTCCACAGTCTGGGTCCCACAACACTAAATGATCGAATATAAATTTAATACTCAAATGTAGGTTTAATTTCACCTTAGTTTCTAGTAGGGTATTAATGCTGTAACCAGTATCTTATCTTGGATACTCTGTAAATCCGGAGAACTTGCCAGTGTTAAGGAAAAAGAAAAAGATGTGATTTGTGATTAGGACAAAAAATGCCATTTTTGATCAGATGTTTGCAGTTACATTGCATTGTGTGCATGAGATTTGAGCTGCAATTGCTGTGGCAGGATTTCATGTCAATATAAACGGGTATCATGATCCAGGATGTCATAGAGGTTTTACTTTATCTGAAGAAGGAACCAGGAACAAGGGTTGCCTAAAGATGCTTTGTTCTGGGGAGTGCTCAACAACACTGCTCAGCCACATGCATGGTCTTTTCAACTGGCATCATGTGCATTCTTGTCCTGCTGCAGGCAACCTTGCTAAGGTGCAAGCTGACCGAGCACTGCGGAAGGCCCAGGAGGAGATAGAGAGGAAGGCCAGGGAGGAAGAGGAGCAAAGGCGGCGAGAGGAAGAAGAGCAGAAGAGGAAGGAAGAGGAGCAGAGGTTGTTTGCACTGCAGCTGGAGAATCCTGAGGGCAGGGTAGAAGAGGCCATGGAGATGGAGACCACTGTAAGTGACTGTTGACATCATCCTATAGAATTGAGATCTTGAGTAGTCCCCTCATGTTGTATTTTTTTACTTCCATAAAGATAAGTCATCGTTGTGGATGTTTCACCGAGTTGCCTTTGGTAGACTGCCCCTGCAGTGAAGCCGTGGATTATTGTTTCCATTGCCATCCATGATTTGATGAAGTCACAACAAAATGCTGTGCTTTCAGCAAGTATGGTGTGTTAGCTGAAGTCATTGTATTAGTTCTTTGTGTTGCAGTAGTAGTTCATGCATTCATAGTCTTTACATTGATGTTCCACCCCCCACCCCCGCCCCACCCCCACTCCCACCCAATCCCTATCCCCCCCACCCCTGCCCCAATCCCTCCCAACCTCCTTTTTTTGCTTATGTACATGTCCATATCAAGAAAAGCAGACAATTTACTTCTGTTTAAAGCACATAAACAAGCATGATGAGCATGACGCCTACTGACCGCTGGATCATGTCTCATAAAAAACTGCTGGAATTTCAGGCAACCAGGGTCAGAGAGTCTGTCAACACCACTGCTGTTTCCTCCACCATGGTTGCCAACACCCCAGACAAGGCTCTTGCAGAGTGCACCACCCAGACCACCGTCACCACCACCACCACCACCGTGGAGACCACCACCACCACTGTCAAGTTGTCTCCCAACAGGGAGACACAGCCAGATCTGGCTGCAGGCGAGGCAGCGTCAGCTCCAGCCATGACCACCCAAGCCAGCAGTGCCCCCACAGCCACCTCCGACGGGGGGACAAAGGTGGTGCAAGTGGAGACACTCCTGCCTGACGCCAGGCCCACGCTGCTGAAGGTGGACCCACAGCTTGGGTTGGAGGAGGGGGCAGGGGGCGACGCCCCGAGGAAGACGGTGGTTGTAGTGAACCGTGATGGAGGGAAGGTGATGTTGTCCGTGGCGGCACCCAGCAGTGAGAAGAAGGAGAACGTGGTGGCCGCTCTCCAGCAGACCACCACCTCCAGCGCCACTGCCACCACTTCAGGTCAGTCAGTAGGGTGGGAGGGGGAGGTTGCTTGGGGTGCAGCATGCAGTGCAGCAGTGAGCAGTGATCTGTGAAGTGTTCTGTGTTGTGAATGGGTGTAGTTTTAGATGTAGGTCTGACAGGGAATGTTGTGGCTATGTTGTAATATTTAGATGTAGGTGCATTAGTATGTGTGTGTGTGTGTTTGTGTGTGTGTACATGCAAGTGAGTGAATGAATGTGTGAGTGTGTGTGTGTGTGCACTTGTGCAAGTAAGTGAATGAATGTGTGTGTGTTTGTGTGTGTGCGTGTGTGTGTGTGTGTGTGTGTGTTGTAGATGCGAAGGTGCTGTTGACATAGAAATGATGAGAGGTAGCATTTGAATTGTTTTCCAAATTCTGTCGGAGAGCTTGAACCTCCATGACGTTGAGAATTTTACTATCAGAACTGCATGAAATCTTCTTCATGTTACATATGAATGTAAATTGCATAATATATTCTCCAACAGCTGCAGGAAAGGTTAGGCCAAAGGAAAAAATTGTTGTGGTTATGGTAACCCAACCAACTCTTTAAATTTTTCTTCTGACCTTAAACTATTTTTTCGGTTGAGAAAAAAAGAAAGAAAAAAAAAGAAAGAAGAAATTGATGATATTCAGCATATTGTGTGTTGTCCCACTTCCCTGCCTTATTTATGTATTTAGAAAAATGTTTTTCAGCAACAGAGAGGTAATTTATGTTCAATCTGGCCTCTCAACAACAAAAAAGTTTAGGTCAATCTACTGACCCTATTTTTTCTGGCCATGTTACAGTAACCACATTTTTTTTCTCTTTTGGCCTTATTTCAATGATGCTAACTGGTTGTTTAGATCGCTAGGGAATGACAATTTTTCATATCCAGTAATGAAAGTATTGCCCTGTTTAATGGTATGTGTCAGTAGTATTTAGAATGGAACACAGGCAAAATACTCAATTTGTGCACTAATGTGCAAGTTGTGTACAGTAATGGCTTCACCAAGGGAAGTAAGGCATTGATTTTAAGACGGAGAATGACTGCTCTTGTGGTCAAGGAGGAGACAACCCACACAAGAAAATGAACTTGTGGCTAGCCACTTTGAAGTACAATAGGGCACTTACATGGCACCTGCTCAAATGAGACCCATTACTATACTGTTTAGTCTAATCTCCATTATAGTGGATTTTGAATTATTTACTGGCTCTAAGAGTCCTTTGAATGCACATTTCAGTGATGAAAACCACTTATAAATTGGGGCCTCTGTGGTTTTCAGGTTGGGGAAGATGCTACCCTCTGGAGTTAACACTTCAAGAAAATTATACCAGAATGTCTTGAAATTTCTTCGCAATATATGCACATTGGTCAGGCCAAATCATGTTGATGAGATTACAGTTTTAGAAAAGATACAAAGATGAAAGCATCCGTTTCATTGATGAGGGAGAAAAGTGATTTAACAGGCAATTTTATAGCTTTTCTCCTTTAATATTGGATGTAGTTTTTTTAAGCAAGCATTTGGAAATTTCCATGCAGCAACATATAGATGGACCCCAATTTTAGAGCAGCTGGAAAGAATAGCTCAACAATAGCCTACACCCTCCTCATCTGTTTAAGGACAAAACTCATAATTGTCCAGTTGGGTATGAGATTCGTTTAGTAGAAATGAGTTGTAAATGAGAAATTATTGATTGTGAGTGCTGTTACATTGTAGTTGTAGTTGGTGATACTGCAGTTGCACCTCAGGGAAATGATGAAACAAGCCAGATACCAGCTTTGTAAAGTGTTACTGAGTGCTGAAATGATTGAACTTGTTTACTCTAGGATCTTAGAATTGGTGGTGTCTTGTTTAATCCCTGGAAATATTCCAAACCCAGAGCTTGCAAGATGAACGGGTGTGTCACAAGCTAAGAAATGTGTTATTTCTGTCATGATGTGTGGCATTGAATAGGTACCGGCAGTCAAAAATTAGATTTGTGCTTTTGTTTATGAAATGTGTTTTTATGGAAAGTGGTAACAAATACAAGAAAAACAACAAAAAAAGTAAGTGACTAGCTTTATTAGTTCCCGAGATATTGCTCATCAAAGTCGCGACCCTGAGCGAAGGCCAAAATAAACAAAGATTTCAGCAATTTTACAACTATATCATTGTTTACACTAATACAGCACAGTTCAGATATTGACATATTCTTAAAATAGAAGTTACTGCCAGTAAGAATCTGCAATAAGAAACATGCCTGCAGGAAGGATAAAGCAGAGATATCATGCCAAAGTGGCTTCAAAATGACTTCAAAAGAGCATGAATATTGCCCGGGGGGGCATGTTTACAGGTCTGTAGTTCTAATAATAAGGGACACAGAGGCTTCAAAATCCATTTTCACACCTAGATGTACATATATGTTAAGCCTATTTTTATTTTAGCAATACACTTTAGTGGAAAAAAAGTTATAGAGCTTCACAATTGACAAAATCCTCAATTTCCACAACGGAAATCAGCAGTTTTTAACTAAATTTCACTTTAAAGACCAATATCTTCAGAACTATGGCAGTCTGAGTACTCAAATTTGGCCTGTAGTTTATGGACACAATATGCAACAGACAAACATTCAAATTCAATACTTTAAGTTAGTAGTTAGAGCTAAATGTACTTGTGAAAGTAAAAAAGTGCAAGTTTTTAGTGGTCGCACAGTGGGAAAAGTGAACTTAAGGACAATTATCTTCAATCATATTCAAGGGTCAACTTTCTAATTTGGCATGCAATTTATGCACAGACTAAGCAACTCTAAAACATTCACAATTCAATAGTCAGAAATTGCAAAACATAATTATGAAGAATGTATGCCCGTTTCAGTGGTAAAACTGGAAAACTTACCTTCACATGAACAGCAGACAAGACTCAAGAGTATTCAAATTTGGTCTACAGTTTATGTTCATATCAAACAACTCAAAAAGATTCAGAATCAACACAAGATTCTATAGTTGTAACAATAGTCATAACAAAAATATGCAAAAAAGGGTCAACGTCAGTACACTGAATTTCAGTACCAGAGCACAAACGGTTCATAATATGAATGCATATATCATATGTACTTGAAACTACGATCTCCTGTTAATTGCCAGGGTGAGCAGCAAGGTAGTTTTTACAGTCACTGTACATCTCACTGAGATCAGCAGGGGGGAACTGAAAATAAAAAAAAAGAATGTTTTAGCTGCGATTTGCAACTACTGAACTAGCTGAGTTCTGTGGAAATAGTGTAGTAGACAACAGAAAGGCTTCGATTCACAACTTCCGGTTCAACCACGTGTGTTTGAAATCACGTTTTATGCATCTAAACTATGAAAAACAAACTGCATCAATTCACAAATACCCTTAAAACGTTTTCCTCCATCAGTAGGTGCAATATTTTGACCAGTTGCTTTGACTTAGAAATATCAGTGACTTCAATACGAGGACAACTGGCGCATCAGATCTGCAATCGGTCTTTGTCCAAAATCGACTGAGAGTTCAACGTCATTTTCAAATATTTTCACGAAAAAAATCAATAATCCGTCTACAAAAACAACCATAAGATTGTTCTTTTTTAAATAAATGTTCACTTACCGAAATATCGTTCGATTTTCTGGAGAAATGACGAAGTGAAACAGTCCGGCGGTGCGGAAGATTTTCCCGTGTCGGCCATGTTGAGACATTCCAATTGAATGAGCTCCGCTTGGCGCGTATGCGCTGTAGATCTTAGTTTCGTATGTCATTAAAACCGGCGAAAAACGACCTTTCCGGCGATACCAGTTATGTGTAGGCCAGATTTAATAACTTTTATGAAAATCCTCTTCAAAGTTCAATGTTTTTCGAGCGATGTTTTTAATCGAAAATCTGACAAACTTCGCAGAATCATTGAAGAACAAAAATTATACGAAAATAAAGCTGAATCATTCCTCTTTCAGCCTCAAATCATTTGCATACCATGAATGAAACTTTACAGACGCGCAATGGAATTTTCCATGGTGACCCGATATCGGCAACCACGCGAGACGGGAAACCAGTGGCGGCCAGCGCTGCGCTTTCAGCATGTGGGATTGCTTTTCTAATTAATTTTTACACTTGCGTTTTTGCATTAAACTAATATTAATTAGCTGCAATCGATAGAAGAAGATTCAAACTTTTTATTCCCATGTTTAATATTGCTTGAAAAACAAACAGAATGGAGAAATCTCTTCTGAAAAAAGGCCAAATTTCAAGCAATTTTGGCGTTTCCCGCATAGCTGTATAGAGGCTGCCGGTACCTACATTGAAAGTATGTAAGTGTTATCTCATGTTTCTAATGCAGGATTTTAAGACTGATGTTATCTTTGCAGCCATGGAGACCCGAAGAATCTTGACTCGGTCCAAGACTGGCTCCCTCACTCCCAAGCAGTTCACAGATTCTGTCACTTCAACCACTACCTCAGTGAAGTCTTGCAAGACAGACGACCTTCTAGTCATCAACAAAGATGGGGAGATCACTCGAGTCACACGCAGCAAGGCAGCCGCAACCACTGCCAGCTCCACTGTCTCACAGTCCCAGTTCTTCAAGCTTGGTGAGAGCCACCTTCATTCCCTCTGCTTCATAGATTGTCTGCTACTAGTCTTGTATGTGTATGTGTGTGTGTGTGTGTGTGTCTGTGTGTGTGTGTGTGTGTGTGTGATTGAGAGAAAGAGAGAAAAGGGATTGGGGGAGAGAGTGTAATGGACTTGTTTATTCATTCATTTCTTTAAGCATAATTAGTTTGTCTTCATCCATTTATATCTCGTTTTAAAAAAAAGATCTGTAAGATAAATGTTACTCTGTGTGTGTGTTTGTGTGAACATAGCTGGATATATCTTTGTCTTTTAACTCTGTACATAATCAAATTGTATGTAAAGCACTGTGAGCTTCATTTTATGTTTGTAATGGTGCTTTAGAAATAAACTTATTATCAAACTATTATTACTGCATTGTTTAAAGCCTTTGGAAGGCTTGTGTCACTAGAATGTATCTCTATGAGTGCAATAAAATTGCGTTTGTTTTTTTTCCCTCCAGGGCTTGGTTGCTATTGGTAGGCTGCATTCAATGCGTATGTGAAAGTTTTTGCGTATTATGATCATGCTTGTTTATTTGATAGCATATGCCATTCTTGAACTTGTTGGTTTTGTCTTGTCAGTCTGTTGGAACCAGGCTGGAATATAGTCATTTGCATTTTATCACCAAAGATGGATTGTATTGATATTTAAAATGCATGTGACTAGATTTTATATATTTTAATGTTGAATGGAAAATGAGTCTCTAATGTTGCCAACACATTTCACTCTGTACCTATCTTGGCAGGCATGGAGGGTGGCTACAAGAACTACACAAACCAGTATTCCACTAACACGCTGGCGCTCAATAAGCACCAGCACAACGAGGAGCGTGACAAGCGGCGCCATCTCTCCCACAAATTCTCCCTCACACAAGCCAGTGAATTCAAGTGGAATGGCACCATCTCGGGCAACCGTGTCATGACAGTCTCCACACTGAGGCTGAGCATCACGCAGCTAGAGAACAATCTGCCCACGCCATTCCTTCACCCCAACTGGCCCATCCACCGCCAGAACTGGCAGAAGGCAGTGCACATGTGCCAGAATCCCCAGGACTTTGGTCTGGCGTTGGCCATCCTGGAGGCGTGCATCAAGCCGGTTGTCTGCAACCCCGTCTGGAGCGAGGCCCTCGGTCAGTGGCAGCAGCTGTCTTTGGGGCGGAGAGGGACACAGTGGGATAGGGCAAGGTGGAACAGTGGGGTTTGGTGAGGGTTGTGGTTGAGGCAGGATTAAGGCAGCAGCTGTCTTTGCAGCAGAGGGGCATGGTGGGATAATGCAAGGTGGAACAGTGGTTTGGTGAGGGTTGTGGTTGAGGCAGGATTATAGCAGCAGCTGTCTTTGCAGCTGAGGGGCATGGTGGGATAATGCAAGGTGGAACAGTGGTTTGGTAAGGGTAGTGGTTGAGGCAGGATTATAGCAGCAGCTGTCTTTGCAGCAGAGGGGCATGGTGGGATAATGCAAGGTGGAACAGTGGTTTGGTGAGGGTAGTGGTTGAGGCAGGATTATAGCAGCAGCTGTCTTTGCAGCAGAGGGGCATGGTGGGATAGGGCAAGGTGGAACAGTGGTTTGGTGAGGGTAGTGGTTGAGGCAAGGGCAAGGCAGAATTGAATGGGTAGAGCTCAAAGATTAATCACTACCTCTTTTTCCCCTTTTTTGGGTGATGGTGGTGGGGGTTGGCAGGTCATGTTTACAGGCAGAGAGCTGGTGATAGGAAATCGTCTGCCCGTCAGGAAATATCGCCCCCAAAATTTCATCTCTGATGCTTTCTCAGAAACTCTGAGCAGGAGCAGTTCAAAAGTGTCCTTGAATGGTCATGTGTAGTGAATGTATAATAAGTATCCTGTTGGGACATTTTGATTTTCTCTGAGCAGTCTGGCTAAAGTGCAACTTACTTGGACTTGTTGATTTATCTAAAAATAATTATGCAAAGTATGCTTTGAATATATGAGTAACATAATGCTGCCATACTTGGTGTTTACCTGACTGTGCAGACTGAAGATTATTTGATATGTTGTAGTGTTATCTTGTATAAGCCACCTATCTGACTGATCACCTTTTGCAATTTCGTAAGAGATCTTTGCCTTGACAAAGTCTGGCATTTTTTGCAGGACACTCTAGAATGCAAAGAATCACCACTGCTGACCGGGAAGAGATCAAGAAGCGTGAGAAGGAGCTGCGCAGAAGGAAAGAGGAGGAAGATGAAGGGAGACCTATGATATGGATCAAGTACCCCTTGGGTTTGAAGCATCAGGTAAGATTAGTTTTGTATTGATTCAAGTGATTCTCTCGTATTCTCTCGTTTCAGCCAATAATACTCCCTCTTGGTCTGATCTCCCGACATGCCAGGAGAAGAAATTGCCAAAGATGCTTTCATGCTCCCAGATGGAAAAACAATTTAATTGCTGTTTTGATGGAGAAGATCTGGGAAGGAGTTTTGACAAATCAGTTTTGTGTCATCCATAAAAGACCTGGCCTCCAAAGTGTATCATTTCTTACAGCTGAGTTTCATTTATAAGAATAAAACCCAAAAAATCCAGTGTTACAGAAATCTGACCTTTCAATGCTGTTGCAGGTATGGAAGCAGAGAGGTGAGGAGTACCGGGTGTCTGGGGGCAACGGCTGGTTGTGGGTGAGTGTAGTCAGGAACTACCAGATAGTGCCTCAAGACACCGTGGGACTTCGCAGTGTGGCTGCCAAGATCCGCAACCGTCGCCTCAAGCAAGTCAAGCCTGCCATCCAGGCCAGCCCCGCCAAACTGGAAGCAGAGACAGCTGTGAAGGCTGTGCAGGACAAGGCCAACTCAGGCACTGACACTCCCAAGCATTCTGAGACAGAGATGGAGGTAGATCTACCACCTCCTGCTCTGCCTCCTCCTGCTCTGCCTCCGCCTCCTCCTGTGCCTGCCTTGGGGGAACCTGAGAAGCCAAGGGACAAATGTGAGGAAAGCACAAAAACAGAGTTGGGAGAGACAGAGGTCAGTGAATCGGGATGCAGCAATACAGGAGAGCAGGGTAAGGACAATGTCCCAATGGAGGTGGAGGAGGCAGCAGGGGAGAAAGAGGCAGCAGCAGGGGCAGGGGCAGCAGCAGGGCAGGATGCCAACAGAGGGGCCACCACGTCCCTCGGCCTGAGTGAAGTCAGTCCTGAAGTGCGAGCCATACTCTGCAGCCTGCCACCCAAGTTGGAGGTTGAGGTGGTGGATGTCAGCAAGGGGCTGACTGACCGAAGCCACTATGCCAAGGTCAGCAAGCCTCACAGCAAGCTGGATGCCCTCCTGGAGCGACGCCTGAAGCAGGACGAGTGGGAGAAGCGGCAGCGGACAGCAGTGGAGCAGCAGATCCAGTGGAAGACCAATCTGGAGAAGAAGAAGCAGCAGGAGTCGGGTGGCACTGGCACGCCTGACAACAAGGCCCAGGTCTCGCTCCTGAACGGTCTGGGACCGCAGCCTAGTTCCTCTAGAGGCTTGGATACTGAGGAATCTCCAGGGCTGGAGTGCTACTCCCCATCATGTCGGACAGGGGGTGTGTCTCAGTGCTTCTCCCCAATGTGTCGTGCACTGGCCCGCGGTGTCAAGACTCCAATCAAGAAGGAAGAAACCAAGGGGGAGACGGGCATGGAGGAGGAGGAGATAGACATTATGGGAGACAAAGACGGTGACAAAACCAATGGCAACACAGAGTCTTCGGACATTCTCAACTCCATCAAAATGGAAATAGACAAAAATGATGATGCCTCCTCCAGCAGTGTGGACCCCAAGCAGGAGGATGAGGAGGAGGGTGGGGATGAGGATGGAGACAGTAAGAGGGAAGGAGAGAATGAGGGTGATGACAAAAAGGCTGTAACTGTGGTAAATGCCAATTCCAAATCACCAAGCAAAGCTGTTGTGGTAGCAGCAACAGACTCTAAAGCAAAACCAGGCAGCAGCAGTGGTGGTGCAGGCAGCACCTCCAAGACTTCCGTAGATGAGAGCCCTGATCAGACAGCAGTGGCCCAGCTCTTGGCCAACAGGACGGGCGTCTCGCTGTCCCAGGCACAGCAGGCCTTGCAGCAGGCCATTGCCAAGATGAGCATTGATGACCTCAAGGCCAAGCTGCCCCCCATCCGCCAGACATCTGACAAGTTCAAACTTGCTCGCTTCACCAAGATCAACAAGCGCAACAAGGGCCTGAAGAAGGCCAGCCTGCCTGTATGCCAGAAGTTCACAACTGGCATGAAGCTGAAGAGCATCTTTGTCCTTGAGCGCTACGAACTCAAGAAGCTGGCCAGGGTTGGGGGCTGGAAGGAAACTGGGGGTTTCAACTACAATTGCAAGATGAACAATGTCAACTGGATCTACCCCTGCCCCCGGCCTGTCTTCAAGACCGCCTGGCGGTATCGCACACAGACCCTGAAGTCCCTAGCAGCGGCTGCCCTGCAGCTACGCATTCTGTGGGCGTCCATTCGCTGGGATGACCTTGGGGTCAAGCCCCCTGCTGGTGGAACCAACACTACCTCGACTGAGTCAGAGATCACCACTACAGAACTGCTGAAACGGCGGGACATTGGTCCCTATGGACTGAGATCGGAGTTCCTGGTGCGGAAGATTGTGGTACCAATCGGCATTCCCAACACTCCCAAAGGTAAGGCTCATCTCATGCTGAATTTTGGATTACTCGAGTAGTTGACTTAGTTCTTGACCAATGATTGAAAGATTTTTAGAACTAGGATGCTCAATGATGATATCACTGCCCTAAAAAAATATATTCATGTCAAAATGGCTTTTGTGCAGTCTTTGTCAAATATTTATTGGTAATGATAAAGTGCATGCATGTGTATTTAAATTTGAAAAGAGGAGAACAAGATCATTTCTTTATTATCAAATGCACAAGGTGCAATTGATATTTCCATAGGGGACTTTGAACTCCTGGTTGCCACAGGAGCAAACTTGATTTAATATTGCGTCTTACTGTGCCCCAAACATGTGCTGTTTCCTTCAGCATTTAGGCCTATCAATGCCGAACAATGCCATCTAAAATATGACTAACAAAGTATGCTCAGAGTTGTCTCCCCTACTCCCCCAACACCATGCACATGTGGAACCGATCAGCTTTCCTTCTGGGAGTTGCACACATGTGCACCCCTGTTGATAACAGGGCTGGCAAGCAGTGCACCCCTTCACCACCCCTGTCCCAGGCAGGGATGGCAGTCTGGCCACCCAGGTGGGGGTGGGGGGTGGGCATCCAGTGCTGGTTCACAAGGCCTCTCCCCCAAGGGCAAGGGAGCTGCACCTCAGCCATGAGTCAGTGACCCCATCCTGGACCCCATTCTTAAAGATGCCCCCCCCCCCCCCCCCCTCCATCCCAAAGCAAGATTGGGAGGAGGGAGTGGAGCCCCCTTGTAGATGCAAAAAACACAGAGGTCAGTTGATCCCTGCATCTCTCCCTCCCCAGCTTTAGAGAAGAAGTCCTGGAGGGAGAAATGGCCTCCCTCCTTTACTGCATGAGCAGCAGCTACATGTGCTCTCAGTGACACCATCTTGGCAAGCAGCAAAGCTGTGTTGTCTCAGTCCCACTTCTTGCAGCCCTGAGCTCCAGTCCAGAGGTCCTTCCTATTGGCACTGCAGTGGCTCGTATTCCTTCACCCCAAATCATCTCGGGCTTTTTCTACTCACCCTTGAATGGTCCACCACCAAAGGGGTCGTGGTTCCTGCAGGGGCAGCAGCAGCCGCTCTTCCAGGAGGCACGGGGACAAATCTGAGAGGTCAAAACCCAAATGACTTCCCCTGCCCCTGTCTCGCCTTGAGGCCTGGCCTTTAGTTTAGGCCAGCAGCTGGTTTATGGAGGTAATGGGGGTGGGGCTCTCCCGTGGGGTCCCTCACAGTCCCCTCTCTGCTGCTCTCCCACATTCCTTCAGATCTTTGTGAAGAGTTGCACCCATGATGGAAGTTCATACCCTCCTGATAGAGGTGATTTTTCCCATCTCTCCAGGTTTCTACCGTCATCTCTTTACGGTGATCAGGGCATCAGGGGACCTCTGTCCACCCTGAATGGGTCTCTTAGACTAATATGCTTCCAGATGGAAATGCAAGCTTCCATTTGGGAAACTATTTAGCAGGCACAATGGGCCACATTCATAGACTTTACAGATGCCTACTTTTAGATTCTTGTTCATCCTCATGAAGTGCATGAGGTTTTTTTAGTGTAAAGGAAAACTTTCAGAGTTCTTCCCTTCAGCCTCTCTCTGTCCCTATGGATCTTAATGAGAGTGAATAGGGAGTATCACCTGCGTATTCGCCAGATTGAGATCAGGATTCATACCTATCAGACAGCTGGCTCGAATACATGAGCTTTGTTCTTGCCACACATACACAGTCTTGTGGGTGGCGAGGAATCTGGGATTTCCAGGTGAACCTTCAGAAGTCAGAGCCGTCACCAGTCACTTCT
Source organism: Theodoxus fluviatilis (assembly GCA_034096865.1). Lineage (NCBI taxonomy): Eukaryota > Metazoa > Mollusca > Gastropoda > Cycloneritida > Neritidae > Theodoxus > Theodoxus fluviatilis. Next base: position 29,341 of record JAWQFJ010001858.1, on the reverse strand, counting down.
TTCGTGCATCTAGGACTTGGCTAGTGTCTCCCAAGCAGGCATATATGGAGAAGCTCTCGGCCTTGCTCACACACCTCTGTCCAGAGAAAGTCACTTCAGCGAGAGAACTTGCAGCCCTGCTGGGAGACATAAAGTCTCTTTCTCCAGTCATTCTGTCGGGGCAGCTCCTCTAGAGACCATTACAACTTGCAGTAACCTCCAGATGGTCCCAAATCTCCCATCTCTTGGATTCTTTGATTCCTTTGAATTGACACTAATTTTTGTTTCTAAATTTGTGTTTAGTAAGCATACTTACTACACCCATACAAATACTTTGTCCCACCTCCCGGCTTACCTGTGGGTCATAAGGAAAGATCAGTATTGCTTAGGGGTGTGGCGGGAGTAAGGGATGTAACTCTGGGCAGACTTCACTGTTGTCTTTTCTCAGATGGGAATGTTCAGCGTGGTTTGGCCAAAATTCCAAAGGAAGTAGTACATGTTTGGGGTGCAGTAGGTATTCTCATTACACACAAATTTGGGGCAAACATATGTATTCATAAATCAAGGCAAGTAGTGGTTGCAGCCACGAATAGCACCCCAGATGCCAGGATGTCTGTCGGGAATGATGACCACAGAGTTATGCTGCTCACTGATGTTGTCTGCAAAATGAACAAAATTCTGGAGGCAGAATTTAAGGTATTTTAAACTGTTGGTTTTCACCTTTACAAATAGCCAGTGATTATCCTGCATTAATGTTTAAAAAAATGAATAATCCACGCTGAAATTGCCTTGTATTGCAGAGAAGTACACACCCCAGAGGAGTGGCCTTCGAGAAAGAAGGAGGGCAGAGTCGCCCAAGCAGACAGAGCCAAGCGTGACAGAGAAATGGGTGCCAGAGGAGGAGCTGGAGCTTTGGGAAATCAAGCAGTTTGGAGAAAAGTAAGTTTGTTGATGCTGGTGTAAATTACTGGGTTACTAACAGTTCAAAAATGACATCTCCTTTTCATATCACTGCCTGTTCATTTTGATGTGTCACATGTCTCTCTCTTTCCCTGTGTAGATTTGTTTCTGTGCCTTTTTTTCAAGCTCTTTCATGCACTGACTTCATTGTACTAGTAGTTCCTATCATTGTCTCAGCACCTCTTGTGTTTTTGTCTTTCATAGTAAATCTGAGCTGATGAATAGCAAATGAGGTGGTAAAACATGCAGGGGATAGGCAGACAGACAGATGGACAGACCAACCACTGAGCTAAATGTAAACTGGAGTGAGGCATTGGTGGCTAATGTGGCAGAAAGCAGCCACCATATTGGCTTGTCCCCTGAAGGAACAACTAGTTTACACGAGAGAGAGAGAAAGAGAGAGAGAGAGAGAGAGAGAGAGAGAGAGAGAGAGAGAGAGAGAGAGAGAGAGAGAGAGAGAGAGTTTTGTTGCAGAAAACTATTAAACTTTGATTAGGGCTGCTCTTAAAATAAAGACAGAAATAACTTATCCAATGAAAGTCAGTAGAACCAGTAACATCCAGTTGGTATTATGTAATGCAGGATAATGTGTATTCAGGCCTTGTCTGCATGCTAATTTGAAGTTACCAACCCTTTACTACACATTGGGGTCACTGATTTCATTTTGTTGTGTGCATGATGTTTGTGTGGTTCACTGACTAAAGAAAGTAAGCTGCCAAAAGTCACATCTTATTAATATGATGTGTTCATCATTTGCCCCACTCCTCTTCAGGCGATTAATTAGGAACATCGTGACTTGATTTGCACTTCCTCCAAACTATTCTAGTGATTTTTGTGTATGATGGCCTTACATAGCCTACAAAGGCTGATAGGCTGTAAAATTCCCTCCCTCCCTCCCTTCC
>JAWQFJ010001858.1:0-22500 GCA_034096865.1 Theodoxus fluviatilis | reverse complement strand
AGGTCTTGCAGTTTCTAAATGGATTTGCCTTGCTGCAAATGCTGCTGCTGTTTTTTGTAGTTCTGGGCACTAGAAACAAGGTTATAAGCTGTTGAGTTGCAGTAAAAATTCATCTCTGGTTCTGTGTGTATGTACTTATGTGTATGTACTTATGTGTATGTACTTGTGTGTATGTACTTGTGTGTATGTACTTATGTGTATGTGAGTGTGTGTGTGGTTAATTTTTACATGCAGTCCAGAGAAGTCAGTGAATGACTGTCATGGGTATTGAACTGTCATGGGTATTGAACTGTCATGGGTATTGAACTGTCATGGGTATTGAACTGTCATGGGTATTGAACTGTCATGGGTATTGAACTGTCATGGGTATTGAACTGTCATGGGTATTGAACTGTTCAGACTCTTTATCCTTGACATTTCTTGCTGTCACATTCTGGGGTCTTCTGTAGCAAAGTACATTACCATAATCATTGATCATGACTGCATTTTTATGCCATGGAAATTCTGGGAACTTTGTCACCTGGTGATCAGTAACAGGACTGAGAAAAAAGAAGACGCTAACTTTAAAACAAGATGCAGAACATGAGGCAAGAGCACTGTGGATGGGAGGACTGTGGAATTCTGGAAACACATTTGTACCTTGACACAGCCTGTCCCTGGCCTTCTTCAGGTGCTTGTGCAGACCTCAGCCCCAGGCTCCTCTGCCCCAACCCCCATCATCATCCAGGGTGCCTCGGCAACGTCAGGTGCCACACAGGTGCTGCTGCAGCCAGGGATGGCCCCCCAGGTGATTGTGCAGACGACCCAGGCCACCCCCTCGGCCCCCTCACAGATCCTACTGCAGTCTTCTGCCCTCGGGGGCTCCACCCTCATCCGCACCCAGACTTCAGCCGGCCAGGCCACTCCCACCCTCATTGCCAAAACCCTGCCCCGCACCCTGGTGGCCACCACCCTGGCGCCTGCTGCTGCCACCACCCCTGTCAAGGTGGCCACCACCACTGCAGCTGTGGCAATCACCCCAGGGGCTGCAGCAGCCACCCCCCGCACCCCCACCCCTGCCACGGTGGCAACGGCTGGTACTCCACTGACCGGAGCCAAGTACCACATTACCCCCCAGGTGGTCCAGCAAGGTGGGTCATATAGGGGGATGGAAGTGCTGTGTGTGTGTGTGCGGGCGTGTGTGCATGCACATGCACATGCAAAGGTGCTATGGAGACTAAATGAATACTGGCATGTGTTCTTGTAAATGAATGGTGATGGTCAGACCTTTATGAGTGAAGAAATTGGTTTATTGTTATTTGCCAGTAGTTTGTTTTGTTTACCATCAGGAATTGCTTTGCATTCATGTTTTCAAGAGAGCAAAAAGTGCCAGATCTAATTTGAGTAAAAGTTATTTTTATTTGAAGTAACGTGTCTCTGCGAAATGACAAGTACCTTCCTGAGCCATTTTATTGCGTGATACATATGCGGTGCAGTGAATGAATACTGGATTCATTCATCACTTGTTAATGTTGGTGACCTGTGGATTCCTCAGTGGTGCGCCAGGCACTGATGCAGAACCAGACACCAGAGATCCAGGCCAAGCTGCTGGCCATGCAGAAGCAGTACCAGCAGCAGCAGCAGCAGAAGGCTGTGGTCACTTCTAGTGGCCTGGTGGTGTCTGCCACAGTGCAGCAGGGTGTACAGCAGCAGCTGCAGCTGCAGCAGCAGCAGTCACAGCAAGCAGCAGTGCCGGCAGCAGGGCTGCAGAAAGTCCAGACCCAGGCCAGCCCCACTGCTGAGGTCAGGCCCAAGGCCCGCGTCCTCACCCAGGAGCAGCGAGACGAGCAGGCCAGGTTAGTGTTGCAAGTGTTCCGTGGTGTGTCTTGCTGAAGGTGCTGATTTGATCAGCCTCTCCTCTTGCAGTCATGGACAGGTGCTAGGGTTTTCTGGAGAGGCATTCATTCATGCATTCATTCATTCATGCATTCATTCATTCATGCATTCATTCATTCATTCATTCATTCATTCATTCATCAGTACAGTCATGTTGAAGTGAATTTGACTTCCTTGCAGTGCTTTTTTATGATAAGTGACCTGATCCGGCCAAAGGTACATAAGTCCGATGTGAAGATTTTTAGTTATTAATATAATGAACATTTGCAGAGCTAGAGCTTTAATTTGGTGCAAGAGTGATAGGAGTCTGATAATTTGTAATAAAGTTATTGCAGACTGTAGTTGACTACCTGGGCCCGTATTCACAACGGCGATTTATCTTTTTAACACTTGATTTTTCCCCTAGCCCCGCGTTATCTTGATCGGTTAGATATGGTACGCTCGTCAGAGGATCCTAGGTTGCGCTTTGCTATATATACTGGTTTCCAGCCAAGGGAGAGCGGAACAGGCAGTTGGAATCGTCTGAGTTAAGAGATAAATCGGAGTTAAAATAAATCGCCGATAAATCGCCGTTGTGAATATGGGCCCTGTGAATCAGTGGTTTAGAGGAAGCAGCCATTGAAACTGACAGAGGCAGGGGCTGTAAAAAGTCTTTAACAATGGGGATCAAACGCATTAAAAAAATTAATTTTACAGTGGGATTAAATGTGAGTGTGCAGCGCAGAACAAGCCTAGGAAGGAGTGATGTTTACACTAGTTACAGTGCTGTGGGGGATGCAAAGCATTGATTCATTCTACACGTAGTTGGTGCTTCTCAGATCTCATGGAAAAGTGAGCACTTCTCTAAAACTCTTCATTAAACCACTTTTTAGGCTGTAGTCATCTTCAGCATTCTTGGAAATGGCAGAAGAATGGTCCCAGAAGCTAGAAATAACTCATGCTACAGAGACAAAATCAGGTCAGACACTTTACCTGTGTTTCCTGGCATTTCACTTCTGCGATTGTGTATCCCTTTTGCTGGATGAGGTCACATAAATATATACGCCATTATGGTAATTTTAGAAGTTCAGTGGTGTCATCAGAGACTCAGTCTTGTGCCATCATCATCTTAACTGTTGATTCATGTAGCACTTAGTGGAGCTCTCTTTGTTGCAAGTCTTGAATATAGGTATGTGTTATGTTGGGTGTTGGGGTGCCTGTTAAGGCATATCACACATGGTGACAGCCCCACACACCAGCATTCAAAACACTGCCTACTGCCTTGGCTACAGGCTTACGGTGTGCAGTCAGGTACTGAAGACCATGCTGGACAAGGTGGAGCGAGAGGAGAAGCTGGAGCAGAAACGGCAGCGCAAGCAGGAGTCGGTGGAGGAAAAGCAGAAGCGGCTGCAGTCTGCCAAGCTCCAGGGCGCGCTCTTCAAGCACAAGGAGTCGCTGAAGAAGGAGATCCTGAGGAAACGATCCCTGATGGAGAAGAACCTTCAGCAGGATATCATGGTGAGTGGATAAATTGTCTGATTCTCCACCTGGAGTCTCTTGCAGGGCATTTCTGCACGTGTGCCAGACTTTCTGGATGGGCAGTTCCACATAGAGAGGAGAGAAAGAGTTTTTGCAGAAGTCCACTGAGGGACTTTGTCATTTTGTAAGAGAAAGGAGATTGTGGCATTGCGAAGCCATTAGGTTAGGACTCCTTGTGAATCATTCATGACTGGAGTCAATAAAATTATAACATCATATTTGCATGCTTGCTAATAATTGTTCCTAGTTACCTACCAGTGATATTTCTACTTCGAACAATAAAAAGTTTTCCTCTATGCAAACTGAGATGTAACCTCATGCATGTATCACAGGGTAGATGAAGATAAAACAATTACAGTGTATTCTTTAGTCATTCAGCGATACTGAATGGTCATCTCTACCTGTGTTGCACTCAAAGAGAACACCTAATTTGTGCCTTTAATTCTGATTTTGCATGTCAGTCTTGGGCAGATCATGTTGTCATTGTAGCTGAATGTTGTCATGCATAGGATATCATGTTGGAGTTCATGGCTGTGAGCTTCATTCTTCTTTGTCATTGGTTGGAAGCTCAGGACCTTTTGGATTCTCGAGACAAAAGAAACCATTTCCAACCATGGTGATGTCGAGATCAACCCTTCATCTCTTTAGATATCCGAAGCTAGCAGCCCAAGATCTTGAAAGTGATGGGAAACACAAGAATATGTTGCCAGCTTCAGGGGAAAAAGAAAATTGTCCCCTCATACTGCATGTTGGTGTGTTTGCAGCACGAGGTGTCTGAGGTGGTGAAAAAACAGAGGAAGCAGTCACCAGCTCGGGCGTCCCAGGGCAATACCCACTCTGGCAGTGGTGGCGGTGGCAAACGCAAGCCCGAGGAGCTGACAGCTCCAGCTCTCCAGGCCTCCAAGTCGGCACGCAAACGCAAGCAAAAGGTCATCTCCACCGGCATCGTGGGCCGCCCCTCTGGCTCCAAGGAACGCCTGTACTGCGTGTGCAAGATGCCCTATGATGACACCAGGTCAGGGTAGATGCCTTGATTTACTTGCAGTCTTACGCAAAGAAAGGGGGCATGGCTGTTCACAAGTAATCCTGGAAAATGTTGCATTTTAACCCTTTTGCATTCTAACCAACTCAACCTCCCCACCCCCACCTCCACCCAGTGACAGTGACCAGGAATCAGTGATGTGACCTTCCCCTTCCTGAGTTTCCCACACCATTCTCCTTGCTTTGCATGTCTTAGATTCTTGTGAACAAATATGTTGCCTCTTCCACAACTTTGTTTATACACGTCTTGAATGCGAAAGGGCTATGGATACACCTTTGCATCTTTCAAAGTGAGGAGTGAATAGTTCTGTACATCCTTTGACGGTGCAATGCCAGGAGAAAAAAAAGTTTAATTAACAGGCAAGAGATTTTTCCGCTAATTAACGGAAATCCGTTAATTCCGAAGCTCCAGGGGCGATTCTCGTGATTCGCACAGATCCGTTGAGAAAATTTGGGGTGGGTGGGTGAGGTTTTGTTTTCTGTGTATTCACTCGCGTCGAGCAGACGACCTATATTCCCAAACACGGTCATCCTCAAAATGTCTCTCATTTTCAAACCATTTGAGACCTACATTTCTGGTAAATGCTCAGAATAGCGCGCTATCTTTCACTGTTTTCATCTGTACGCGCTATTCATTGTCATCAATCTTTTCTCATTTTTAAACCATTTGATAACTACATTTCCGGTACATGAGAGAATAGCGCGCCATCTTGATCTTTCTCGATGCCTGCTTCAACCGATAAAAATGCTTCGGAAGCTCAAACCGAGTGAGATAGCGACAGCAAGAGAAATAGACAAAGGAGGAAATGTAAAAAACTGTTGGAGTTTGGAAATGGATGGATAAAAAAGTTACCCTGGTGATATTGAGGTGAAAGTTGGCGACACGATCTCCAAAGTGAACTCAGCTGGGAAAGCAGTTTGCAGTTTGTGCAACGATGAAGTGATTAACTACGCCAACATCGGTTAAAAAAAGCTTTGTACAACACCTGACATCATTCGAAGGCTTTACTGACGTTGATGTGATGGGAGATGGAGGGATGGAGGGCAAGCAAGTGCTTTGACGGATGTGTTGTGGTCTGTAGATCAAGAGCGGGAGTTTGATTCAGATGAAGATGACTTTTTTCTTTGCCAGTATGGCAACTGACGAAGAAGTTGAAGCGCTTGTGGAGTTATTTTTCGATTCTAACTCTCAGAATATGAATTTGAAGGCTTTACTGACGTTGATGTGATAGGAGATGGAGGGATGGAGGGCAAACAAGTGCTTTGACCGATGTGTTGTGGTCTGTAGATCAAGAGCGGGAGTTTGATTCAGATGAAGATGACTTGGGCTAACTTCCCTAGCGTAAGTAATTGTAGGATTTTTTGTTTTGTTTTACCCTAAAACATTTTCAGATGTATTACTTGGATAATTTTAACATTAATTATTTTTCTTCTCTTTGCTGGCTCAGTCTTGTGTGTGTTTGATCTTTACATTTATAAATCACATGAATTTATACACCACATGCAAATGCTAATAGGATGAGCTTATCACAATACAAAACATAACTGTGATATATAAAATATACAAACTACCTGTCTATTTATTTATGTATTCATTTAATTTTTTAGTAAAGGTACATTTTATGGTAAGGAAACTTAAGAGCCTCAAATACAAACCATGAATTTCAACAATTATAATCTGGTGTTTGCTCATCAAAAATGTTCTGGGCTTGCCACAGCTGTCAGGAGAGTGACTTTTGTAAAGTCAAAATTGTGAAAACTCTTCAACTCTGCCCCCTGACCCCGCAAGGGGCTTTGCCCCGTGACCCCACTGGGGGCTTCCGCCAGCGCCCAGACCCCCGCTAATTTTTTCATTTAATTTCATAATCTCATGCCTGATTAAATGGAAATTGTTAAGCGGTGGGTTCCCTCCAACCAAGTACCATCATTTGCTCTCTGACTGCCTCAATATTAGTGCACTTATGATGTTGTGAAGCAAGTCTCTGCAAAGGATTGACACATGTAAGGTAAGTATAAAAACCCTAGACGTCCTTTGATAAATTGATAAAAGATTCTTGAGTTGCATTCTCGAACTTGGGCATGGTTTTGTTTTTCAGATTCTACATCGGTTGTGACTTGTGTTCCAACTGGTTCCATGGGGAGTGTGTGGAAATTACTGAGGACCAGGCCAGAAGCATCGACTCCTATATCTGTGAGGACTGTCGCACACAGCAGGAAAACACATCCGAGGAGTTGTACTGCCTCTGCAAGACACCTTATGACGAGTCCCAGTAAGTGCATTGTTTGCTGATTGGGAACTCACACAACCTAATTTCTGTGTTTTTTTATATTTAAATAAATGAGTATCTGAGTAGATAGTTGTGTTTGACGTGCATGTGTGTGCAGGTACCAAAATTAGACCTCTTTTGTGCAGAAACTGAATGTGTTGGAGTAACAACTCTTAGCTGCATCTCTTTTTGTGTGAAGCCTAAGCAAATCTCATCACAGTGTTCATGTGAGTGTGTGTGTATGGTGTGTTGATTGTGGTGTGTGTGTGTGTGTGTGGCAAGAGACCACAGTAATTGTGTTCATGCAGTAGATGGATATCAGGTGTCAAGTATAAGCTCAATCAGTCAAGGCCTGTACTTGCTTTGACGAAGACCTCACCCCTGTGCTGCAGGTTCTACGTTGGCTGTGACCGCTGCCAGGACTGGTTCCATGGTCGCTGTGTTGGGGTGTCCAAGGAGGAGGCGGACTCCATGGAGACATACATCTGCCCAAACTGCATGAAGAAGGAGGCAGCAGACCCCATAGCTCTCAAGAAGCTCTCTGATGGAGAGTACGACAGCCTGTCCCGCCTGGTCAAGTCTCTCAAAGTAAGCTGCAGAACTAAGTAGGCCCATCTGTGTTGAGAATGCTGCTTGGCTGATGTCCAAGCTGTAAGATCCATTATGGGCAGAATTGAACTTTTAATTGCACAAGGGTAAATATTTGGTTATTGTACTTAAAATATGTGCCTCTTTGCTATCTCAGTTTCCCTTAACCTCTCTCTCTTGAGAAGAAATTGTATGCCATCTTCATTAAGTTTTATCAAACTTGTTTTTTATCCATAATTTTACTCGTTTTTGCTCTTGAATACAATCGACTTAAAAAAACATTTTTGTGCAGTTTCTCTTTCACTGTCAAAGTTCTCCATTTTCTTTTTCTGTCTTCTTCCTTGCTTTTTCTGATTTTCTTTCTTGTCTTCCCATGTCCGTCATTCTGTTACCCCATTACCTTCTGCAAACTGAGCTCCCTATCTCTTCCTCCTCTCACTTTCTTGTTTCCTCTTTCTCCCCCCCTTTTCCAATTCCTCCCTCTGCTTTGGCATGTCCATTTTTTATCTTTATAAATGCCTTTTTACATATCTACCTGTGCTGCCTCTCTTTCCAACACTGGGGGTGCTGGTGTTGACACTGCCACTGCAGTACTGATGCTGCTGACACTGCCACTGCAGTACTGATGCTGCTGACACTGCTGTATCTCTACAGGCACACAAGATGGCCTGGCCCTTCCTGCACCCAGTCAACTCCAACGAGGTCCCCGACTACTATGCAGTGGTGCAGGAGCCCATGGGTGAGGCATTTGTTTCTTCTCTGGCACTTTGATTTTGTATCTCTTCACATGCATATGGTATCTCTTCTGCAGCTTTGTTTTCTCTCAGTGAGTTGTTTCCTCTCATGCAGCTCCGAGTTGCTTTGGTCAGCAGCAGTGATGTGTTTCCTTTGCTGCACCTTTGTGATTTCCCTTTGTTTTCTCTTAAGAGTTGTTTCCTTTGGCTGTTCTGTTTTCTCTACAGCCCTAGAGACTGGTTTCCTTTGGCTGTTCTGTTTTATCTACAGCCCTAGAGACTGGTGTCCTTTCAGGCTGTTCTGTTTTCTCTACAGCCCTAGAGACTGGTGTCCTTTCAGGCTGTTCTGTTTTCTCTACAGCCCTAGAGACTGGTGACCTTTGGCTGTTCTGTTTTCTCTACAGCCCTAGAGACTGGTTTCCTTTGGCTGTTCTGTTTTATCTACAGCCCTAGAGACTGGTGTCCTTTCAGGCTGTTCTGTTTTCTCTACAGCCCTAGAGACTGGTGTCCTTTCAGGCTGTTCTGTTTTCTCTACAGCCCTAGAGACTGGTGTCCTTTGGCTGTTCTGTTTTCTCTACAGCCCTAGAGACTGGTGTCCTTTCAGGCTGTTCTGTTTTCTCTACAGCCCTAGAGACTGGTGTCCTTTCAGGCTGTTCTGTTTTCTCTACAGCCCTAGAGACTGGTTTCCTTTGGCTGTTCTGTTTTTTCTACAGCCCTAGAGACTGGTGTCCTTTGGCTGTTCTGTTTTCTCTACAGCCCTAGACTGGTTTCCTTTGGGTTTTCTGTTATCTCTACAGCCCTAGACTGGTTTCCTTTCAGGCTGTTCTGTTTTCTCTACAGCCCTAGAGACTGGTTTCCTTTGGGTTTTCTGTTATCTCTACAGCCCTAGACTGGTTTCCTTTCAGGCTGTTCTGTTTTCTCTACAGCCCTAGAGACTGGTTTCCTTTGGCTGTTCTGTTTTCTCTACAGCCCTAGAGACTGGTGTCCTTTCAGGCTGTTCTGTTTTCTCTACAGCCCTAGAGACTGGTGACCTTTGGCTGTTCTGTTTTCTCTACAGCCCTAGAGACTGGTGTCCTTTCAGGCTGTTCTGTTTTCTCTACAGCCCTAGAGACTGGTTTCCTTTGGCTGTTCTGTTTTTTCTACAGCCCTAGAGACTGGTGTCCTTTGGCTGTTCTGTTTTCTCTACAGCCCTAGACTGGTTTCCTTTGGGTTTTCTGTTATCTCTACAGCCCTAGACTGGTTTCCTTTCAGGCTGTTCTGTTTTCTCTACAGCCCTAGAGACTGGTTTCCTTTGGCTGTTCTGTTTTTTCTACAGCCCTAGAGACTGGTGTCCTTTGGCTGTTCTGTTTTCTCTACAGCCCTAGACTGGTTTCCCTTCAGGCTGTTCTGTTTTCTCTACAGCCCTAGAGACTGGTTTCCTTTGGGTTTTCTGTTATCTCTACAGCCCTAGACTGGTTTCCTTTCAGGCTGTTCTGTTTTCTCTACAGCCCTAGGGACTGATTTCCTTTCAGGCTGTTCTGTTTTCTCTACAGCCCTAGAGACTGGTTTCCTTTCAGGCTGTTCTGTTTTCTCTACAGCCCTAGACTGGTTTCCTTTCAGGCTGTTCTGTTTTCTCTACAGCCCTAGACTGGTTTCCTTTCAGGCTGTTCTGTTTTCTCTACAGCCCTAGGGACTGATTTCCTTTGGGTTTTCTGTTATCTCTACAGCCCTAGACTGGTTTCCTTTCAGGCTGTTCTGTTTTTTCTACAGCCCTAGAGACTGGTGTCCTTTGGCTGTTCTGTTTTCTCTACAGCCCTAGAGACTGGTTTCCTTTCAGGCTGTATAGTTTTCTCTACAGCCCTAGAGACTGGTGTCCTTTGGCTGTTCTGTTTTCTCTACAGCCCTAGAGACTGGTTTCCTTTGGCTGTTCTGTTTTCTCTACAGCCCTAGAGACTGGTTTCCCTTCAGGCTGTTCTGTTTTCTCTACAGCCCTAGAGACTGGTTTCCCTTCAGGCTGTTCTGTTTTCTCTACAGCCCTAGAGACTGGTTTCCCTTCAGGCTGTTCTGTTTTCTCTACAGCCCTAGAGACTGGTTTCCCTTCAGGCTGTTCTGTTTTCTCTACAGCCCTAGAGACTGGTTTCCTTTGGCTGTTCTGTTTTCTCTACAGTCCTAGAGACTGGTGTCCTTTCAGGCTGTTCTGTTTTCTCTACAGCCCTAGAGACTGGTGTCCTTTCAGGCTGTTCTGTTTTCTCTACAGCTCTAGAGACTGGTTTCCCTTCAGGCTGTTCTGTTTTCTCTACAGCCCTAGAGACTGGTTTCCTTTGGGTTTTCTGTTATCTCTACAGCCCTAGACTGGTTTCCTTTCAGGCTGTTCTGTTTTCTCTACAGCTCTAGAGACTGGTTTCCCTTCAGGCTGTTCTGTTTTCTCTACAGCCCTAGAGACTGGTTTCCTTTGGGTTTTCTGTTATCTCTACAGCCCTAGACTGGTTTCCTTTCAGGCTGTTCTGTTTTCTCTACAGCCCTAGAGACTGGTTTCCTTTCAGGCTGTTCTGTTTTCTCTACAGCCCTAGAGACTGGTTTCCTTTCAGGCTGTTCTGTTTTCTCTACAGCCCTAGAGACTGGTGTCCTTTCAGGCTGTTCTGTTTTCTCTACAGCCCTAGACTGATTTCCTTTCAGGCTGTTCTGTTTTCTCTACAGCCCTAGAGACTGGTTTCCTTTCAGGCTGTTCTGTTTTCTCTACAGCCCTAGGGGCTGTTTTCTCTACAGCCCTAGAGACTGGTTTCCTTTCAGGCTGTTCTGTTTTCTCTACAGCCCTAGAGACTGGTGTCCTTTCAGGCTGTTCTGTTTTCTCTACAGCCCTAGGGGCTGGTTTCCTTTCAGGCTGTTCTGTTTTCTCTACAGCCCTAGAGACTGGTGTCCTTTCAGGCTGTTCTGTTTTCTCTACAGCCCTAGAGACTGGTTTCCTTTCAGGCTGTTCTGTTTTCTCTACAGCCCTAGAGACTGGTTTCCTTTCAGGCTGTTCTGTTTTCTCTACAGCCCTAGAGACTGGTTTCCTTTCAGGCTGTTCTGTTTTCTCTACAGCCCTAGACTGATTTCCTTTCAGGCTGTTCTGTTTTCTCTACAGCCCTAGAGACTGGTGTCCTTTCAGGCTGTTCTGTTTTCTCTACAGGACTAGACTGGTTTCCTTTCAGGCTGTTCTGTTTTCTCTACAGCCCTAGAGACTGGTTTCCTTTCAGGCTGTATAGTTTTCTTTACAGCCCTAGAGACTGGTTTCCTTTCAGGCTGTATAGTTTTCTTTACAGCCCTAGAGACTGGTTTCCTTTCAGGCTGTATAGTTTTCTTTACAGCCCTAGAGACTGGTTTCCTTTCAGGCTGTTCTGTTTTCTCTACAGTCCTAGAGACTGGTTTCCTTTCAGGCTGTATAGTTTTCTTTACAGCCCCTAGAGACTGGTTTCCTTTCAGGCTGTATAGTTTTCTTTACAGCCCTAGAGACTGGTTTCCTTTCAGGCTGTTCAGTTTTCTCTACAGCCCTAGAGACTGGTTTCCTTTCAGGCTGTTCTGTTTTCTCTACAGCCCTAGAGACTGGTTTCCTTTCAGGCTGTATAGTTTTCTTTACAGCCCTAGAGACTGGTTTCCTTTCAGGCTGTTCTGTTTTCTCTACAGTCCTAGAGACTGGTTTCCTTTCAGGCTGTTCTGTTTTCTCTACAGCCCTAGGGGCTGGTTTCCTTTCAGGCTGTTCTGTTTTCTCTACAGCCCTAGACTGGTTTCCTTTCAGGCTGTTCTGTTTTCTCTACAGCCCTAGAGACTGGTTTCCTTTCAGGCTGTATAGTTTTCTCTACAGCCCTAGAGACTGGTTTCCTTTCAGGCTGTTCAGTTTTCTCTACAGCCCTAGAGACTGGTTTCCTTTCAGGCTGTATAGTTTTCTCTACAGCCCTAGAGACTGGTTTCCTTTGGCTGTTCTGTTTTCTCTACAGCTCTAGAGACTGGTTTCCTTTCAGGCTGTTCAGTTTTCTCTACAGCCCTAGAGACTGGTTTCCTTTCAGGCTGTTCTGTTTTCTCTACAGCCCTAGAGACTGGTTTCCTTTCAGGCTGTTCTGTTTTCTCTACAGCCCTAGAGACTGGTTTCCTTTGGCTGTTCTGTTTTCTCTACAGCCCTAGATACTGGTTTCTTTTCAGGCTGTTCTGCTTTCTCTACAGCTCTAAAGACTGGTGTCCTTTCAGGCTGTTCTGTTTTCTCTACAGCCCTAGAGACTGGTTTCCTTTCAGGCTGTTCTGTTTTCTCTACAGCCCTAGACTGGTTTCCTTTGGCTGTTCTGTTTTCTCTACAGCCCTAGAGACTGGTTTCCTTTCAGGCTGTCTGCTTTCTGTACAGCCCTAGACTGGTTTCCTTTGGCTGTTCTGTTTTCTCTACAGCCCTAAACTGGTTTCCTTTGGCTGTTCTGTTTTCTCTACAGCCCTAGAGACTGGTTTCCTTTCAGGCTGATCTGTTTTCTCTACAGCCCTAGAGACTGGTGTCCTTTGGCTGTTCTGCTTTCTCTACATCCCTAGAGACTGGTGTCCTTTCAGGCTGTTCTGTTTTCTCTACAGCCCTAGGGACTGGTGTACTTTGGCTGTTCTGCTTTCTCTACAGCTCTTGAGACTGGTTTCCTTTGGCTGTTCTGTTTTTGAAGGCATTGTTAACTACCCCGAGTGGAAGCTCAAGTATACTGCAGCTTCTTCTTATAAGGCAGACAGGCAGTAAGGACTGAATGCTGTGAGGGGATCTGAGGGTTATATGAGGTTTCCTGACTTGGTATTGAGCAACTTGCACTGTGTGTTCAGTCTTGGGGTAGCTGCCTGTATGTGCATGCTGAGGCACTGGGGCCTGACTGTCTGCTGCCTGTATGTGCGTGCTAAGGCCTGACTGTCTGCTGCCTGTATGTGCGTGCTGAGGCACGGGCCTGACTGGCTGCTGCCTGTAAGTGCATGCTGAGGCCTGACTGTCTGCTGCCTGTATGTGCGTGCTGAGGCCTGACTGTCTGCTGCCTGTATGTGCATGCTGAGGCCTGACTGTCTGCTGCCTGTATGTGCATGCTGAGGCCTGACTGTCTGCTGCCTGTATGTGCATGCTGAGGCCTGACTGTCTGCTGCCTGTATGTGCATGCTGAGGCCTGACTGTCTGCTGCCTGTATGTGCGTGCTGAGGCACGGGCCTGACTGTCTGCTGCCTGTATGTGCATGCTGAGGCCTGACTGTCTGCTGCCTGTATGTGCGTGCTGAGGCCTGACTGTCTGCTGTCTGTATGTGCGTGCTGAGGCCTGACTGTCTGCTGCCTGTATGTGCGTGCTGAGGCCTGACTGTCTGCTGTCTGTATGTGCATGCTGAGGCACTGGGGCCTGACTGTCTGCTGCCTGTATGTGCGTGCTGAGGCCTGACTGTCTGCTGTCTGTATGTGCATGCTGAGGCACTGGGGCCTGACTGTCTGCTGTCTGTATGTGCGTGCTGAGGCACTGAGGCCTGACTGTC
Organism: Theodoxus fluviatilis; assembly: GCA_034096865.1. NCBI lineage: Eukaryota > Metazoa > Mollusca > Gastropoda > Cycloneritida > Neritidae > Theodoxus > Theodoxus fluviatilis. The sequence continues at coordinate 8,994 of JAWQFJ010001858.1, read as the reverse complement.
TGCTGCCTGTATGTGCGTGCTGAGGCCTGACTGTCTGCTGCCTGTATGTGCATGCTGAGGCACTGAGGCCTGACTGTCTGCCTGACTGTATGTGCGTGCTGAGGCCTGACTGTCTGCTGCCTGTATGTGCGTGCTGAGGCCTGACTGTCTGCTGCCTGTATGTGCATGCTGAGGCACTGGGGCCTGACTGTCTGCCTGACTGTATGTGCATGCTGAGGCCTGACTGTCTGCTGTCTGTATGTGCGTGCTGAGGCACTGTCTACTGCCTGTATGTGCATGCTGAGGCACGGGCCTGACTGTCTGCTGTCTGTATGTGCATGCTGAGGCACTGAGGCCTGACTGTCTGCCTGACTGTCTGCTGCTTGTTATCAGATCTGTCCATTGTGGAGCAGCGCGTGCAGAGCCACAACTACACCAAACTCAGTGACTTTGTGCGGGACGTGACCAAGATCTTTGACAACTGTCGTCTCTACAACCCCCAGGACTCGCCCTTCTTCCAGTGTGCCGAAGTCCTAGAGACATATTTCGTGCAGAAACTGAAGACAATGCGTGAACGCAAATAAATTGCATCTCTTTGTACATAACCAAAGCAAATCTCATCACAAAGTGGTAATATTTTTTGCATAACCATTTAATCCACTCATTCATACATGAATGATTAAAGTTCATCAAATATGAATGGACGAGGAGGTGATTTTTTTTTCTCTTTTGCTGTCATAGATCTTGCAAAGTTAATGCATGTTTTTCACTCTCATACATATGCATTGTTTGTGTCATTAGAGGAAGAAATTTATTTATTCCTGCAATCATGGAGTCAAAGCCAGAGGTGCTGGCAGCTTGTCAGTTCATTGTGGCACAATTCATCATGAGCCTGTTTGTACATAATCATGACCATGTTTGAAAATGTAGATTAGTTTTACATCCATAAACCTGCCATAGTTTTGCTATCGGTGGATTCTTGTAAATAATAATAAAAAAAGTATTTCCTAGTTAAACTTGTCATATTATTTATTCTTGTCAATGCTGACAAGTGCATGTACATTCATGAATGAATTGGCCACAGCATGTTCTTACACATGTAACTTGGTGATAGTGTTGGTCTCCTTCGGATTCATATGCAGGACAAGTTTCATGAGTGGCTGTGAACTGGAGTAAAAGGAAATAACAGTTCATAGACATCGCCATCATTGTTATAGTGCAGCATACCGTGTGTAGATCTGACCAGACTTCTATTTCACAATGGACTTGGGTGCTCCTGTGTGGCAGCATAGAAGTTGACTAGTCCATGATTGAATGAATCTTACTTTTTTGACACTGAATCTTGTGATGGGCAGCAAAACTTCTCATACAGAAAAAAGCAACTTTTAATAGGGCAGAGGCACTATGTTACAGGACCACAGTCCTACTGCTGTTGTAGCATCTTGTGCAGTTGTTTTTATGTCAAATTTGGCCTTAGAAAATGTTTGGACTGGTGTGCAGCAGTGGTCCCAGACAGCAAAAGTATTTCAGAACTGAGGGTCAAGTCAGCAGGCCAACTTGGAATGCTGCCAAACTTGCTAACTGCAAGGCAAGGGCCAGGTCAGTGCCAAAGGCTGTACCCTAAGCCAAGTTCTTGTGTTCCTGGTTCCCTGAACAGTTCAACAGTGCTTCACAGAAGGCTAGCAGTTCTGCCACAGCTGCTCATGCAATTACATTTCTGCAGAACTGCTGATCCGTGGTAGTCCGTCTAGAGTGAAGATCTTGTCATAGAAGACGTGATGGCTTGATGAAGCCTAGGCTGGAGACGACGGTTTTCTTCTTTGGTTCACTCTGAATTCTTAAAAGTTTTGTCTTTGTCAATCAAAATTGTTGGAGTGCAAAACAATGCCAGTAGAATGAAGTGAACTACAACTGCATAGTTTAGAATTCTAGGTGATCTTGTCAATCCTAGGATGCCCTCTGCCAGTCCTCTATGAGGCACTGCTGGTTGGAGGGTGATAGATTTGTCTACTTACTCCAAACCTTGACTCCATGTGTTGTAGGCTATGGCGCAATAAAAGAAATGTTGAATATTTGCCTTGTCAGCACCTCAATGAGAAAAATACCCACGGTGAACAAGTTTTCTCTCCCACCGTCTAGTCTGCCCTCTTGTCCTACATTTCTTCCCCTTTGTCTTCCAAATTGTATAGAGTCTGGAGTCTGCTCTCTTGTCCTCCATTCTTTCCCTTTGTCTTCCAACTTGTATAGAGTCTGGAGTCTGCTCTCTTGTCCTCCATTCTTTCCCTTTGTCTTCCAACTTGTATAGAGTCTGGAGTCTGCCCTCCATTTCTTCCCCTTTGTCTTCCAACTTGTATAGAGTCTGGAGTCTGCTCTCTTGTCCTCCATTCTTTCCCTTTGTCTTCCAACTTGTATAGAGTCTGGAGTCTGCTCTCTTGTCCTCCATTCTTCCCCTTTGTCTTCCAATTCTATGCATATAGAGTCTGGGCCCTTGCCACTTCCCCACTTTTAGTGTGTCACCAAGCAGTGATTTTTAAAATCAGCATCACTTTGCTTGTCTTAATGTTCATACTCATGAATTATTTCCATGCAGGGAGGGCTACATGTCCGCAAGAGCCGCATGTTTCTGGAACTCCCAGTTTCGTCACACGCGGAAAGATAAGCAGCGGAACATCTTTCATCGACCTTACAGTTACTTGAACAGGCTTTCAGTCCCCCCTTCCACTCTCCTTTGGATGTACAATCAACAGCACATAAACATGATAATAAAAAGGGAAACGAGACATTCTCAATACACTGGAGGCGCATATTCTCCCAGACAAATTGTCTCCCTTGGCTGCATGCAACTGCAGCCATTCGGCATGATACTGGAGCAGTATTTACATCTTGAGTGGCTTTGACAGTCCACAAGAAAGATTAAAATTTATTTCTGAGGGACCCGAGGGCAAATGGAACAGCTATCATGGTCTCCACGAATGTTTTCCGGTCCTCGAGGAAGGCATTCCTGCTACAACTGGCAGGCTGCACTCGAAGGTTTGCATAACATTCCTATGGAAGGGAAAATATGTCAACTATTCATTTCCTAAACAGTACTTCAGTCACTCTTTATTTTCTGTGAACCCTTGTACAGTAGTCCCTGTGATAAGCGGACACCCTTGAGGGAGTCCAAAGGTGTCCCTACATGACAGGTGTCCCCTCATCAGAGGGATCCGATGATCATAATAGTACATGTCATTGAAACAGGTGATTGACTTGATATGTAATGTGCATAAGAACAACAAAAAGAGCCACAATTCAACCTGTTTGACATGTTAACACTTTCGAGTTCAGATGTTAAATTTAGTTAATGCAATCAAGTTAAAATTAGTTAATGCAGTCAAGTGTTAAGTTATTGAAAGTGGGTAAAGTCGGCAGGGAGAGGGAGCATTGGTTCCACATGTGTTACCCATCAACTGAGATCCAGCTACTTGTAAAGGAACGGGCAGCATGGATCCATTCCGGAATGTCCCTTTGAAATTGTATTACTAGTCTTGGACGATAATAAGCTCCCAGAGGATGGGAAACTGATGCATTTGTCTTCGGACAGTTGTAGAGCAAATCAGATCCAAATTTTCGAAGCCTAGCTGTCTTAATTACTTTCACCATATGAACATGAAAGCGTTAAAGGGTGAAGAACATTTCCCCAGACATTGTTTAAAAGCAGACAGTCTTTGTTTAATTTACTCACAGTAAACATAGAACCACAACCCAGTGTGTGAGGGGACCACAGGGATGGGTTGAAGGTCAGGATGGGTACGATGAGTTCGTGTGTGTGCGGGGTGCATGTATGTGTGGTGTGTGTGTGTGTGTGAGAGAGTGTGCGCATGCACACCTGCATGTGCATGAGTGAGGGAGAAGAAGCCAGGGGTTGTGGAGAGATACAAACGCCAATGAGCTACTATACATATATAGAGTTCAGTTGGACGACCTGCTCTTTTGGCCGGGACAGTTATGATACTATACTGCTCTGAAGTCGGTAGGGATTGATGGGAGTCAGACAAATAAATTGTTGCTGCTGCGTCTGCTCCTCACAGGAAGGGGACAGGAAAATGTTTGTCAAAACACTGTCCACATTTGCATTTTGCAGGTGTCCCCTGGCCACAGGTTATTTTGAGAATAAAACTGATCTGTGCCAAGAGGCCATGTCCGGACATGACAGGTGTCCGCTCAATGGGGTCCACGCGTCAGGAGGAGTACTGTATTTGCAAAACATAACAATAAAACAGTCTTCAAGTATACACCTTACAATTCACAAGCACTGATACTCAGTCTAGATTTCATGTATGAGGTCTCCCAAGGCCTCTATTTCCACACTGACCTGCTTCCATCAAAACAACGTGGAGTCAGGCTTCAGTCCTGCAAACTTCCCACTGACTAGCACAAAAGGACACAGTTGTTTGGCATGGCTGCATCTTCATGTTTCTGGTTTCCTTTCCCACAGGCTTTCATGTACACCCACTCATCATATAATATAGTGTGGGACAAGACGATGGATACTTACTCACTCACTCACTCTCTCTCTCTCTCTCTCTCTCTCTCTCTCTCTCTCTCTCTCTCTCTCTCTCTCTCACTCTCTCACTCTCTCCACCCTTTCTCTCTCTCTCTCTCTCTCTCTCTCACTCTCTCACTCTCTCACTCTCTCTCTCTCTCTCTCTCTCTCTCTCTCTCTCTCTCTCTCACATGAGGGCTTAAAGGTAACTGTTCAAAATTGATCCAGAAAGTGACGAAATCCCGCTGCATAGTCGTCCATCTCAACCATCATGCTGTATCATATCACATCATACTGCCTTACATCATAACATGCCACATCATGTGATATCACACTACAAAACCTCACATCATACTGCCTTACATCATAACATGCCACATCACGTCATATCACACTACAAAACCTCATATCATACTGCCTTACATCATAGCATGCCACATCACATCATATCACACTACAAAACCTCACATCATACTGCCTTACATCATAGCATGCCACATCACATCATATCACACTACAAAACCTCATATCACACTGCCTTACATCATAGCATGCCTCATCACATCATATCACACTACAAAACCTCACATCATACTGCCTTACATCATAGCATGCCACATCACATCATATCACACTACAAAACCTCACATCATACTGCCTTACATCATAGCATGCCACATCACGTCATATCACACTACAAAACCTCACATCATACTGCCTTACATCACAACATGCCACATCACATCATATCACACTACAAAACCTCATACTGCCTTACATCATAGCATGCCACATCACATCATATCACACTACAAAACCTCATACTGCCTTACATCATAGCATGCCACATCATGTGATATCACACTACAAAACCTCACATCATACTGCCTTACATCATAGCATGCCACATCACGTCATATCAGTCACACTACAAAACCTCACATCATACTGCCTTACATCATAGCATGCCACATCACGTCATATCACACTACAAAACCTCACATCATACTGCCTTACATCATAGCATGCCACATCATGTGATATCACACTACAAAACCTCATATCATACTGCCTTACATCATAGCATGCCACATCACATCATATCACACTACAAAACCTCATATCATACTGCCTTACATCATAGCATGCCACATCACATCATATTACACTACAAAACCTCATATCATACTGCCTTACATCATAGCATGCCACATCACATCATATTACACTACAAAACCTCACATCATACTGCCTTACATCATAGCATGCCACATCACATCATATCACACTACAAAACCTCATATCATACTGCCTTACATCATAGCATGCCACATCACGTCATATCACACTACAAAACCTCATATCATACTGCCTTACATCACATCATATCACACTACAAAACCTCATATCATACTGCCTTACATCATAGCATGCCACATCACATCATATCACACTACAAAACCTCATATCATACTGCCTTACATCATAGCATGCCACATCACGTCATATCACACTACAAAACCTCATATCATACTGCCTTACATCATAGCATGCCACATCACGTCATATCACACTACAAAACCTCACATCATACTGCCTTACATCATAGCATGCCATATCACGTCATATCACACTACAAAACCTCATATCATACTGCCTTACATCATAGCATGCCAGATCACGTCATATCGCACTACAAAACCTCACATCGTACTGCCTTACATCATAGCATGCCATATCACATCATATCACACTACAAAACCTCATATCACACTGCCTTACATCATAGCATGCCACATCATTTCAAATCACATCACATTTCACTACCTATCAATTGATGGAATCATATTATGACACATCACATCCACAGTTACACTGCAATCAGCAAAATTTAGTCTTAAACAGGCTACAAAGCTTGTTTTCATCATCACTTGGTACCCAACATATAAGCCATGCCAAGGCCTCTGCTCGGGTCACAGGCACTAACGAGTCCCCTAGTCACTTTTGTTCCCCTCGCCTTGAGAGTCCAGAGTGAGTGGTCTTGCCTGTGATGGCACTAGACAACCAACTTCTAGCAGTGCAGTTGGGTCACTCTTTGAGGAAGGGGACACCAGGTAATAAGTAATGGCCATGTCCAGGTCAGTGCAGTTGGGTCACTCTTTGAGGAAGGGGACACCAGGTAATAAGTAATGGCCATGTCCAGGTCAGTGCAGTTGGCTCACTCTTTGAGGAAGGGGACACCAGGTAATAATTAATGGTCATGTCCAGGTCATCTTGCCTTTCAAAAGTTCTGGTGGATGCACTTGCACACTGTATGCCAAGTGTTGTAACGGCGTTCATGTTGGAGTTAGTAAGTAGCACCATGGCACACATCTGGTCATCCTGGCTTCTGAAAAAAAGTCTGGGAGCATGTTCCTGCAAGGAATTCCAGTCACTCTTCCCAACACCCCAGCAGTGCTGTATTACTGTACACCAGGAGAAGTGTATGGCCACTCTTGCATCACCTTGACTTGTGAGAGGCTTGGCTCATTCTCTTGCAAGGAGCAGCAGTAACACACTCCAACACTCTAGTGGTTGGCCCTTACATACATCAGCCAGAAATACCACCGCCACACTCCTGTCACCTTGCCTTGCGAGAGGAGTCAGGGTGGATGGGTGTTCTTGCCAGGTGTGGCAGTGCACAGCACCAGGCAGCCCAGGACGGTGACAGCCAGAGTCACAGACAGCACCAGGGGAAAGTGCTGCAGCTGTCCCACAGGCACCTCAAACTCCAGGGGCAGTCCACCCTGCAAGAGTGAACAAGCCTCACTGACCCATGTCCATGTGTGCATTTTAAAGTCTTGAAATATAACTAATCTCCAGACAAGGCTAACTTTTTAATAGACATTTTGAAAATGAAACATTGGCAAATAGCAATGACAATGTGAAAATCACAAAAGCAGAATAGCTTTATATTTCTCACACAGATACACATATACAACCACAAGCGCATTTGCACACCACACACACACACACACACACACACACACACACAGACACAAACACACACACACACACACACACACACACACACACACACAGACATTCACACACACACACACACACACATACACACACACACACAGACACACACAGACACAGACACACACACATACACACACACATACACACACACACACACATGCATGTCAAAATGTTTTTTCAAATGGATACAGCATGATCCCTTCCATTTTAAAAAGTCCTTTAAAACTATGATAACTTGAGATTGTAATAATCACTGTTTTCTTTTCCTTCTCCTCTTTTGGAATAAAACTTTCTTTCTCTACAAGCCTCTAACAACTTCTGTAACTTTTATTTCCATGGATCAGTGACAGAATTTGACCAACTGCCCTTCATTTCCAGGTGGAAATGAAGAAACTGCATCAGCTTTGATGGTATGAGAAAAGGAGGGACACACAACCCAAAATAAGTTCTAAAAAGGAGAATCATCAATTAGTTTGCACTGAGCACATGAACATCACACTTACCCCTTGGAACTGGAGTTTCCACCAAGCACACATCCCCTGCTCCTCTCCACATGGCAACTTCTCAGGGAAGGATCCTGAAATTGTTTCTTACTGAAACTGATGCCTCCAGCTTGAATGCCAAGGTCCTGTCTTCCCTGAGGTGCATGTAACGATGGCTACTAATATACTAAATATGATTCATTTTGTAGTTGAGAGGAAAACCTAGGCTCACCAAGAAAGAGATATTAATCTCTGATGATCCTAAACTACTTCATTCTAAAACATCACTGTCAATACTATTCAGGTGCCCTTCCTTTGATGGTCAGGTTTTGTGTCCTCCACAACTGTCATGCACACAAAATATGCATTGAAAACATTTTTATCATCATTCAGTGTACATGTATGTCTGTAAAGACATCCTAACCATTGTCAAGAGGAAAACCTTTCAGTGGTATGGACCACCCAACCTTGCAAAGAAAGTCCTACAGCTTGTAGTTACAGGTGGAAATAAAGGAGGCCAGGAGGCATTAAAGGGTGGACAGGCCTCTCCTTCCGCAGTTCCCAAGGAGCGTTAGAGAAATGAGACGTGATACTATGGGCAGTCCCAAAGCTTTCAGTGTGCAGCGAACCTCTCTCCAGTTTATGGCATTGATAACTAGTAACAGGTACACATCAAAGCTCAAGTGAACTAAATAAGTATTTTTCAAAAACATATCAGTTATAAATCTTTTTTAAAAATAAATCCCCCCCCCCCCCCCTCCAAAAAAAAGAAGCCCTCCACCCCTACCCCCATCACATACACACACACACACAAACACACACACACAACACACACCACACAAAACACACACAAACCACACACACACACAAAACACACACACACACAAACACACACACACACACACCACACAAAACACACACAAACACACACACACACACATAAATAATAATAATAATAAAGTTTATTTATCTGCACATACCTCC
>JAWQFJ010001857.1:145251-200251 GCA_034096865.1 Theodoxus fluviatilis | reverse complement strand
AATAAAGAAATTAAGTTGGCACACCCAGGTTTTCAATACTTTTTCCCACGGTGGCTTTTCCTTTGACTGAATAGAAGGATTTTCTGTAGTCAAAAGTGACATAGAATTTCCCCCGTACCCTCCCCATACTCCAATTCAAAGTTTGGTGCATAAATAATTAAAAAGCGGTGGATGGTCGAGTGTTGGGCTCGAAATCCAGTCTGGTCCCCGAGATTTTGTCTTTGAGGAGAGATAGATAGATAGATAGATAGATAGATATATAGATAGATAGATAGATAGATAGATAGAGATATATAGGTAGATAGATAGATAGAATGAGAGAGAGATTGAGATTGATCTTTATTTTGGCCGACGACCCATCAAAATAAAAGCTTACTGATTAAACAAGTCATAAAGTTTATATGTACATGTGTATGTATTGAACATCTGGTTTCGATTTCTGGCTAAAATACAAGTGACAGTTCCAGCCTTTTGCACACATTTCCATAAAATCAAGTAATATTTACATTCTACATCAACAAAATCGCTAACTACAGTGTACAAATTCAAGAGAGAGAAGGGGGAGGGGTGAAAGAGAAGATGAAATTTTAACCTTTCAGTTTCCATGGCTGGATTTGGCTAACACTGACAGTCAGGTGCTGGTGTGAAGAAGTGACTGAGGAAGTTTATCTGAAATGCTCCAGTGTGGTTATTATCTCGCCAAGTAGTTAATAGTGTTCACAAACTTGATATGTTGTCACCCGGTCATCTGAAATGCTCCAGTGTGATTATTGTCTCACCAAGTAGTTAATAGTGTTCACAAACTTGATATGTTGTCACCCGGTCAACCACTTGGTTCAATCACAGTCACTCAGAGAGTAGACTTGATTTGCAAATCAATTCGGTGATCCGTCACTTCTAACCAAATCAATTGCAAACTAAAATCAGGGATGCCACCTTTTTATGCCAACTTGCAAAAACATTTCTTTGTTTGTTTTGTGACATAGGATTTACTGCTAGCACCTCACATGCTTTTTGGAACAACACAAACGGTTGAAGATTAAAGTTATTTCGTAATATATGGCTATGCTATGCAAGGCACGCACACACGCCGATTTGGCTAATACTGACACGCAATTGATTTGACACACTAGGCAAGGTTTCTGGCTATTCTGTAGATTTGTTTTGCCTAAATTGTACAGCAGTCGTGCCTAAATCAAAACGTTGCCTTATTTCATTACTGAGGCTGCCTAATTGATGAAATAGGCAGCCTAAATCATGAAATTTCACAAATTAGGCAAAAGTCAACATTGACTTCAAAGGTTAGGCACAGCCATTGCCTATTTCGCGAATTAGGCAAGAGACTGCCTAATTCAAGAACTTAGGCACACAGGATCTAGGCACGACAGATATAACAGCAACAACAAAGAGATACATTGCATTTAGTATCCTTGCGAACTGATTGTGAAGATACTGCCAAGGCAGCAGCTTCTAAATGACCCCCTAATCATCTGGAACCTGTTTACATCTTTCCCACATAAGTGTGATTGATGCTCAGGGTTGTATGGTATATATATATATATATATATATATATATATATATATATATACACCTTAACAAAGAAGGGACAAGGGAAAACCCTGTGAGTAAATTAAATTTAATGAAGCAATATCAAAATAACTAAATAGATTAAAATTGTAATACACGTACAAAAAAAGTTGTTGGCCGGCGGCTTGAAGCCTTCGGTGACACAAGAGCAAAAATTCAACAAGAAGGAACCGAAAAGAAGGGGACAAGTAAATGACATAATTTATATCCACACACAAAAAGAAAAAATTACTAATAAAGGTAAAGGTGACCTTTTATATATTGCAACTTTCCACCCATTGATGGATGCTCAAATCGCACACAATTACCCCCTGGTCATTGGGCTACCTCTTTTTATACCCACCGCGTCTCCCTACGCGATTCGTAAGAGGCGAATAACTAGGGACACCGTGACTTGATTAACGTTTACTCCAAAACTGTTCTAAAGATTTTCATGCTTAATGGCCTTACATAGCCTTGAAAGGCTGATAGGCCCCTAAAACGCCAACCAACCAACTAACCTCTTTTTATCATTCCAACACTATGTCAACTCCCTGGGGAGCATGCAACCAGGTTGCGGATGAACGCGCCAAAGTTAGCTTTCACAATTTCCCAACTCAGCCCTCACAGGTACCCATTTTACTCCTGGGTGGGGAGAAGCAATCTGAGTAAACCACCTTGCTCTAGGATGCAACTCCAGAATCCGGGCAGCTTCGAACACTGCACCCACCAGCCGCAAGCGCGCTAACCACTCTGCCACAGAGCCCCACAAATAATAGTTACATGGTACATGAACTTGTGGGTTTTTCCTTGTCCCTTCTTTAAGTGTATATATCTGGAACCTGTTGTCAAGGAGCTTCTGGGGTCACCCGAGTCTCGCGTGTGTTACTGGCCTCTCGTATCCTGAACCCAGAACACTTTTCCATATGCCATGCCCACAGAGCTGCAAGCATCAAAGGAACAAGCTGTGTACTACCTATGGCTGCAGCCAGCATTGTTCATGAATGACAGATTCATCACCTTGGGCAAACAAAAAGGCTTAACTGATGAAAGATGACCCTGAAGCACTGGAGATGGAGATGTGTACAACTACTTGGGAGTGATGCAGCCCACTTAGGCTATCCTTTTCAGGTCACTTTATTGGAGTAATATTTAGCATTTTTTGCAGAGTCCCATGCTCTAGAAAATGAAGGAACCTCCCTATAAGTATAAGCGATCAAGTCTCGTTGTTCCTCCTCTACATTTTGATAAGTTTCAAACTCTGAGTGCATCAGTTTTTTAATTTGCCTTGTGTACTTAGGAACACAGGAGTTGTCTACTCCTCTCCCATGTGAGTTTTGACCCATCTGTCTCTTGTGGAGTAGTTTTCTCTTATTATTTTTTTTCCTCTTTTCTTTTTAGGTTGATACTGAAAAAACTTCAAAACAAATTAAAGGAGTTTGCAGACTGTACATTCTTCTGCGTGTGAGCGAGTGTGGCAAGATGAAAGTTACCGAGTGACTTCTGTAAGGCGTTTCAAGCCTTCCGTTGAGAAACTAAACATCAATGGGATATTTTCCAAGGGATGAAATCAAGGCATGAAAAATAAGAACTGTGTAGAAATTGAAACCTGCTAAATGAAAATGCAAATTCAAGGGAGTGCGAGGTCTAGTTAAACAAAAAAAGTGGCTGTTGTGTCATACTGAAATTTCTCCTTCCATCTTCATGGCTATGTTTTTTTCAGTGGAGCAAACTTGGACTGGGAGAAATTTGGACAATATCCCTCATTCTTGATCTGAAACCTGCCACAGATTAGTTTGGTGCTGGAGGGTTGAATGGAGGAGGGGTTGCTTGTGCATGCATGTTTCCCCATAATGCATTGTATACGACTTTCTGGCTTCTTTTTTTGTCAGACTACGCCTGGGTTTTTTCTTTTTATTGAAGTGACAAATACTCTTAATACCTACCAGTATTATTTTCTCTCCAATTCACAAAAAACAGTAATTACAAAGATAATTATTATGCCTAAAAATTAACAAATTTCATGACAAACCATACGAAAGTGCAAGTCATGATCACAAAAAAGTTGTGATTAAGATGACATGGCAACAGCAAAAAATAGAGATGGTAGGTCAGCCCAAACTTTTTCTTTTCTTTTCAGAAGTCGTCATATTTGATGTGCATCAAACTTTCTTTATCTGAAAATGTTCTTTTTACCTTTAATAGTGAAATCCTAAGTGCTCATAGGGCAAAAAAGATGGGATAGCATGCAGTTTTATGTTTACCATAAATGTCTCTTTTCTTTAAAACAAAATTGTTTGGCATGATTGAAACAAACGTTAAGGGTTGGCAGAAAAACAAAGGGTTGGTCAGGTTACCGTAACCATGCATTTTTTTTTTGGGGGGGGGGGGGAGGGGGGGGAGGGGGGGGGGGGGGGGGCCTATTTCATAAGGCAATGAGTGTTAATACAAGGCAAAAATAGTTCTCCATGATAATTAAATAATGAAACATTTGAAAAACAAATCCACTTTTTCAATTCAGTTTGACAAGTACCTCAAACATTTTTACTTCAATCATAATGTCTACATCTTTCACCAAGTTATCATGGATGCTTAAACATGAAGAAAAAAAAACTTGTTATATACTTCCATTCATCACAACATATGGTTTTCAAGTATGAAACAAAAATTATCTCCACATGTCTAAAAGGACATTATCCAAAATTGTGATCACCGGCTCAGCATTTGAGATTCAATTATCAGCCACTAACGATTTGACAGCCCTGGGTGTGACACGGCTGATTGCAAATGTATCGGTTGTTTGCATTAGCAATAAAAATAGTCCACAGTAGAACATATCCAATGAGCTACTATAGAGTAGAAAAGAACAATGACAGAAATCCAATATTTATTCCCCTCACCCACCACAATGTGTAATTTTTTTTAACCAGTTGAAGACAATCGGTATCCATTTGTTCTCATTTTTATGATGCATGCATTCCTGACTTAGACAAAGTTAAAGCAACTACTCAAATGAAAATTAATTACCTTTTCCTCTGAGAGGATTGTCAGAATATTTTCTATTTTGGCAGTTTACAACAACTATCACAGTCTTAGTAACATCTCCAAGAGACAGAAGTTCTCACAGATAATAGATACAAACTGATTATCAAAAGCAATATAGTAGTACATGCATATGTAGGACAGTTTCTTTATGTACTTCACAACTCTTAAATGGATACAAACAAGTTTGATTTGGTATATTCTCAAAGCACTCAAGGTCCCGGACAAGACATAAGAATGATGTGTTAAGGCAATACATTTGCAAACACTGTTTTACTCTCTGAATTCTTGGTTTTGTCTGGATAAAAATTGCGGAAAATGCCTCACAGGATCCAAAGTGTGGCTGGGACCATCACAAACCTCAGCATGAGGGCTTCCAGGCCTGTCCAATGATCTCGGAGACGGCACGGATCATGCTCTCTCGCCTCTCCTCCCTGAGCTCCTCAGGCTGGTGGAATCTGTGCAGGTCTACCAGGTATAACTCACCATCGGCATTGCGGGCAATGACTTGGTCTTCAGTGGCCTCATACCGTTCATCATCATCACCAACCTCCTTCTCATCCTGTGTAGAGATGTTGGCCCAGGAGAAGTCCAGCTTCTGCCAGAGACAATGCAGTCGTGCCACCTTCTCCACCGTTTTGTAGTGCACCTTTCCCTTGAACACCAGTGCAAACAAATCAAAGCATCGGGACACAAGGTGGATCAGCGGCTGGTCCAGCGGGCCCGTGTCGCAGAGGCAGATGAACTCATTCAGTGTCGAGCTGAACTTGGCTGCAAGGGAGCTCAGAAGATGGTGGTCACACTGAGCAAACTTGAGCAGGGTGAGGCTGGTGAGGGGAATGCCCGCTCGAAGCAGCAGATCCATCTCGTGGGACGGCACCCGGGACATAACGGTGCACCTGACTTTCAGCTCTGGACTGTGCCGAGTCAGCTTGGCCCAGGCCTCCACTGCCAAATCAGGGATGCCATAGCGTGGGTTATGGTTGGAGTAGGCTACAAAGATCTGGAAGAAGCAGTATGATGATGAGAGAGGTTCCTAGTTAGTTACTTCAGAAGTGAATGGGCGATAAGCAGCCTGAGACACATAAATCCAAACATGCTCATCAGATGACTGCATTCCTAAGTCTGTTTTTTGTGTTGTTAGGTGCTCAGTGAAAAGAAGGGAAAGGCAACTCTAGTGTTAACAACAGACGGATACTAAGACTGACATGTCAGAGGAGACACGATGGCTTTGAGGTTGCACTGAGATTTTCCATTCCATTCAGCCTAGAAACACATTTACAAGTTGTAACAAATCATAGTGAAGTATTCCCATAGTATATGTATGTAGAAAATCTACTTTTGTAGATTCAGAGAAACAGAAGTGATTATCTATCCTGATGATTTGTAACATTACAGTATCTGTCTATCTGCCCATCTGTCCATCTGCCTGTCTCTCCCTCCCTCCCTCCCTCCCTCCCTCCCTCCCTCCCTCCCTCCCTCCCTCCCTCCCTCCCTCCCTCCCTCCCTCCCTCCCTCCCTCCCTCCCTCCCTCCCTCCCTCTCTCTCTCTCTCTCTCTCTCTCTCTCTCTCTCTCTCTCTCTCTCACACACACACACACACACACACACACACACACACACACACACACACAGATGACGCAATGTTTGTATTTTATGTTTATAAACCTCGAGCAGAGAAAATGTTGCGTAGACAAAGAATTCATGTGTTTGTCTAATGAATATTGCAATTTCGTGCTTGTGAAAGCATAAGCAACTTCCATTCATTCTTAAAAAAATTAATTGGAAAATCTCTTTAACTGTACATATAATCCACCAGTGTTGTCATTGAGACTTGACATGCAGTGTATCAATCTAGTAATGAATAGTGAGCACTCTTCACTACTTTTGGGGTTTTTAATTTCGTTTGTAAATGTATTTCTTGTATAGTTATTCATTGCTATACTGTTTTAAAGTTTGTAAATAAATGATAACATCAGATGGGTCGTCGGCCGAAGAAGGATCAATCAATCCAATCAATCAATCAATCAATCTCTCTCTCTCACCCACCTCCAACAGTTTGAGAGGAGGCCTGCTGGAGTGGGACAGATCCAGGAGGAGTTGTGTAGACAGGAGAGGGTGGCGGAGGGACAGCGTTGTCAGGTTTTGCATGTTAGCCACCAGGTCTGAGATGTAGACAGGCTCTGGCATGAGTGGCTCCCTTTCACACCAGGCCACGTCCCTCGGCCAGAACAGACTCAATGTCTCCAGGGACTTGGTCAGCTTGCTGTTGGCCTTCATTACCTGGGAACAAACAGAGGGAAAGGCTGCCTCTAGTTGATGTTACCTCTCTCAGCAGACTTGCCTCTGTGCATTCCAGATAAGGGTGGTGGTTCTCTGGTCCAGAGATTAAAATACTTCACTGATACAAAATTGGTGATTAATGCCAAACACATTTGAAAGATTCCTCCACAATTTCTCTACGTTCAAGGGTAAACCATGTACTGTTAGAAATATGCAGACTTCTTAGCAGGACCAATCCCAGGTGTGACAGTGAATTTACATCAGTTTGGAAGCACAGAGGGAGCTGGTGTCTGGGTGTCTGCACTCTGTCCCATCCATTGGTTTGTGTAGCATGGTCTGCATCCTGTCCCATCCATTGGTTTGTGTGACATGGTCTGCACCCTGTCCCATCCATTGCTTTGTGTGACATGGTCTGCACCCTGTCCCATCCATTGGTTTGTGTAGCATGGTCTGCACCCTGTCCCATCCATTGGTTTGTGTGGCATGGTCTGCACCCTGTCCCATCCATTGGTTTGTGTGACATGGTCTGCACCCTGTCCCATCCATTGGTTTGTGTAGCATGGTCTGCACCCTGTCCCATCCATTGGTTTGTGTAGCATGGTCTGCACCCTGTCCCATCCATTGGTTTGTGTAGCATGGTCTGCACCCTGTCCCATCCATTGGTTTGTGTAGCATGGTCTGCACCCTGTCCCATCCATTGGTTTGTGTAGCATGGTCTGCACCCTGTCCCATCCATTGGTTTGTGTGACATGGTCTGCACCCTGTCCCATCCATTGGTTTGTGTAGCATGGTCTGCACCCTGTCCCATCCATTGGTTTGTGTAGCATGGTCTGCACCCTGTCCCATCCATTGGTTTGTGTAGCATGGTCTGCACCCTTTCCCATCCATTGGTTTGTGTAGCATGGTCTGCACCCTTTCCCATCCATTGGTTTGTGTAGCATGGTCTGCACCCTGTCCCATCCATTGGTTTGTGTAGCATGGTCTGCACCCTGTCCCATCCATTGGTTTGTGTAGCATGGTCTGCACCCTGTCCCATCCATTGGTTTGTGTAGCATGGTCTGCACCCTGTCCCATCCATTGGTTTGTGTAGCATGGTCTGCACCCTGTCCCATCCATTGGTTTGTGTAGCATGGTCTGCACACTGTCCCATCCATTGGTTTGTGTAGCATGGTCTGCACCCTGTCCCATCCATTGGTTAGTGTGACATGATCTGCACCCTGTCCCATCCATTGGTTTGTGTGGCATGGTCTGCACCCTGTCCCATCCATTGGTTTGAGTGGCATGGTCTGCACACTGTCCCATCCATTGGTTTGTGTGACATGGTCTGCACACTGTCCCATCCATTGGTTTGTGTGACATGGTCTGCACCCTGTCCCATCCATTGGTTTGTGTGACATGGTCTGCATCCTGTCCCATCCATTGGTTTGTGTAGCGTGGTCTGCACCCTGTCCCACCCATTGGTTTGTGTAGCATGGTCTGCACCCTGTCCCATCCATTGGTTTGTGTGGCATGGTCTGCACACTGTCCCATCCATTGGTTTGTGTAGCATGGTCTGCACCCTGTCCCATCCATTGGTTTGTGTGGCATGGTCTGCACACTGTCCCATCCATTGGTTTGTGTGACATGGTCTGCACACTGTCCCATCCATTGGTTTGTGTGACATGGTCTGCACCCTGTCCCATCCATTGGTTTGTGTAGCATGGTCTGCACACTGTCCCATCCATTGGTTTGTGTGGCATGGTCTGCACACTGTCCCATCCATTGGTTTGTGTGACATGGTCTGCACACTGTCCCATCCATTGGTTTGTGTGACATGGTCTGCACCCTGTCCCATCCATTGGTTAGTGTGACATGATCTGCACTCTGTTCCATCCATTGGTTTGTGTGACATGGTCTGCACTCTGTTCCATCCATTTGATTGTGTGACATGGTCTGCACCCTGTCCCATCCATTGGATTGTGTGACATGATCTGCATCCTGTCCCATCCATTGGTTTGTGTGGCATAAAATGATCACATAGGATCAATCATTAGTCCAAGTGACAGGGTACTGAAACTGTCAAATCATTTAAGTCATGTCACCATTCCTATTCTGCCTATCCCTGCCTGAGAAAAGCAAGCATCCTATCAATTTTTCATATCTTAATTCACTGTTCTAAATTTAGCAACCATGTGAGAAACTACAGGCATCTCTGCATAAACATCATCATGTGACTGCTAAATTTAGTAACGATGACTTCAAAGAGGAGTATGTCCAGGGGCTAGCTGTAGCATAGCTGGCAGCTAGAGGGTCAGTGATCACCTCGAAGATGTTGTTGTGGGGGTTTTCCATGAGGTGTGGGTGCATGGGCCAGGCTATCAGATGGAGACGGCGCAGGCGGAAGGCATTGTGGATGAAGGCCAGCAGCAGCTGGACATCCTTGTCTTCCGGCCTCAGCCCGTGCAGGTGGTAGTTGTTGGTGATCTTCCCCACCTCCAGCCTCAGTGACTCCAGCCGACACTGGCTGCCCAGCAAGCCAATCATCTCGCGTGATTCCTGGTCCAGGTTGAGCAGGAAACCTACACAATTATTTCAGAAAAGAGGTGTAAAATTATCAAATACCAGCATGAGTGATGTTCTAAATATGAAGTAGTGATTTTCTTTGATTACACTATGTATCATGGGGTCTCTGCAAATTGATCCTACCATCATATATTAGATGTAACGTCTACACACTAGAATCTATTCAGAAATCATTGGCAACTCATACTTAGCCTACGGACCTCCATACAATTATCTGTGCCACCTGCTGAGGCTATTGTATGGAACTCATCTTAACTCAGCAAAGTAAACATTACCATGGCATGCTAGGTATCAGGTTATTGTCTGTCTTGAAAGACAATGGTGTCCCCTAATGGGTCAGATGCTCAGAGACAGCTTGGTAAGTAGCTAAGGTGTCCCACTGTAGCATTGCAGTCTCAGCTGCAACTATTGATGACTGAGAGGAAGTTGCAATGTGCTCTGCCTGCCTCTTCAGGCTCCTTTTGTCCTCCAGCCATGGGTTCTCCTTGACTTCTTCCCTCTTGACGACTTCTTTGACATCATCCTTCCAACTGCTGCAGTCATCAGCAAGTCGTCAGTGATGCATGTAAGCCCCAAGTTGCTCCTGCAAACATCTTCGTAGCTCAGCTATGTGCAGCTCACTAACTGGTCAGGATCCTGTAGTCAGACAGCCAAGCAGGAGACTTTAGTAGATGTGTCTTCCTTATGGTGGACAAGTCCCAGCCATCTATGGCACATTACAGTCCTAACCTGCTTCAATCACATTCGCAGTCATTTCAAAATGCCCAGGGATGCTGGACTTACACTGCAAGGCTCCAAAGTGATGTTTCTGAACATGAAATATTTTGTAATGCTATCTCCCTACCTAAATGCATGCAGACAATATGCAAACTAAATGTCTTGGGAAAATGTCAAGAGGTCACACATGGAATGATCAATCTAAGTATCTCAGATCAATTTTGAGCCGACCAAACTCAAAGCAAAATAAAGGATCTGTTATCTTTTCCTTTCAGGGATCCCCCTGTGGGCTCAGGGTAAGAACTGACCCATTGCTTCTCCCTGCATGATTCACAAGAGGTGAATAACTAGGGACACCGTGACTTCATTTTTGTTTACTCTCAGCTGTTCTAGTGATTTTCCTATTTAATGGTCTTACATAGCCTTCAAAGGCCGATAGGCCGTAAAACACCATCCATCCATCCATCCGTCCATCCATCCATCCATCCATCCATCCATCCATCCATCCATCCATCCATCCATCCATCCATCCATCCATCCATCCATCCATCCACCCACCCACCCACCCACCCACCCACCCACCCACCACCCACCCACCCACCCACCCACCCACCCACCCACCCACGCACCCACCCACCCACCCACCCACCCACCCACCCACCCACCCACCCACCCACCCACCCATCCACCCATCCACCCACCCACCCACCCACCCACCCATCCATCCATCCATCCATCCATCCATCCATCCATCCATCCATCCATCCATCCATCCATTATTTCAGGGTCAATGAAAATATCTGGAATACTTTCTACTGGAGGCAAAATTACAGCTCTGTAATCAACACCCAAGGAAGAGGAAAAGCAAGGAAACATGCTTGCTCACCACTGATGTAGAGGTGCAGATCCTGAAAGAGGTGACCATAGTGTTCCGTCATGCACTTGAAGACATGGGGCACAAAGCTCTGGTTCAGGGAGAAATTGCAGGAGGATCCCACAAAGTGGATCTTGACGGTGTGCCACAGGGAGGGGTGCTGAAAGGTCTCGTACAGGCACCTGCATGTCAGTGACAGGTGGTATCGGTCTGCCAGCCTCAGATACTGCATGATTCGAACCCAAGTTACCTCTGGCAGCAGGCTGAAGTCGGGTCCCTCCTCCACCCCCTGCTGTAGCAAGCAAGACATAGGAATGACTTCTCTATAAAGCAAAATATAGAGGTGCATAGAGATGTAATGGTATACCATAGATCATAGGCATGACTGATCTCTACTATCATTTTAGGTTAGACTACTGCAGGCAGGCCCCACTAGTGGACTCATCCAAGAAGAGGGGTGTGGGAAAGACAGCAAAAATGACGTAACACACAAGCTGACGGGCCACAGCGACTCATTGGCTTCGTTTTTACATAGGCTGTTATGCTCAAAAATGCCCATGTAAAAATGCAGCCAATCAGACGCTGTGGCCCGTCAGCTTGTGTTTTCAGTCATCTTTGCTGTCTTTCCTGTACCCCTCTTCTTGGATGAGTCCACTAGTGTGGCCTGCCTGCAAAAGTCTAATTGAATTTTAAGGCCTAGGGGGGACTGTTTTACCAGACGACATGGGGATGACTGATTTACATGTACCATATGAATGAATGGCCTAGGGATGACTGATATACCAAACACGACACAGAGATAACTAATATGTATACCACACAAGGCATAAAGATGACTGCTCTGCCCTAGAAATGAAGGGCATAGGAATGATTGATCTGCCATTCCAGATATAGAGATAACTGACATACCATGCAAGACATAAAGGTGACTGATACACCATGCAAGACATAGAGATGACTGATACACCTTGCAAGACATAGAGATGACTGATACACCTTGCAAGACATTGAGATAACTGATACACCATTCAAGACATGGAGATGACTGATATGCCATGCAAGACAAACTTTAGGGATGGCAGTTCTCCCAGTGCAGTATGCCAGTATGCGGGAGACTGGTCAATGTGAAAGGAGATGAAAGCAAAGCTCACTAGTCAATGTGAGAGGAGATGAAAGCAAAGCTCAGGTTAGAGTGCCACAGTCTGACCCCCAAGGGGGTTCAGTCAGGGGTTCAGTCAGGGGTCAAGCCAAACTTAGAGGGGAGGGAATGAATGAAAGAATGAGTGAATGATTCTTTGCAACCTGTCAGCCTTTGTAGGCTATTTCAGTCCAACAACCATCGAATCATTGGAGCTGCTTACAGTATGAGCAAGTCACATCTTGCTTTCCCTAATCATTCGAATTTAATGAGTCTCCTAGGATGAATCCCAGCCAACAGGGGGTGGCAGGGAGGGATTTTGAATGCTAAGTTTAGAATACTCAGACTTACTCACCAGCAAATCTGACAACCGGTGAGAAAACTAGGTATTTTATGCTTTAATCTTGGCCCAAATTCAAAACCTTGTAGGCTATGGACACATTACAGTGTTGCAGCATTATTCTAATTATCAGTATTGAAGTGTACTTGGGTACCCTAAGTCTCATCCTGCCCATACCTGAAGGATATATGGACTATAAAAATTCTGACTGGCTCAGTCTTAGGCATGCTAAGTTAATGGTGGTCTAGTACTATGCAATTCAGTTTTGACCATGTTTCATTTAATATTTCACTGTTTGCAGTGTTCCTAACCTGACACTGTGCTGCATTAGTGGTGTTTTAATCCTTTGGCACTAACTCATTTGCAGACCTAGACCATGCAGAGTGCAAGAAATGAACATTTCCTCTACAAAGCAGGATGTTCTGTTGAAATCACCAGACACCTTCCTTGTGGAGTCAGAATCTGAATTTACTACATACAATTCATTCTCCCTATTCAGCTTTGATTCCTAAGTAAGACAGAGTAAAGAGTACCCTGTCACTAAAGCTGAAAATTGTCATTCATTTGTAGGTAGCTGAAATAACTTCTTTTTTTAATGCTGACTTCAATAACAATAATTCAATAAGTCAAGAGCAATTACCAACAGGTCCAACACCTTGGGGAGGATAAATTGTCTTTGTTTCACTGAGGTTCAAAGTTTGGCTATAATTACAATGACCTTGCTGCTCAGACAGGGAAGTTGGATTCATTCTAATCCTGCCAAGCATACAGTCTAATCGGTGCATGACGAAGAGACATGTTTATTCAACATACACAACGATATGTGAAGAGACCTTAGATATCTAGTCTTTTTGTCTGCATAGAAGTGGATGAGGATACACCAGACCATGCTTATCATCCACTATCAGCACAGCATCACCTCATTTCGAATACAACACATGCCTTTCATCTTATTAGATGTGGAAGAAACGTCCATTACCACTTCAACCAGATGTTCTTAACATGTCAAATACAGCGCTCAATCGAAAATAGTAAACACTCAACTGTCAAGTAAATATAATTTTGTCCATTAAAACGTCACTCAGAATTTCATGAGGCTTTTTTTGCATTATTGTGTGAAGAATTTTAGAGACCTTTGCTTTGATTCTGTACAGTTTTAGTATAAATTTACAACATTGGCAGTCTGCATACACCATATGTGCACAGCAACTGAAGATAAACAGCTCTTGTTTCAATTCATCTGGAGAAAATACATGTATGTAAAGACAGATCTGTGCATAAAGGAATGTTTCATCTGATTGTAAGGGTTTTGAGTGTCAAAGAGCACTCCTTGTCATTCAAAGACCAACAGTCACTAACCTCTGGCAGCTCTGGGTTTTCAGGGGAATCCATTTTCTGGTGAAACTCAGCAAGCTGCACACAATAAAGACGGTGTATATATACATGTATATATTTTTTTTTTCAGAAGTCAAAGAACACTTAGGGAAAATTATCATCAAGGTTTTCTTATCATGTGAGAAAGGGAGAAACACAGATGCACACACACATGCACACACACACACACACACACACACACACACACACACACACACTCAGAAACACACACACAGAAACACATGCACAGAAACACACACACAGAAACACACACACACACAGAAACACACATGAACATGCACACACATGCATACACATGCGCGCACGCACACACACACACACACACACACACACACACACACACACACACACACATACACACAACCCAAGGGTTTTCTACACATCAAGATGACATTGAGAAAAATGTACAGACCCATATCTGCACCTCAACAAAGCAAGTCAAAGACTTGTATTATATCTATCACAGATTGAATTGACCTTATCAAAAAGAAAATATCATAAAATCAAAGTAGACAACCATTAGGCAAAGTATTGACTAACTGAAAGGAAGGCTGTCATAACTTCGCATTAGATTTTAAATAGGGTAAAATGGTAAAAGAGATTTGTAACAATCCACCTGTCAGTTCACTAGTACTAGTGATAATCTCTCTTGTTTCAGATTTCAGAAGCAGTAGTCTGTATATGTGTATAGATGTCAGTAAATTCAAACTTCCAAATAACATATTATTATAATGTTGTTGCAAGTGTTTTTGATCCATAATGAGAATTTCCACAACAATCACAATGAATGACAATCTGCAATTTAAGAAATGTGTGCACGTTCATTACAAGCTCTCTGTTCATTTAACAGGTGATTAATTTGTATGTGTTGAGTGTAGCCAGATAACCCTCTGATCAGCTGGAACCAGTTAGCATGTGTTGTGAATGAATAGAGTAATATGGTATGCCTGCAGGTTCCCCTTGTGTGTGTGAGGGGTGGGGGTGGGGGGGTGGGGGGTTGGCTTATGCACTGCAAATGTGGGTCAAAGGGTTGGCATTGTAAGTAGATGGGTATGGGGATATTTCTCCCCTCAATTCGCAGATCTTTGCAATCTAGCCTTGTCTGTCTGGGGGCGGGCATGTATGTATGTATGTATGTATGTATGTATGTATGTATGTATGTATGTACAAGGACGTTTGTAAACGTGATATGACGGCGGGAGGCATCAACCCAGCAGACTGGGAAACGGTGGCCGCTGACCGCAACAGCTGGAGACACGCCGTCAAGACTGGCATCCAGGCCAGCGAGAGGAGGAGACGGGAGCAGTGGGAGGAGAGGAGAGAACGCAGACGACAGAGGATAGCGTCGGCATCCACAGAGCCGCGCCAAGACTTCACTTGCGACAAGTGCAACAGAGCATGCGGCTCAAGGATCGGGCTCTACAGCCACAGAGTACGCTGCCTCTCAACCCCGGACTGACCAAACCTGGCGCACACCCCATAGTCTTACGAGACTGACGGATGCCAACAACAACAACAACAACAAAATGTATGTATGTATGTATGCATGCATGCATGTATGTATTTTCATTTTTTACTGCGCCATTATCACGATAAACATGCTCAAGGCGCGACAAGACGAAAAAAAAAAGTTTTGAGGCCAGTTTTAAAGGCGGCCAAGGATGGACTAGCCCTCAGACCCTCAGGAAGTTGGTTCCAGAGTCTCGGTCCAACAAACACTGAAGGAGCTGTCACCGAAGCTCTGTAACATAACCTTGTTTGTGGGACAGTCAAGAGTCTTCCGCCTGTCGGATCGAGTTTGCACCAAAGTGTCAGTCACGCCGGCTATATTTAAAAGGGTATGCAAGCGAGCGTAGGAGCACTGAGAGTCGAAAGCGTTTGGGAGGCTGTAGGAGCCATGTCGAGGTCTAGCCTAAGCGGCACGAGTGATTGCTGCAACTGTAAGCGCTGTCCAGTCGGTAAATAAAGACGGTGTCGGAAACTCACGCCTGCATGAGTCCAATTCTACTTTCCTGGCGCAAGGTGGGAGGGCCCTTAAGAAAGAGACACCTTTCCGAAACACATGGAACTTTTAGGGTTTTACCCTGAAGTCCAATAGCTCGGTCACTGCATGGTAGTCCCAGTATACGTGCCACCATCATGACCATGCATATCTGCTAGGGGTGGAAGTTCAAGATATAGGACGGATGGCCTATATGCCTTGTGCATCAATCGCATCCACAGCCGATTTGTGCGACCTTTGAAGGGTGAAATCAATATTCAGAACAGTTAAATAACTGCGAGACTTTTTTTTCTTCCTTTACCTTTACTTTTATAACAGCATCGTCATCATGATGAGATGAGTACGAGGCGGGTAGCACTAGCAGCACCACAGGCACATCGAGACAAATATAAATCAGCTGACACCAATGGACCTGTATCACTTACCTTTGTAAAAAGAAAACACCTGTCACTGCAACGCAGCCTTCAACTTCTTTCGAAGGCGGCGAATGTGTCATTCCATCATTCATACAACACACACCCAACGAGCCCTAAATATATCTTTGACGAAGCCTTCTGGCAGGTCAGGGCAGGTGCGTACACGTCGGTGGTGACTTATTCCTGTCTCGAAAAAAATGGTTCCGTACTGGATCTAGATCTGGATCATATAAGTTGCAGTAACCACTTCTGGTTGTCATCGCAACTGATGCGGGAGAGCGCATATAATTTTTTTAATTTTTTGTATAAAAAAAATTTTAGACAGTGAAAGCGTTCATTGGGTGGGTGACAGCCGACAGTCTCGGCGCTGATGATGCTGCGCCGGCTGGTCGAGCTGATTTGGGCTGGCAAGTCTGTTAACCTCGAGATCGTAGCCTTGTAGGGAGAACTCTCCGTCGTCCACTGACAGCGGGAGTGAGAAACTTTTCTGGGGGTAGCGCTGGGATCAAGCCCTCCGCGATCTTGTTCAGGAGTGTGAGGCGTTGCTGCTTGCGGCGCTCTTCCAGTAGCCTAGGGGAGGTCTCGGAGCATCAGTCCGGGCTTCTGGACTCGTAGTCACATATCACGTACAGTTTAAATGGTTCCTACATTGAGATATGAGAGTGAGGCATCCTCCCCCCTAGGCAAGCCTGTTGGAAATGGAGAGAAAAGCAGCTGGAAGTATTCGAAACCATCACAGGCCTTCCATGAAGTGCAACCCAGCGTGAACCGAGTACATCAACATGCTCAGTTAGCTCCCCTTGATAAGAGTTATTAAAAATAGAAGTCCACGGTTGCTCCTTTCCACAATCTCGGAGTGCTTGGGCACACCAGTAGGGATCAGCTGCTTTGCAGAGTCTGGAAGCTTTTAACCGGAACAAAATTCTACACTCCTTCAAGAGTGATCGATATCCTCACATATAATAAAAAGGCATATGTGGATATGATGAGTTTGTTATTGCCATAGATGATAGACTCGGCAAGTCTCCGCCTCTGTGGTTTGGTCTTTGGTGCAAAAATAGCCGAGTGCGCGGTCTTAGTAATGTATGGTCTTTGGTTTCATGCACCGATCCCCTGAACCGGAGAAGACTGACCAAAGGTGCTTTGAGGACAGTCATTTATTTTGTGAGTACAATCTCTGCTCCACAGGGAAGTCCCTCCTAATCTGGTAGTGGTATCTGACGCCTCGTCCAAGTACTCGATCTGCGCATCATAATTGCTTGCTGTTGGAGGAGGTTATTGCTGTTTGTCAGTGTTTTCTGGATACGTACAATAATATGAAGGACGATTACATGATACGGCGTACACATGTCTGGACTTATGATCATTTCGCTGGGAAGGAATGCAATAACAACAAAGATCGTGTGTAGCAATTACATATATAAGCTGTTGCACACTCATTGCGTAAGTATGGGACTTTGTGTGTGTGTGTGTGTGTGTGTGTGTGTGTGTGTGTGCTGTGGTGTGTGTGTGTGTGTGTGTGTGTGTGTGTGTGTGTGTGTGTGTGTGTGAGAGAGAGAGAGAGAGAGAGAGAGAGAGAGAGAGAGAGAGAGAGAGATTGATTCTTTATTTATCTTACAAATTGTCCTTGCTCATAAAGAAATGAAAACATGGATAATTTAAGACAAAAAATACACAGTAGCTAATCCATGTACAACAATTGGTAAGGTATATGAAGAATATGATCAACAATGACTAAGATTTTAGTAGATGCCTTTGACAACTGTCAGCTCAGTGAGTCTTTAAGATCAAGCAATACGTGTCATATGTACAGGCGGCAGCAGTGAGATAATCTGAATAGATAATCACGTATGGATACTTTAAAAGACTTCATGGAAGTATTATTCCTTAGGTGCAATGGGAGTGTATTCCATATCATAACACCTGAATATGTAATACTGCCTTTGAAAATGTCTACTCTAGGTTGTGGTAAAATGAAAGTGTTGCGAGATAGTGAATGGCTTGTTTGGGGACAAATGAAGAGATCAGTAAGATACTTCAGTGCTGATGAATGAGCAATTTTGTGCATAAGGATGCATTTATTGAGGACGAGGTGTTTTTGGAAGGGTAGTAGGCCAAGATTTCTGATCTTTTCATCCGTAAACAATGTTGAGAGAGAGAGAGAGAGAGAGAGAGAGATTGATTGATTGATTTCTTTATTGAGGCCGACTACCCATCAAATAAACAAGGAAAGAAAACTGGCATTGTATGTACATACTTGAAACCAAAACAGTAAAAAAAGGCATACTTCTTGTACCATTTAGCAAAACGAACAGTGGACGACAGCATCATCGTTACAAGTTTAAATGGCTGATTATAAACATCATAAGCCAAAGTGTATTTAGGTACATCGTCTTTGTCATGCCATTCAAATTACAAACTTGGTATTGGGTATACGGTGCCAACTGTGCAGATAGGCAAAAGAGAAAGTGTCACTGTCACAGATGTGGAGAAGTGTGTCGGCGGTGCGCACACACTTCTCCACATCTGTGACAGTGACACTTTCTCTTTTGCCTTCCTCTGGGACATATGGACTGCTACTTAGTGTAGCGGGGGGGGGGGGGGGGGGGGTGTTAGAGTTGGTCTTCTTGTAGCTTTCACTTGTGCAGGGCTGTTTTTGTTTTGTTCTATTGTATACTTTTTATGCGGTGACGGGGTGGAATGTGTTACATCTTAGTGGTCGTGTCTCTGTCCATATGTATTATTTATTGTCTTTATGTATTCGTCAGTCACTTAAAAGGGGGGGGGGGGGTATTATTCTTAGTTTGTACCTCTTTTGTCAACAGTTCTTAAACAGTAACTTTTAACTGTTCATTGTATATTGCCCCTTTTACCAGTTAACCCTTTGGTTCCAGGTGCAGTCTTATCTCTTGTCTGTGAGCAGCTGCGTGTGTGGCGTGAGTGAGGTACATGGGGAAATGTCCATATGTTTTTTGTATAAACAGCGTGTTAGGGTGTGTAAGCGATGCATGTGTTTGGCTTTTTGTTTTGTTTCTTTTAGCCTTCATCACTTAGTTTTCCTCATGCCCGTTTTTTAAATGATGTCACTTGGCGAAATAAATTACTGTAAACTGTGATAACAGAAAAACATAAAATATATGTTCTCTTTCATGTTTTAAAATAACCTTTGACCATGTTTCTTTCACACGATTCTTCTGTACTTTGTCTGTGATATGCAAACTCTGATGTAAGTAACAATCTTATGACTAAATTTGAGAGAGAGAGAGAGAGAGAGAGAGAGAGAGAGAGAGAGAGAGAGAGAGAGAGAGAGAGAGAGAGAGAGAGTATAACTTATATGGTTTGCATCTTCTGCTGAAGTCTTCTTGGGAGGTGACAGTATGATTTCATTGAACCTGAAGTCAAAACATTGAACATTTGTGAACTAAAAAGTACATTCTCATATTAAATGTATTTTTTATTTTCAGAAATATGGGTGGATTCTTCTCAGCAGAGAAAACCCCAGATTCAGCCCCTCAAGAAGGAAGTGGTCGATATGACAAGCTTGTGGAGGATCATGTCAAAGAAGAATGGGAGAAGTAATTATAAGTTTGCATGCATGTATAGTCTTTTCTCCCTGATTAATTCTCGGGCAGCCCTGCCCATTCTTTCTTTGACTGCACCTGATTTGATTCTGAAAGCTGTACTACATAGTGAAGCCTATCCCCAAAGGGAGGAGAGGGGGGGGGGGGGGGAGAGGGGTAGGGGAGGGGAAAACTTTTCTCTAATGAAACACACACACACACACACACACACACACACACACACACACACACATCCACCCCCACCCCCACCCCCCAACCTGGTCTTCATCACCCTTCCTGGGCAAGAATATAGTATAGACATTGATGTATTGATTACCTTGCAGCTTTTCTCAGGTGTTACACTCACAGTTTTTAAGTTTCAATTTGGAATACATGAGCTATGCCCTACTTTTTCTGTCTGCAGGGAGCAGATGGATTTGAAGAGGCGGCTCATTCTGGAAGATGCGGAGACTGTGCGGGCAATGCACAGGGCAGTGGAGAATGGAGAGGGGGGAGACACGCAGTTCTACATAGGTGGAGTGGACATTTCCTTTGTCAAAGAAGCAACGGGTGATGAGCCTGATGCCTGTGCAGCCTTGGTGGTTGTCACTTTTCCACAACTGCAGGTGTGTACAGTGTGTCTTGAGAAATGGTTGCATTATTATCATTATTATTATTATTATTATTATTATTATTATTATTATTATTATTATTATTATTATTATTATCATCATCATCATCATCAAGAAGAAGAAGAAGAAGAAGAAGAAGAAGAAGAAGAAGAAGAAGAAGAAGAAGAAGAAGAAGAAGAAGAAGAAGAAGAAGAAGAAGAAGAAGACAAAGAAGAAGAAGAAGACAAAGAAGAAGAAGAAGAAGAAGAAGAAGAAGAAGAAGAAGAAGAAGAAGAAGAAGAAGAAGAAGAAGAAGAAGAAGAAGAAGAAGAAGAAGAAGAAGAAGACAAAGAAGAAGAAGAAGAAGAAGAAGAAGAAGAAGAAGAAGAAGAAGAAGAAGAAGAAGAAGAAGAAGAAGAAGAAGAAGAAGAAGAAGAAGAAGAAGAAGAAGAAGAAGAAAGAAGAAGAAAAAGAAGAAGAAGAAGAAGAAGAAGAAGAAGAAGAAGAAGAAGAAGAAGAAGAAGAAGAAAAGGAAAAAGAAGAAGAAGAAAAGGAAAAAGAAGAGAAGAAGAAGAAGAGGAGGAGGAGGAGAAGATAAAGAAGAAGAAGAAAAACAAGAAGAAGGAAAAAGAAGAGAAGAAGAAGAAGGAAAGGAAAACGAAGAGGAGGAGGAGGAGGAGGAGAAGAAGAAGAAGAAGAAGAAGAAGAAGAAGAAGAAGAAGAAGAAGAAGAAGAAGAAGAAGAAGAAGAAGAAGAAGAAGAAGAAGAAGAAGAAGAGGAGGAGGAGGAGGAAGAAGAAATGTTTTAGATTTAGTGTAGATAATGTTAATTTAATAGAAATTCCATAAATGTCTTGATAATGTTTGGATTGCATGAGAAATGTTTTGTCATATGAAATAAAATATGAGATATGGCACTGGGCCCTCTATACTGGGTGATAATTGATGGTAGCTATGATAAACCGGGTTGAAATGTTCTGTTTCATTGGCTTGATGGATGGGTGCACACACTTTTGCATGTATGTATGAGTTTATGAGTGAGTGAGTGAGTGAGTGAGTGAGTGAGTGAGTGTGTGTGTGTGTGTGTGTGTGTGTGTGTGTGTGTGTGTGTGTGTGTGTGCAAGCATGCATGTGTGTGCGTGCTCTTGAATACCATGCAATAAGGTCCAGATAGTGTGTTTATCTCATTGTTTAAAGTTTTTGTTGTCTCCCATCTGCTCCTAACCCTGCTTACTGTCATAGACCTGCTGATGTACTGTGGTATCTATCGACAAAGCTCTCACTGTAAAAGTTGTAAGAGTTCAGGTTCCCATCATGGAACAGGACATACATTGTCTGCAGATGTTTTTATGTAATTTGCTGTAGGGTGCAGCTGATTGTGCCCTAGGGTGAATGCAGAGGGTAAGGCTGCTAGTGATAAGTAGAAACTGTTCTAAGAACTTATTGTGGCAGGATCCAAACCTCCATCCTTGTGCTACTTTTGACATCTGAGCTTCAGGAGTTCCTGTCCAAAGTCTCATTTGTCAGCAATGTTACTTTTACCTCAATTATCTGGATAAGCTATGATTCTTTAAGAGCTGGTTTTTTCCATCTGCAATGGATAGCTCACTCATTAGTGTGTCCTGTAGATGAAAGCAGACTTTTGTACAGAGGAGACACCACTGGAGACCAAATGGAAAAAAACAGATTCTCTGGCAACGATGGAACCTGCAACTACTTATTTCATAATTCATGATGACGATTGGTCCAGCTGGTTTTGTTCTTACAAGCTTTCAGAGCTTGGTCACTCCTTCATCAGGTGAATGGCTGAGGCCGCATTTGGGAAACAGTTCTATGAAAGAAATGGAGAGTTCATGTTCCAAGACTCTATAGAAAAACATGGGGAAAACAATCAGGTCACTGGAGCAGTTCATAGGGAAGGAGTGACCACCACAAGTGGCGCGAGAGCCGACGCAGTACTGGGTCATGAGTCGCTATTCGGTCATCAGCCACTGCTGCTGGTCTCATAATTCATGTTATGGATACTCCTGACTATTTTTTCACCTTCTGTAGGTGGTGTACCAGGCGTGCCAGATGGTTCGGTTGACAGCGCCGTACATTCCTGGCTACCTAGCCTTCAGAGAGGCTGGCTTCATCTGTGATCTCATCAGAACTCTGCAGGAGTCTAAGCCAGAACTCTTGCCTCATGTGAGTGCCAATCCTGGAAGTCTGCACTTAAGAATTATTTATGTTCTTGAAAACAAAAATTGTAATATTACTGAGAACTTGTTCTGTTGAAGAAAGAGGATGTTATAAGTGATGAAGAAAGAAGATTTTGTCCTTTTTTTCTACCTTTTTTTAAATTATACTTTTAATCACTAAAAATTTTATTTATTATTTATATACTTTTATTACAGACAGTTGTATCTGAACATCTGGATAGAAGCAAAATAGTTTACATTTCTTAATACAAAAGAATTTACATTTGTTCCTATGATGTGCAACCCAGAAATCTTTAACTTTCTATAATGGCAGAAAAAACTAAAATATTTTTCCCTATGATGTGCAACTAAGAAAACTTTCTTTAATGGCAATGCATAATAACCTATACGACTTCCAGGTAATGTTGGTCCTCTGTTAAAAAGCACATTTTGCTAATGCATATTGTTTGTTGTTGTTGGTGGTGGTGGTTTTTTCATCGTTTCTTTTTTCATATTGTATTAAAACTAAAATGCTGATTAACTTTCATCAGTT
This sequence comes from Theodoxus fluviatilis, assembly GCA_034096865.1. NCBI lineage: Eukaryota > Metazoa > Mollusca > Gastropoda > Cycloneritida > Neritidae > Theodoxus > Theodoxus fluviatilis. Next base: position 177,013 of record JAWQFJ010001857.1, on the reverse strand, counting down.
GTTCAAAGGCAAGATTATTATTATTATTATTATTATTATTATTATTATTATTATTATTATTGATTTGTCTCAGATTTTGCATTAACATTTGACTTAAACAGTGACATCTGTTTTTGTTTTCTATCCTGCAGGTGGTCATAGTAGACGGCAATGGCACACTTCATCCAAGAGGTATAAATTTTAGATTTTTATAAAATCATAAGAAGGCCATACAGATCCCACCAGTATATATTGTGTTATTTCTTGGCACCCGTTGTCAGATTTATGTGTTCATTTCTGCAGTGAAAGTATAAGTCACTTGATTTCAGAGATGGTCCTGATCTTAAATAACGTTTCATAACCCTGTGCTGTAGATTTCTCTTTACAGTAAAATGTGATATTATTAATGCTTCTGATTAAAGTTATCATTTCACAATAAATCTAGAGAAATACCTGTAGAAAGCCAACTTTTTCACAAACTGCCGTACTGGTGTGCCCATGGACACTACATCTATACAGGATCCATGAACGTGTGCCCTAGCACTCCGAGATTGTGGAAAGGAGCAACCGTGGACTTCTATTTTTAATCAAGGGGAGCTAACCTCCCTGGAGGCCTTTAAAACCCAGATTTAGTACCTTTCCCCTGCACACACACCCCCCCCCCCCCCCCCCCTCATTAGTTGTTGTTTAAAACAAGCATCAAACTATCTGTGGAGTGTCTCTGTGTGGCATCCTCAGAGTTTGGACTGGCCTGCCACCTGGGGGTAGCCTTGGACCTGCCTTGTATGGGAGCAGGGAAAACCCTCATCAACGTCCAGGGCACCAAGACAATGGCCTATGACATGGAGGGCCACAAACACAAGGTAGATGTTGTCATGAGGTGGAGGACCACAAACACAAGGTATTTGAATACTTTACAGTGTTATCAAAGGTATTTATATATATGTTGTCATGAGGTGGAGGACCACAAACACAAGGTATTTGAATACTTTAGAGTGTTATCAAAGGTATTTTTATATATGTTGTCATGAGATGGGGGATATCACAAATACAAGGTGGACGTTGTTATGAGATGGAGGGTATCACAAACACAAGGTATTTGAAAACTTTAGAGTGTTATCAAAGGTGTATATGTTTTTATGAGGTGGAGGATCACAAACACAAGGAATTTCTAGACTTTATAGTGTTATCAAAGAGAGAGAGAGAGAGATATGTGTGTATATATATATATATATATATATATATATATATATATATATATATATATATATATATATATATATATATTGTCATAATATGGAGGATATCACAAACACAAGGCATTTCTAGACTTTGAAGTGTTGTCAGAGGTATTTATATATATATTTATATGTTGTCATAATATGGAGGATATCACAAACACAAGGTATTTGAAAACTTTAGAGTGTTATCAAAGGTATACATGTTGTCATGAGGTGGATGATCACAAACACAAGGTATTTATAGACTTTAAAGTGTTATCACATGTATATATATATATATATATATGTTGTCATGACATGGGGGGATAAAAAATATAAGGTGATCCAAGATTTTAAAGCATAATGAATTTGTTGCTATTGTTGTTGTTGTTGTTGTTGTTGTTGTTGTTGTTGTCAGAGGAGAGAGGTATGCATCTATAAGATGATACCAGGATTTTGCATATTCTGAAATTTTATAAATATATTATCAACACTAAGGTCAAGAAAGACTTAACATGCTGCTAAAAACATAAGGCTTGTTCAGGAGGCGAAGCGCTGCACGTGTTTCACTCCTGAACAGCAATTTTGGGGCATGATTCACTCAGTGCTGCGCAGCGCTGCACGTGTTTCACTCCTGAACAGCAATTTTGGGGCATGATTCACTCAGTGCTGTGTAGTGCTGTGCATCACAGATCCGAGGTGATTTACACGATTTTCAAAATGGCGTCTTCGATCCCGCACTGGCCATTGATGAGTAAAATAACCCTCAGAAACATCATTTTGGGACTGGAATGGGCTTTATTTGCTCTAAGAGCTCTGTGTGCATGAGAAATGGCATTAAGGATGATACAGTAGTGGACTTTATACATGCAGAATACATTTAAACGTGCATAAATGATGTCTGTGGCACAGAAGATTTAGCGTCTAGCAACACAACATGTGGCACAGAAGATTTACCTCCCTTTAACAAGTGAAGCCTTCACTAAATTTGTAGGCGTTCACGAGAAGCAAAGAGCGCTCATTTGCCAACATGATGCGTTCATGCAGCGCTTCATACTCCTGAACAAGCCTTAAGTGTTTCTGTTTGCTGTCTACCATCTGAAAAATCCATACAATCAGTTGATAGATGATATCATGCAAGTGTTCTGGTAGACTTTTTTCTTGTACATCATTACCAACTTAGTCGTCTCTTTTTTCTTTTTCTAAATGGATATTATAATGGGGATTTAACTTTTTTTAAGTTTAGAAAATGTTTGTCTTTTCTCACACAGATTGACACACTTCAGAGGAGTGGTGACACATTTCCTATCTACAATGCTGATGGTGTAGAAGTTGGCAAGGTGAGAATATGTATACATGATGTACCTGATTACACTGTACATGAAGATACACCCAGAAAATTGATGGGAAAATCTCAGAACCATAAAGTTAAGCCATAACAGTAAGATACAAATATTTCATACCATTTCTGATAGGTTGTTGTTCATTGGGGTGTTTTTTTAAAGCATGATTTATGTGACATCAAAAATAATGTTGATGCTTAGGAAATATGTTTTCATTGTCCTATGATTTCCCATTATTTTTCAAAGTGAATGCAACTGTAAGAAATCTCACTTAGGTCCTTGTCATCAAGAGCCAGACAAACTGCCTGAGCTACTTTATTATTTTGTTCTTCTAAAACGAAAGAGAAAATACACACACACACACACACACACACACACACACACACACACACACACACACACACACACACACACACACACACACAGAAGAAGGTCAGGTTGGTTTGTTCTTAACTGATTAATGAAAAGTTGATTTATGAATGTTGCAAATGGTTTCTACTTTGTGTCAACCTGCTTCTGCAGGCTCTGAGAAGCACAGATTCCTCAAAGAATCCTATCTACATTTCCCCTGGCCACAAGATTTCCTTGGACACTGCTGTCTGGTTGGCCCACAGATGCTGCAAGTTCCGAGTACCAGAGCCTGTTCGAATAGTAAGGATGTAAAACCATGTTGAAGCATGATTCTGTGAGCCTCCTCCTTGTTGTCCATCTCCTTGTCATCGTCCTCCTCCTCCGACCATTCATCCTCATTTCATCTCCTCCTCCTCCTCCTCCTCCTCCTCCTCCTCCTCCTCCTCCTCCTCCTCCTCCTCCTCCTCCTCCTCCTCCTTCCTCTTCCTCCTCCTCCTCCTCCTCCCTCCTCCTCCTCCTCCTCCTCCTCCTCCTCCTCCCTCCTCCTCCTCCTCTTTCCTCTCCTCGCCTCCTCTCCTCCTCCTCCCTCCTCCTCCTCCTCCTCCTCCTCCTCCTCCTCCTTCTCCTCCTCTGCTACTGCCACTGCCACAGCAACCACAACTACTGCCTTCTCCTCCTCCTCCATCTCCTCCTCCATCTCCTCCTCCTCCTCCTCCTCCTCCTCCTTCTCCTCCTCCTCCTCTTTTTTCTTTTCGTCCTTTTCCTCCTCTTTTTCTTCCTCCTCTTCTTCTTCCTCCTCTTCTTCTTCCTTCTCCTCTTCCTCCTCCCCCTACTCCTCCCCACTTCTCCTCTTCCTCCCCACTTCTTCTCCCTTTCTTCTCCTCCTTCTCCCCTCCTCTCTCCTCCTCCTCCTCCTCCTCCCTTCCTCCTCCTCCCCTCCTCCTCCTCCTCCTCCTCCTCCTCCTCCTCCTCCTCCTCCTCCTCCTCCTCCTTCTCCCTTTCTCCTCCTCCTCCTCCTACTACTCCTCCTCCCCCCCTCCTTTCTCCTCCTCCTCCTTTCTCCTCCTTCTCCTCCTCCCCTCCTCCTCCTCCTCCTCCTCCTCCTCCTCCTCCTCCTCCCTTTCTCTTTCCTCCTCCTCCTCCCTTTCTCTCTTCCTCCCTTTCTCCTTCCTCCCTTTCTCCTTTCTCCTCCTCCTCCCTTTCTCTTTCCCCTCTTCCCTTTCTCTCCTCCTCCTTTCTCCTTCCTCCTCCTCCTCCCTTTCTCTTTCCCCTCTTCCCTTTCTCTCCTCCTCCCTTTTTCCTTCCTCCTCCTCCTCCCTCTCTCTTTCCCGTCTTCCCTTTCTCTCCTCCTCCCTTTCTCCTTCCTCCTCCTCCTCCCTTTCTCTTTCCCCTCTTCCCTTTCTCTTCTCCTTCCTCCTCCTCCTCCCTTACTCTTTCCCCTCTTCCCTTTCTCTCCTCCTCCCTTTCTCCTTCCTCCTCCTCCTCCCTGCTCCTCCTCCTCCTCGCTCCTCCTCCTCCTCCCTGCTCCTCCTCCTCCTCCCTGCTCCTCCTTCTCCTCTTCCTCCTCCTCCTCTTCCTCCTCCTCCTCCTCCTCCTCCTCCTCCTCCTCCTCCCTGCTCCCTCCTCCTCCCTGCTCCCTTCTCCTCCCTGCTCCTCCTCCTCCTCCCTGCTCCTCCTCCTCCTCTCTGCTCCTCCTCCCTGCTCCTCCTCCTCCCTGCTCCTCCTCCTTCTCTTCCCTGCTCCTCCTCCTCCACTTCCCTGCTCCTTCTCTCCCCCCCCCCTCCCCCCATCCCACCCCTCCCATGTCCCACCCCTCCCCTGTCCCACTCCTCCCCTGTCCTACTCCTCCCTCTCCTCCTCCTCCTCCTCCTCCTCCTCCTCCTCCTCCTCCTCCTCCCTCCTCCTCCTCCTCCTCCTCCTCCTCCTTCTCCTCCTCCACCTCCTCCCTTTCTCTGCCTCCTCCTTCTTCTCCTCTTCCTCTTCCATCTCCTTCCTTGGGACTTTTCTTGGCAATGGATATCTGATAGTCTCTGTGACACAGAATGGGCTATGATGGGCTCTCCCCTATATTCGGAATTAAAAGATAAAGTGTCTGAATTAGGAGTAATGTGACAGCTGCGGTCATCTAGTCTTTGTATGGTGCTCTGCTTAGTACTTCTTTCTTGCTAATGTGAGGAATTATTTTCTATTTTCAGGCTGACATCAATTCCAGAAAATATATCAACGAGACTGTGCAGAAAAACAATTGAGAGAGAGAGAGAGAGAGAGAGAGAGAGAAGAGAGAGAGAGAGAGAGAGAGAGAGAGAGAGAGAGAGAGAGAGAGAGAGAGAGAGGGAGGGAGGGGATGGCAGGGAGGGGGAGGGAGGGAGGGAGGGAGGGAGGGAGGGAGGGAGGGAGGGAGGGAGGGAGGGGAGGGAGGGAGGGAGGGAGGGAGGGAGGGAGGGAGGGAGAGAGGGAGGGAGGGAGGGAGGGAGGGAGGGAGGGAGAGAGAGAGAGAGAGAGAGAGAGAGAGAGAGAGAGAGAGAGAGAGAGCATCATTGACAAACTTTGCCAACAAATGTACAAAGGAATACTGTATGTAGTGTGACTGCTGTTGTATTGAAATATTCCATGTGATCACCAGCTTGTCGATTAAATTTTGCTTGTAAGGGCATGACAGATTGTCAGATATTCTGACTTATCAATGCATGTAACAGGCAATTGTACCTCTAACGAGACATACATTTTATATTGTGATATTCAAGGGTCTTGTGATTATTATGCTTATTGATCAGTTGATGAAAATGTCGTTGCCTTATGGTTGCTAGGCAAGTGGAAGATATTATAAATATCACCCACATCAAGATGTCAAACAATCTAAGATGAAAAGGTGTAGGCACATCATTTACATACCCCTGTAAATATACAGTCAGCAAAACATATGGTCTGAGCTGCTTGGTGATGATGTTCATCCTTTGATGTGAAAGATAACAACAACTTTGGCATCATAGAGAAGACCTGTGACTGTGGGTACAGAGGTGACTGATGAGACCAATATGGGTGGGGAAGGCTTCCCCACATGTGGGACATGGGTGGGTGGGTGTGGCAGTGGTAGTGGTGGTGGCTCGATCGCTGCATGCATCGCTTTTCCTCTGCACTCCATGGCTTCTTGGAGCCACTTGGTGCCCCCTCATCAGCTGCTGGACTTTCCAGGCCCTCACCACTAGCTCAGCCAGGGGCTGCTGGACTTTCCAGGCCCGCACCGCTAGCTCAGCCAGGGGCTGCTGGACTTTCCAGGCCCACACCACTAGCTCAGCCAGGGGCTGCTGGACTTTCCAGGCCCGCACCGCTAGCTCAGCCAGGGGCTGCTGGACTTTCCAGGCCTGCACCACTAGCTCAGCCAGGGGCTGCTGGACTTTCCAGGCCCGCACCGCTAGCTCAGCCAGGGGCTGCTGGACTTTCCAGGCCCACACCACTAGCTCAGCCAGGGGCAGCCCCAAGCAGCCAAAGAGATGATAAGAGTCATAGGAACAGGGTCAAATCTTTCAGATCCAACTTTGCTCATGTACTTAATCATACAACCTATGAATTATTATAGAGGCTCTACACCAATGTGCCAAACATTTCAGATGCCGTAGTTCAGATGTATGGGACTAGTTACTTGATGCCTTCACGTACTGTATTGAGTTGTGTACTACTCATGAGTAGCAATTTGCAATAAAGCACATATGTTCTGATTTTAAATTTCTAGGATGAGCACTTTTACATGTCTCTTTGAAAGTATATGTTTCATCTGTTGTGCATGACAAAAACTTTTAATTAAAATTTTGAACATTTAAATATGCTAATTTACTTTCAGTATCAGCTTTTGCATTTATCTGTCATAGTTTTTATCACTCTACACTTCAGCATGAGATCAAAAGGTGAACATTGTCTTAATGTCCTTTCATTGAATTTTTAAGAATTACACGTTTTATGAAAAATGGAATTAGAGTGCAGCAATTAATTTGCAATTGTTTAGATATTTTTTTTGTCATCCTCAAAGGCTTTTTATAAATAATGCAGATGAACAGAGAATACTGTTTGAGAAAAACTTCAGGAAATTACCATTGTGTTTGTGTTAATTACATAGTATTCTAGAGAAAATATATGTATATATTTTCCACTTGCAGAAATGTAACCTGTTGTGATATATTTTATTTGACAATGTTTCACCTTTTATGTTGAATGCCTATATGTTTAGGGTGGGTTGGGGGGTGTGGGTTGTTTTTTAATAGTTATGAATACATTGTAGCCATCCATTTTTTCACTGTGTAGCTGCAATGCCTTTTCAACTAACCATAATTCCTATTTTTATATTGCTGTGATAAAGAATGCATACATTTAATGTATATGAACATGCATGTATTCACTTACATGAACATATGTGTGTGTGTGTGCGTGTGTGTGCGTGTGTGTGTGTGTGTGTGTGTGTGTGTGTGTATTTCAAATGCTACAAAACATCACAATGATCTTTTCATAATTTTGATAAAATTCCTATTCCTTAGGAGTGTGTTGGTAGAAAATCAATAATATTTGAAGAAATCAACAAGAGAATAAACTTTTCTAAAATAAAACCATTCTTGTCAGTGAATCAATACCATGGGAGAAAAGACTAAAGTGTTGAGATGGGTGGAGTCTAGTCTGGGCATGGGTTGAAGGCTGTGAAATATGCTCTACAGTTGGTCATTTACTCCAGTCACTTCCAATCACACAAGCAACCCTTTGTTCTGAAAGTGCATGGGATGGTGATTGCCAGCATAGAACACGTATGACATCCATGAAAGCTGAGTGCTGAGGACATAAAACTCCGCCAGTTCATTCACTACCAGCTATTTTCTACACTGGTGTTTGTGGGAATGTGTGAGGTCAAAGTGAAGGCATACAATTTGTTTCTTTCATTCCTGCTCATCACCCATTTATCTGGTTCAAACTGTGCACTTTTATCCTACCAAGATACATTATGCATTTTTGCATTGTCCAAATTCCCAATGAAGCAACTAGCCACAGACAGACATGCAATGATGATTTTCTGGCTCCAATAGTTGCATAAAATGCCACCCCTCACCAGCTTCCATTTTATCTTGGGTAGGGAGTAGAGTTGTGAGCAATATACTTTGCCCCAGCGTGCAATCTATGTCCCTACCCTGCAATAAACTCTACACCAACCGAATGCAAAATGTAAAAAAACGGCATCAAGCACAGCTAGTTTGCTGCCAGTGTTTTGTAGTCCATCAAAGCCTCTGACACATGGATTTCGATCTGCAAACAGAGGTCGACTAAAAGTTCTCAAAATAAGCTCTACCCTGGGTCAGTAAGCCTTTTCCTACCAGGCCTCTTCAACCTGAAGCACGACTGAGGACAGGGTACAGCAGGCTGAGATACCACATGCACCAAAAACTCCTTCTTTACCCATCGTCAACATGCTGTTGTGGAGAAGCAGAAGAGACTGTTGAGCACATTCTCCAGGACTGCAAAATTCACCACACAGTAAGGAGGAGAGTTATGGCCACACCCAGTAGCTGTGTCCAAAAAACTGTATGGACAACTGGACCAACTGCGAAGGACAGCACACTTCATTGCAAGAACTGATCTCCAAGTGTGACAGCATTCAAGAAGAAGAGACAGACTCCCTGCTTTATCTCAGGACTGCAGATTGCCTGCCTACATTGAAACAGGATCAATTGACGTATCATTTTAAAACATGCTACAGTGGCCATGCCATGACTGAAAAGTGGGGTATGGAGGGATACACAGCTTATGAAGCGCCCTGAGAAGTTGTGCTTTTGGATTGGCATTATACAAATCTACACCACCATCATCATCATCATCATCATCATCATCGTCGTCGTCGTCGTCAAGGCATAAATGCAAGGGCGCTTAGCTCCTATGTGTCCATATGAGGCTTGGCAGAGCCTTGAGTGAGCTGCACACTCCAGGGCAGTGGGGGCATGGCACCGCAAACTCCGAGGGGACACTGAGGACAGCAGCCTTCCTCTTTTCCCTGGCTCGGGCACGGTGGACCCAAGGACTGTGCCCAGGAGAGTGACTGCACTCTAGATGCATGCATGCCAGGATGATCTGGCTGTCACTGACACAGGCCTCAAGCTGCTTAGGGGATGTGCCTGGCTGTCACTGACACAGGCCTCAAGCTGCTTAGGGGATGTGCCAGTGCAGGTGTTCCTTCACATCATCCCTAAGTCTCTTTTGGGGATAATCTTGGCATCCATGGCCTTCTGATACGACACCATAGAGGTCTTAACTGGGTAGGCATGATAAATCCATCCCCTGCACAGCATGGCTATGTGATCAGGCATTCTGCCTACTGAATGGACAGCTCTGGTTGATAAATATAAGTGTCTACTCTGGCAACCAGGGATAAGAATGTCAAAAACACATTTTGAGAAGTGTACTTCATTTACAGCTATTGTTGTTTTGTTGTTTGATGTAGCTCTCATAATAAAGCTTTCAAAAGTTGAGCATTTCAAAGATGCTACCACTGTTTAGCATGATTTCGGGTGCAACAGCAACTATTAGTGTACTAGTAATGCTTTTCAGCATGGAAAATAAACAGTTCAAAATATTTTGAAACCATTTTTTATTTACTTTCTATGGTCAAGTTAGAATGTTTGCATACCTACACATATCTTTTTTCTTCTTCTTTTTTTTACACCACAAATATTAAGATCAGTAAATCTACATGCTAAAGGCACTTCAATGCATATTCATTTTAAATGGAATTCACCAAACTCTATGACTCACAAGAACTGTCTACTTCAATGCATATTCATTTAAAATGGAATTCACCAAACTCTATGACTCACAAGAACTGTCTACTTCAATGCATATTCATTTAAAATGGAATTCACCAAACTCTATGACTCACAAGAACTGTCTACTTCAATGCATATTCATTTAAAATGGAATTCACCGAACTCTTTGACTCACAAGAACTGTCTACTTCAATGCATATTCATTTAAAATGGAATTCACCAAACTCTATGACTCACAAGAACTGTCTACTTCAATGCCCCTTGCAATCTCTAATTCAGCAGCACCTGGCAATAACAGAAATGACCATTATAAAGCAAATACAGTGTCAATATGCAGCATAAACATTTTGTTTTGCATTGTTCCATACTACAGTGAAAGCATAACAAGCTAACTAGCAGTCTCCACAAGGCACTAAAGCTACATTAATATGTTTCATTATCACAGTGACGAGAGAATGCATTCAGTAACAACAATAGAAATTAAATCACAATCACAATTTGCTTGTCTTACAATAATACATCATCAAAATAAACATGGACAAGTTTTCACATTAATTTTCAGATTTTCTCTTCATTGAAAACTTGAAGTGATTCTTCATCAAAGGTGACAAATTTACAGAAAATGGTGAAATCGTCGTATTTGCTCATCATAGGAAACCCATGCAAAAGTATACATTTGTCTTCTGTACAGAAATGATTTGCTCCAAAGTCCTGTCCTCAATTTTTTGCTGTTGGCACTTGGTGTGAATAATGTGTCTCGTGTAAATTTCATCACAATGGACATTTAATTCTCAGTGTACATGCAGAAGAATGTTGATAGCGGATTAAACCACAGCAAAAAATAACAAAATTAAACTCATTTCCTTCGTCTGTGAATCACAGTTTTGATAGAAGCAATCTGCTTTGACATCAGCATACCATCAGTTCTTGTATATAAAAGTTTACCAAAAGAAAAGTTTGAAACTCTCATGAACTAAACATGAATTAGAAAATACTAATGATCTACATGTATATGAAATATTATCAAAATCTACTTTAGTTATGGCTGTGAAGTTTTTGTTATGCACTGCATAGAGATGTGATAAACATCAAAGAAACTCAAAGAACATGTGTACAAAATACAAGAAGTTCTTGTTGTGCACAGCACAGAGATTTGATTAACATTGAAGAAACTCAAAGTATACAAAATATAAATACATCAACTACATCTGTTTCATGCATGGGGAATGCTGACCTCTGCAGGGTTCAATGAAAGCAAGGATACAATCCAGGTGATCCATGCAACAACACTACTCAATCATAGGTGGGCCGGAAACCCCCCTTGCTGGACCCCGCACCAAAGTTGGCGGGAGTGTTGTTGTCTATAGTTCGATTCGTTCTGGGTGGGGCACCTTCACCCTGGGTCAAGGCCAGGAACTTTGAGTCATCATCCTCCCTCCCTGTCAGCGCGATGTTCCTCAGATCCGGCATCTCCGCGAAGGGTATGTACATCTCCCCTGGAAGGGAAGAGGTGATTTTTAAAAAAACAAATTCCTGGTACACATCCTGACTGCAAATATTGATATGGCATGTATTGTGGGGAATAAGGGGATGCAATGAAAATAAGATAAACCTTACGAATGTCAAAGACTGACATGTCTATATGCAATGGAATGGCAAAAATCTGTCCAAATCACCTCTTCATAAAAGTAAGATTAAGGAGAAAGCAAATCCATGGTATGCTCTGTACATGCTGAGTTTATTTTGATCCTTTTCTTCCTCCACACTGAGTGATGCATCTGTACAGTGAACACAAACAAGATAAGCATAATGCCAGATCTCTCTGATGCTGCCCTGTTCAGCTAGAACCACTGCAGCAGTGCACACGCACTGGGCTCACATATCAGTCAAGGAACAGTGGATATAAAAGTGTCCCATGAAAACAAAACACTGCAAATCTTGATGTTATACTAGCTGCAACCCTGTGTTGTAAATCTGTCCATGGGGGTAATTCTGTCTGTGTGTGAATTATATTTGGTGAACATCTACAATGCACCTACCCCTCTGTATGACTGCGTTAGCTTTGATTCAATGTCTTCAACGTGCCAAAGCACAAAAAAAAACAAAAAAAACAAACAAAGAGTATTTACAGGAACATCCCTTCCATTCCAACTTGTTTACAATACATACCAGTTCCTGGTAGCCCACCCCCCAGTGCTCTCCCCTCTTGCATGAGTACACTGTCAGCCCTTCAGCCTCTACTCACTAGTTGAAACCATGTCTTTAGACAGGCGGAGATAGGAGAGCATGCTTTGGGGTTAGACGATGTGCGAGGCGCAGTGCCACGGTTCTATCCCTGGGACGGGGAAGATCTAGGTTTATTGATGTAGCTATTCATTTAGTATCTGCTGTGAGGAAGCACACTCACCCACTGGAAGTCCTTTCTGCACTCTGTCAGACTCCGTTTCAAAGAAAGTCTCGTGTTTCTCCCAGTGCTCATCGCACCCAGCACACAAAAAGTCAGAGAAGAAGGCTCCACAGCCGCAGCCTGAAAAACAGACATGAAGGAATTTTTCAAACATAAAAGTCCAGGCCCATCCGAAAGCTAGGGCTGCTGCAGGAGACCACAGAAGCCGCCTTGCTGTGGGTGTGGCGGTCCAGCAGGCACCCTGCACAGGCAGCCACCATTATCTATTGGACTCTCCCTGGTGGCGTTTTGCACTGCTTGGGGCCACCCATAGCTAAGCTACTGGAATATGCCCCAAAAGCTCCATGACCACGGGTTCCAGAAGATGAGGGAAGTGTCCAGCAGCAGCAGCCATATGTACAGTAGTACTCCTTAACGAATGACCCCTCAACAGTTCAAACTCTGGGCTGCTGGACTTTGAGGGCTTGCTCCTGTAGCCCAGCCAGGAGCATCCCCAAGCAGCAACCCCTAAGCAGCATCCCCCATTAAGCAGCATCCCCTAAGCAGCATACCCTAAGCAGCATCCCTAATCAGCATACCCTAAGCAGCATCCCCCGTTAAGCAGCATCCCCCGTTAAGCAGCATCCCCTAAGCAGCATCCCCAAGCAGCATCCCCAAGAAGCAACCCTAAGCAGCATACCCTAAGCAGCATCCCTAATCAGCATACCCTAAGCAGCACCCCCTAAGCAGCATACCCCAAGCAGCATCCTCAAGCAGCAACCCTAAGCAGCATCCTCAAGCAGCAACCCTAAGCAGCAAACCAGGCAACTGGGATGGAGGGCATCGGGAAAGAGTCAGTCAGAATATTCAAACTATCCTTGAAGATCCAGCCAAGCCCATACACAATAACAAACTGGTCGCCAAACTCCGTATCTGACCCCCAGAAAAAGAAGAGAGAGAAAAATCAGAGGTCAAAGATCTGTCTGGCTCTTGAACTGCCATGAACCCCCAAAAAAGAGGTGACAGTCTGGTGTTCATGGCAGTAGTAGTGGCAGTCTGGTGTTCATGGCAGTAGTAGTGGCAGTCTGGTGTTCATGGCAGTAGTGGGGCAGTCTGGTGTTCATGGCAGTAGGGATGGCAGTCTGGTGTTCATGGCAGTAGGGGTGGCAGTTGTAGTGTTCATGGCAGTGGTGGTGGCGGTCTGATGTTCATGGCAGTAGTGGTGGCAGTCTGGTGTTCATGGCAGTAGTGGTGGCAGTCTGGTGTTCATGGAAGTAGTGGTGAGAGTCTGGTCTTCATGGTGGTGGTGGTGACAGTCTGGTGTTCATAGCAGTAGTGGTGGCAGTCTGGTGTTCATGGCAGTAGGGGTGACAGTCTGGTGTTCATGGCAGTAATGGTGGCAGTCTGGTGTTCATGGCAGTAGTGGTGGCAGTCTGGTGTTCATGGCAGTAGTGGTGACAGTCTGGTGTTCATGGCAGTAGTGGTGACAGTCTGGTGTTCATGGCAGTAATGGTGGCAGTCTGGTGTTCATGGCAGTAGTGGTGACAGTCTGGTGTTCATGGCAGTAGTGGTGGCAGTCTGGTGTTCATGGCAGTAGGGGTGGCAATCTGGTGTTCATGGCAGTAGTGGTGGCAGTCTGGTGTTCATGGAAGTAGTGGTGAGAGTCTGGTGTTCATGGTGGTGGTGGTGACAGTCTGGTGATCATAGCAGTAGTGGTGGCAGTCTGGTGTTCATGGCAGTAGGGGTGACAGTCTGGTGTTCATGGCAGTAATGGTGGCAGTCTGGTGTTCATGGCAGTAGTGGTGGCAGTCTGGTGTTCATGGCAGTAGTGGTGACAGTCTGGTGTTCATGGCAGTAGTGGTGACAGTCTGGTGTTCATGGCAGTAATGGTGGCAGTCTGGTGTTCATGGCAGTAGTGGTGACAGTCTGGTGTTCATGGCAGTAGTGGTGGCAGTCTGGTGTTCATGGCAGTAGGGGTGGCAGTGGTAGTGTTCATGGCAGTGGTGGTGGCGGTCTGATGTTCATGGCAGTGGTGGTGGCAGTCTGGTGTTCATGGCAGTAGTGGTGGCAGTCTGGTGTTCATGGCAGTAGTTGTGGCAGTCTGGTGTTCATGGCAGTGGTGGTGGCAGTCTGGTGTTCATGGCAGTAGTGGTGACAGTCTGGTGTTCATGGCAGTAATGGTGGCAGTCTGGTGTTCATGGCAGTAGTGGTGGTGGTCTGGTGTTCATGGCAGTAGTTGTGGCAGTCTGGTGTTCATGGTGGTGGTGGTGAGAGTCTGGTGATCATAGCAGTAGTGGTGGCAGTCTGGTGTTCATGGCAGTAGTGGTGGCAGTCTGGTGTTCATGGCAGTAGTGGTGGCAGTCTGGTGTTCATGGCAGTAGTGGTGACAGTCTGGAGTTCATGGCAGTAGTGGTGACAGTCTGGTGTTCATGGCAGTAGTGGTGGTGGTCTGGTGTTCATGGCAGTAGTGGTGGCAGTTGTAGTGTTCATGGCAGTAGTTGTGGCAGTCTGGTAATCATGGCAGTACGTGTTCATGGTAGTGGTGGTGGCAGTCTGGTGTTCATGACAGTAGTGGAGGCAGTCTGGTGTTCATGACAGTAGTGGTGGCAGTCTGGTGTTCAAGGCAGTAGTGGTGGAAGTCTGGTGTTCATGGCAGTAGTGGTGGTGGTCTGGTGTTCACGGCAGAAGTGGTGGCAGTCTGGTGTTCATGGCAGTAGTGGTGGTGGTCTGGTGTTCATGGCAGTAGTGGTGGCAGGCTGGTGTTCATGGCAGTACTAGTGACAGTCTGGTGTTCATGGCAGTGGTGGTGGCAGTCTGGTGTTCATGGCAGTAGTGGTGACAGTCTGGTGTTCATGGCAGTAGTGGTGACAGTCTGGTGTTCATGGCAGTAGTGGTGGCAGTCTGGTGGTCATGGCAGTAGTGGAGGCAGTCTGGTGTTCATAGCAGTAGTGGTGGCAGTCTGGTGTTCATGGCAGTGGTTGTGGCAGTCTGGTGTTCATGGCAGTAGTGGTGGCAGTCTGGTGTTCATGGAAGTAGTGGTGGTGGTCTGGTGTTCATGGCAGTAGTGGTGGCAGTCTGGTGTTCATGGTGGTGGTGGTGACAGTCTGGTGTTCATGGCAGTAGTGGTGACAGTCTGGTGTTCATGGTGGTGGTGGTGACAGTCTGGTGATCATGGCAGTAGTGGTGACAGTCTGGTGTTCATGGTGGTGGTGGTGACAGTCTGGTGTTCATGGCAGCAGTGGTGGCAGTCTGGTGTTCATGGCAGTAGTTGTGGCAGTCTGGTGTTCATGGCAGTAGTGGTGACAGTCTGGTGTTCATGGCAGTAGTGGTGACAGTCTGGTGTTCATGGCAGTAGTGGTGGCAGGCTGGTGTTCATGGCAGTGGTGGTGACAGTCTGGTGTTCATGGCAGTAGTGGTGACAGTCTGGTGTTCATGGTGGTGGTGGTGACAGTCTGGTGTTCATGGCAGTAGTGGTGACAGTCTGGTGTTCATGGCAGTAGTGGTGACAGTCTGGTGTTCATGGCAGTAGTGGTGGCGGTCAGGTGTTCATGGCAGTAGGGGTGGCAGTTGTAGTGTTCATGGCAGTGGTGGTGGCAGTCTGGTGTTCATGGCATTAGTGGTGACAGTCTGGTGTTCATGGCAGTAGTGGTGACAGTCTGGTGTTCATGGCAGTAGTGGTGACAGTCTGGTGTTCATGGTGGTGGTAGTGGCAGTCTGGTGTTCATGGCAGTATTGGTGACAGTCTGGTGTTCATGGCAGTAGTGGTGGCAGTCTGGTGTTCATGGCAGCAGTGATGGCAGTCTGGTGTTCATGGCAGTAGTGGTGGTGGTCTGGTGTTCATGGCAGTAGTGATGGCAGTCTGGTGTTCATGGTGGTGGTGGTGGCAGTCTGTTGTTCATGGTGGTGGTGGTGACTGTCTGGTGTTCATGGCAGTAGTGGTGGCAGTAGGGTGTTCATGGCAGTAGTGGTGGTGGTCTGGTGTTCATGGCAGTAGTGGTGGCAGTCTGGTGTTCATGGCAGCAGTAATGGTGGCAGTCTGGTGTTCATGGCAGTGGTGGTGGTGGTCTGGTGTTCATGGCAGTAGTGATGGCGGTCTGGTGTTCATGGCAATAGTAGTGGCAGTCTGGTGTTCATGGCAGTGGTGGTGGCAGTCTGGTGTTCATGGCAGTAGTGGTGGTGGTCTGGTGTTCATGGCAGTGGTGGTGGCAGTCTGGTGTTCATGGCAGTGGTGGTGGCAGTCTGGTGTTCATGGCAGTAGTGGTGGCAGTCTGGTGTTCATGGCAGTAGTGGTGGCAGTCTGGTGTTCATGGCAGTAGTGGTGACAGTCTGGTGTTCATGGCAGTAGTGGTGGCAGTCTGGTGTTCATGGCAATGGTGGTGGTGGTCTGGTGTTCATGGCAGTAGTGGTGGCAGTCTGGTGTTCATGGCAGTAGTGGTGGCAGTCTGGTGTTCATGGCAGTAGTGGTGACAGTCTGGTGTTCATGGCAGTAGTGGTGGCAGTCTGGTGTTCATGGCAATGGTGGTGGTGGTCTGGTGTTCATGGCAGTAGTGGTGGCAGTCTGGTGTTCATGGCAGTAGTGGTGGCAGTCTGGTGTTCATGGCAGTAGTGGTGACAGTCTGGTGTTCATGGCAGTAGTGGTGGCAGTCTGGTGTTCATGGTAATGGTGGTGGCAGTCTGGTGTTCACGGCAGTAGTGGTGGCAGTCTGGTGTTCATGGCAGTAGTGGTGGCGGTCTGGTGTTCATGGCAGTAGTGGTGGCGGTCTGATGTTCATGGCAGTAGTGGTGACAGTCTGGTGTTCATGGCAGTAATGGTGGCAGTCTGGTGTTCATGGCAGTAGTGGTGGCAGTCTGGTGTTCATGGCAGTAGTGGTGACAGTCTGGTGTTCAATAATAATAATAATATGTTTATTTATAAGGCGCACTTCCTCCACACAGTCAAAAAAAGTACATAGTGGAGCTCTAGGTGCACACACACACAAAAACACGCACACATTATCATACAGTTTGAGCCTGAACATGAAACGCACATACGCACGTTATAATACAACATGCATCCTACACGTGAAGAAACACACACATGCATTATATACAAACATGAGCCTGAAACATTCAGCAAGTACGAAATATTTTCAATAGGACTTAGAGAACAAGTGGGTTTTCAGATTTGACCAAAAGGAAGCTGCAGTGTTCATGGCAGTAGTGGTGGCAGTCTGGTGTTCATGGCAGTAGTGATGGCAGTCTGGTGTTCATGGCAGTAGTGGTGACAGTCTGGTGTTCATGGCAGTAGTGGTGGCAGTCTGGTGTTCATGGCAGTAGTGGTGGTGGTCTGGTGTTCATGGCAGTAGTGGTGGCGGTCAGGTGTTCATGGCAGTAGTGGTGGCAGTCTGGTGTTCATGGCAATGGTGGTGGCAGTCTGGTGTTCATGGCAGTAGAGCATGAAGTCTGGTGTTCATGGCAGTAGAGCATGAAGTCTGGTGTTAACCATCTCTGTGATCACCATGGTTGTGTGAGTGATAATATTTCTGGTGGTGATGGTGGATGTGATGATACTACTGTGGCACTTCCCCCTCAGCTCCTGGCAGCCTCATTCACAGCAGACTGCCCCTGGCAGCCTCATTCACAGCAGACTGCCCCTGGCAGCCTCATTCACAGCAGACTGCCCCTGGCAGCCTCATTCACAGCAGACTGCCCCTGGCAGCCTCATTCACAGCAGACTGCCCCTGGCAGCCTCATTCACAGCAGACTGCCCCTTTCAGGCTCATTCACAGCAGACAGCCCCTGGCAACCTCATTCACAGCAGACTGCCCCTTTCAGCCTCATTCACAGCAGACAGCCCCTGGCAACCTCATTCACAGCAGACTACCCCTGAAACCCTTATTCACAGCAGACTGCCCCTGGCAACCTCATTCACAGCAGACTGCCCCTGGCAACCTCATTCACAGCAGACTACCCCTGAAACCCTTATTTACAGCAGACTGCCCCTGGCAGCCTCATTCACAGCAGACTGCCCCTGGCAACCTCATTCACAGCAGACAGCCCCTGGCAACCTCATTCACAGCAGACTACCCCTGAAACCCTCATTCACAGCAGACTGCCCCTGGCAGCCTCATTCACAGCAGACTGCCCCTGGCAGCCTCATTCACAGCAGACTGCCCCTGGCAACCTCATTCACAGCAGACTGCCCCTGGCAGCCTCATTCACAGCAGACTGCCCCTGGCAACCTCATTCACAGCAGACTGCCCCTGGCAGCTCATTCACAACAGACTGCCCCTGGCAGCCTCATTCACAGCAGACTGCCCCTGGCAGCTCCTTCACAGCAGACTGCCTCTGGCAGCTCATTCACAGCAGACTTCCTCTGGCAGCTCATTCACAGGAGTCTGCCCCTGGCAGCTCATTCACAGCAGACTGCCCCTGGCAGCTCATTCACAGCAGACTGCCCCTGGCAGCTCATTCACAGCAGACTGCCCCTGGCAGCTCATTCACAGCAGACTGCCCCTGGCAGCTCATTCACAGCAGACTGCCCCTGGCAGCTCATTCACAGCAGAGTGCCCCGGTACCCACCTGGCACCTTGCACCTGTGGGAGCCATTGGGGTCGTGCTGTTCGTGGTGGTGCTTGCACTTGCATTTGGCTCTCCAGGCACTCGGGTCGAAGCCGCGGCGACGCTGGTGCCAGAACTCCCCTATCTCCTCTGGTCTGGCAGGAATCCATGCAAATGCCTTGCAGGGGCAGCCACCAAACTTGCAGGGGACACGCACACTGTGTCCTGCACAGAAAATTCACCTTCCTTGATTTTCATTGCAGTGCCTGGTCTGTGAACACTTCACAGCAAAGATGCAGTGGCTAATGATATGCATCATCAGTAATGCCTAACATTGCCATTTCAAAGAGCTAAGCACTACAGTGAGTAATAGTCAGAACCAGCACTATGCAAGTGCTGCTGGTGCTGCTGATGATATACACCCCTCTACAGGGGGATACTCATATCTCCAGTAGGTGACTTACACTGACATAGAAAGGAACAAACACTCTACGCTAGGGGACACACATCTTCAGTAGAGGACACATAAAACTACATGTAGAGGGCACACACCTTGCAGCATGGTAAGAGACATGTACCACTACAGTATGAGACACACAACACTGCAGCAATAAAACACTACACTACAACTGGGGATACACAATATGACAATACATGACACACTACTCCAGTAAGGGACACATGTATTGCTAGTGCAAGAGATGCACTGCTCTATAGAACGTGCACACAACTTCAGTGAGAGACACATTCAAGTAGAGTACACACACCAGCACAGTAAAGGGCACACACACTGCTACAGTAAAGGGCACACACTGCTACAGTGAGAAACATGAACAACTTCAGTGAGAGACACATTCAAGTAGAGCACACACACCAGCACAGTAAAGGGCACACACACTACTACAGTGAGAAACATGAACAACTGCAGTGAGAGACACATTCAAGTAGGGTACACACACCAGCACAGTAAAGGGCACACACTACTACAGTGAGAAACATGAACAACTACAGTGAGGGACACATTCAAGTAGTGTACCCACACCAGCACAGTAAAGGGCACACACTACTACAGTGAGAAACATGAACAACTTCAGTGAGGGACACATTCAAGTAGGGTACACACACCAATACAGTAAAGGGCACACACACTGCTACAGTGAGAAACATGAACAACTTCAGTGAGAGACACATTCAAGTAGGGTACACACACCAGCACAGTAAAGGGCACACACACTGCTACAGTGAGAAACATGAACAACTACAGTGAGAGGCACATTCAAGTAGGGTATCCACACCAATACAGTAAAGGGCACACACTCCTACAGTGAGAAACATGAACAACTACAGTGAGAGGCACATTCAAGTAGGGTATCCACACCAATACAGTAAAGGGCACACACTGCTACAGTGAGAAACATGAACAACTTCAGTGAGAGACACATTCAAGTAGGGTACACACACCAGCACAGTAAAGGGCACACACTACTACAGTGAGAAACATGAACAACTACAGTGAGAGACACATTCAAGTAGGGTACACACACCAGCACAGTAAAGGGCACACACTGCTACAGTGAGAAACATGAACAACTTCAGTGAGGGACACATTCAAGTAGTGTACACACACCAGCACAGTAAAGGGCACACACTGCTACAGTGAGAAACATGAACAACTTCAGTGAGGGACACATTCAAGTAGTGTACACACACCAGCACAGTAAAGGGCACACACTGCTACAGTGAGAAACATGAACAACTTCAGTGAGGGACACATTCAAGTAGGGTACACACACCAGCACAGTAAAGGGCACACACTGCTACAGTGAGAAACATGAACAACTACAGTGAGAGACACATTCAAGTAGTGTACACACACCAGCACAGTAAAGGGCACTGCTACAGTGAGAAACATGAACAACTACAGTGAGAGACACATTCAAGTAGTGTACACACACCAGCACAGTAAAGGGCACACACACTGCTACAGTGAGAAACATGAACAACTACAGTGAGAGGCACATTCAAGTAGGGTATCCACACCAATACAGTAAAGGGCACACACTACTACAGTGAGAAACATGAACAACTACAGTGAGAGGCACATTCAAGTAGGGTATCCACACCAATACAGTAAAGGGCACACACTGCTACAGTGAGAAACATGAACAACTTCAGTGAGGGACACATTCAAGTAGGGTACACACACCAGCACAGTAAAGGGCACACACTACTACAGTGAGAAACATGAACAACTTCAGTGAGAGACACATTCAAGTAGTGTACACACACCAGCACAGTAAAGGGCACACACTGCTACAGTGAGAAACATGAACAACTACAGTGAGAGGCACATTCAAGTAGGGTACACACACCAGCACAGTAAAGGGCACACACTACTACAGTGAGAAACATGAACAACTTCAGTGAGAGACACATTCAAGTAGGATACACACACCAGCACAGTAAAGGGCACACACTACTACAGTGAGAAACATGAACAACTTCAGTGAGAGACACATTCAAGTAGTGTACACACACCAGCACAGTAAAGGGCACACACTACTACAGTGAGAAACATGAACACCTTCAGTGAGAGACACATTCAAGTAGGGTACACACACCAGCACAGTAAAGGGCACACACTACTACAGTGAGAAACATGAACAACTGCAGTGAGAGACACATTCAAGTAGTGTACACACACCAGCACAGTAAAGGGCACACACTACTACAGTGAGAAACATGAACAACTGCAGTGAGAGACACATTCAAGTAGGGTATCCACACCAATACAGTAAAGGGCACACACTGCTACAGTGAGAAACATGAACAACTTCAGTGAGAGACACATTCAAGTAGTGTACACACACCAGCACAGTAAAGGGCACACACTACTACAGTGAGAAACACACAAAACTTCAGTGAGAGACACATTCAAGTAGGATACACACACCAGCACAGTAAAGGGCACACACTACTACAGTGAGAAACATGAACAACTA
The DNA here is from genome assembly GCA_034096865.1 of Theodoxus fluviatilis. Taxonomy (NCBI): domain Eukaryota; kingdom Metazoa; phylum Mollusca; class Gastropoda; order Cycloneritida; family Neritidae; genus Theodoxus; species Theodoxus fluviatilis. The sequence goes on along the minus strand of JAWQFJ010001857.1, from coordinate 155,401 downwards.
CAGTGAGAGACACATTCAAGTAGGGTACCACACCAGCACAGTAAAGGGCACACACTGCTACAGTGAGAAACACACAAAACTTCAGTGAGAGACACATTCAAGTAGGGTACACACACCAGCACAGTAAAGGGCACACACTACTACAGTGAGAAACACACAAAACTTCAGTGAGAGACACATTCAAGTAGGGTACACACACCAGCACAGTAAAGGGCACACACTACTACAGTGAGAAACACACAAAACTTCAGTGGGAGACACATTCAAGTAGGGTACACACACCAGCACAGTAAAGGACACACACTACTACAGTGAGAAACATGAACAACTTCAGTGAGAGACACATTCAAGTAGTGTACACACACCAGCACAGTAAAGGGCACACACTACTACAGTGAAAACACACAAAACTTCAGTGAGAGACACATTCAAGTAGGGTACCCACACCAGCACAGTAAAGGGCACACAGTACTACAGTGAGAAACATGAACAACTACAGTGAGAGACACATTCAAATAGGGTACCCACACCAACACAGTAAAGGGCACACACTCCTACAGTAAGAAACATAAACAACTACAGTGAGAGACACATTCAAGTAGGGTACCCACATCAGCACAGTAAAGGGCACACACTGCTACAGTAAGAAACATGAACAACTACAGTGAGAGACACATTCAAGTAGGGTACCCACATCAGTACAGTAAAGGGCACACACTACTACAGTGAGAAACACACAAAACTTCAGTGAGAGACACATTCAAGTAGGGTACCCACATTAGCACAGTAAAGGGCACACACTCCTACAGTAAGAAACATGAACAACTACAGTGAGAGGCACATTCAAGTAGGGTACACACACCAGCACAGTAAAGGGCACACACTGCTACAGTGAGAAACATGAACAACTTCAGTGAGAGACACATTCAAGTAGGGTACACACACCAGCACAGTAAAGGGCACACACTACTACAGTGAGAAACATGAACAACTTCAGTGAGAGACACATTCAAGTAGGGTACACACACCAGCACAGTAAAGGGCACACACTGCTACAGTGAGAAACATGAACAACTTCAGTGAGAGACACATTCAAGTAGGATACACACACCAGCACAGTAAAGGGCACACACTACTACAGTGAGAAACATGAACAACTTCAGTGAGAGACACATTCAAGTAGTGTACACACACCAGCACAGTAAAGGGCACACACTACTACAGTGAGAAACATGAACACCTTCAGTGAGAGACACATTCAAGTAGGGTACACACACCAGCACAGTAAAGGGCACACACTACTACAGTGAGAAACATGAACAACTTCAGTGAGAGACACATTCAAGTAGGGTACACACACCAGCACAGTAAAGGGCACACACTACTACAGTGAGAAACATGAACAACTTCAGTGAGAGACACATTCAAGTAGGGTACACACACCAGCACAGTAAAGGGCACACACTACTACAGTGAGAAACATGAACAACTTCAGTGAGAGACACATTCAAGTAGGGTACACACACCAGCACAGTAAAGGGCACACACTACTACAGTGAGAAACATGAACAACTTCAGTGAGAGACACATTCAAGTAGGGTACACACACCAGCACAGTAAAGGGCACACACTGCTACAGTGAGAAACATGACACTTCAGTGAGAGACACATTCAAGTAGGGTACACACACCAGCACAGTAAAGGGCACACACTACTACAGTGAGAAACATGAACACCTTCAGTGAGAGACACATTCAAGTAGGGTACCCACACCAGCACAGTAAAGGGCACACACTACTACAGTGAGAAACATGAACAACTACAGTGAGAGGCACATTCAAGTAGGGTATCCACACCAATACAGTAAAGGGCACACACTCCTACAGTGAGAAACATGAACAACTACAGTGAGAGGCACATTCAAGTAGGGTATCCACACCAATACAGTAAAGGGCACACACTGCTACAGTGAGAAACATGAACAACTTCAGTGAGAGACACATTCAAGTAGGGTACACACACCAGCACAGTAAAGGGCACACACTACTACAGTGAGAAACATGAACAACTACAGTGAGAGACACATTCAAGTAGGGTACACACACCAGCACAGTAAAGGGCACACACTGCTACAGTGAGAAACATGAACAACTTCAGTGAGGGACACATTCAAGTAGTGTACACACACCAGCACAGTAAAGGGCACACACTACTACAGTGAGAAACATGAACAACTTCAGTGAGAGACACATTCAAGTAGTGTACACACACCAGCACAGTAAAGGGCACACACTGCTACAGTGAGAAACATGAACAACTTCAGTGAGGGACACATTCAAGTAGTGTACACACACCAGCACAGTAAAGGGCACACACTGCTACAGTGAGAAACATGAACAACTTCAGTGAGGGACACATTCAAGTAGGGTACACACACCAGCACAGTAAAGGGCACTGCTACAGTGAGAAACATGAACAACTACAGTGAGAGACACATTCAAGTAGTGTACACACACCAGCACAGTAAAGGGCACACACACTGCTACAGTGAGAAACATGAACAACTACAGTGAGAGGCACATTCAAGTAGGGTATCCACACCAATACAGTAAAGGGCACACACTACTACAGTGAGAAACATGAACAACTACAGTGAGAGGCACATTCAAGTAGGGTATCCACACCAATACAGTAAAGGGCACACACTGCTACAGTGAGAAACATGAACAACTTCAGTGAGAGACACATTCAAGTAGGGTACACACACCAGCACAGTAAAGGGCACACACTACTACAGTGAGAAACATGAACACCTTCAGTGAGAGACACATTCAAGTAGGGTACACACACCAGCACAGTAAAGGGCACACACTACTACAGTGAGAAACATGAACAACTTCAGTGAGAGACACATTCAAGTAGGGTACACACACCAGCACAGTAAAGGGCACACACTACTACAGTGAGAAACATGAACAACTTCAGTGAGAGACACATTCAAGTAGGGTACACACACCAGCACAGTAAAGGGCACACACTACTACAGTGAGAAACATGAACAACTTCAGTGAGAGACACATTCAAGTAGGGTACACACACCAGCACAGTAAAGGGCACACACTGCTACAGTGAGAAACATGAACAACATTAGTGAGAGACACATTCAAGTAGGGTACCCACACCAGCACAGTAAAGGGCACACACTACTACAGTGAGAAACATGAACACCTTCAGTGAGAGACACATTCAAGTAGGGTACCCACACCAGCACAGTAAAGGGCACACACTACTACAGTGAGAAACATGAACAACTACAGTGAGGGACACATTCAAGTAGGGTACACACACCAGCACAGTAAAGGGCACACACTGCTACAGTGAGAAACATGAACAACTACAGTGAGAGACACATGCAAGTAGTGTACACACACCAGCACAGTAAAGGGCACTGCTACAGTGAGAAACATGAACAACTACAGTGAGAGACACATTCAAGTAGGGTACACACACCAGCACAGTAAAGGGCACACACTACTACAGTGAGAAACATGAACAACTACAGTGAGAGACACATTCAAGTAGGGTACACACACCAGCACAGTAAAGGGCACACACACTGCTACAGTGAGAAACATGAACAACTTCAGTGAGAGGCACATTCAAGTAGGGTATCCACACCAATACAGTAAAGGGCACACACACTACTACAGTGAGAAACATGAACAACTACAGTGAGAGACACATTCAAGTAGGGTACACACACCAGCACAGTAAAGGGCACACACACTGCTACAGTGAGAAACATGAACAACTTCAGTGAATGGCACATTCAAGTAGGGTATCCACACCAATACAGTAAAGGGCACACACTGCTACAGTAGACAAACACAAACAATTTCAGTGAGGGACACACACCATTGCAGTAGGGGACACATTCACGCAGCAGGAGCACTCAGATTACAGTAGGGGACATATACATATACAGCACTTCACTAGGGGTCACTACAACATCCCTATTTGAGAGAGAGCTGGCATACCATTGTAACTGGCATGCTCCTTCAGGAGATGGCCACAAAAGCACTTGGACTCATTGCTCAATCTCTGACAGTCATGCTTGAAGTCGGGACATCTCCATCCAATGTAGATTCCTGCAAATAAAAAACTCAGTCAACGTACATGTACAAAGATAAAAATGTGTAAGTACATGTACATAAATGAACTCTGACCCATTCTCAAAGAATACACTCACTTGCTCACTCACTCACTCACTTACTCACTCATGCACTCACTCATTCATCACTAACTGACTCACTCACTCATCCATCCATCCATCCATATACCCACCCACTCACTCACTCACTACCTCACCTATTCACTTACACACTCACTCACTTACACACTCACTCACTCACTCACATACACACTTATCCACTCACTTACCCATCCTTTCTCTCACTCACTCACATAACGCTCACTCACTCACTCACCCACCCACTCACTCACATAATGCTCACTCACTCACTCGCTCACCCACCCACCCACCCACTCACTCACCTACTCACTCACTCACTCACTCACCCACTCACTCACTCACATAATGCTCACTCACTCATTCACTCACTCACTCACTCACTCACTCACTCACTCACTCACTCACTCACTCACTCACTCACTCACTCACTCACTCACTCACTCACTCACTCACTCACTCACTCACTCAATCACTCTACCCATTCATCCGGTTGATTTCAAACCTTGACAGATGTTCACTCTCAGGCATGCATTTCATAAACCACTCACTCAACTTATGCACCATGAAACTTTTCACCAGTGGAAACAATTACTGCTGTGACCATGGAGGCTCGGAAGTATCACTCAGAAGACATCTCAGATTCAGAGAGGAAGAGCAGTCAATGCAGAAAGAGCTTCACCTGTTTTCTGGGCTGTGAGGGCTGCTTCTGTTTCAGGATCAAATAATTTCTTCAGGCGTGGTGCAAAGTCTGGATTCATGGCACGGGCAAACGACACAACATCATAATTCTTGGCTGGCTCAATCTTCCTCATGGTGTAGCCTGTGGAATTTAACACAGAAATGTATAGATATTTAGTGTGTAGCCCCTGTGCTCTATAGCCACAAATATATCATTATGAAGGTACAGTCTTCACATTCTCAGGTAATTGCCTTTTATATTTATTCAAAGGTGTTTACATTCCTGAGTTGATCTCAGTTCTATTTATTAAAAAACAAGTCAATTCACCTTGGGGGGCCTTACAAAACTAGTGTTTGTTTTCAGCAAAAGTACCCCACTAAACACTCTTCTAGGAAGTAAGAAACTCCTGGGAGGAGCTATACCAACAGGACGGTCTTCAGAGGAAGAATCCCCGTCAACAAGTGTTTCGGCCCTTTAACTTCCTTACACCCTCGGGGGGTGGGCCACGCCTGGTCATACCTCCAGGTGCCCGCCTGTTGGTTGATGATGCTCTGTTTGTTGGGATCTAAGCCCAAGTTTTGTGAGCAATGGTGGGGGGGATTATGTGTGTGTGTGATGGGCTATGAGGCTTATCTGAAATTCAAATGAATATGTTCTTTATCAGTTTAAGCATCTGAGATAGCAACACAGAAGTCACAGTCCAAATTATGCATGCAAGCTTGTTCCAGAAGCAAGCACTATCAAATTTAGTTAGCCTTCTCACTCTCTGACAATCTGGGTGCATTTTTCAAATTCATATATATTCACAAAGTTGTACAAGTACATATTCTTTCACCCATAGATATACCACACAAAGTATAGCTCTACATTCCTACAACTTTTCCTTTCTCTCAGTTCCCCTGTCTGTTTGCATCAAACAAAACAAAGCCTTATCAGAACTTCACTGATAAAGTACTATATATTCCTCTTCCCATATCAGCTGCATGACTTGCCTTCAGGGACCAGCATGCCGTTCTCTTTCTTGAAGACCAAGGGGGGTTTGTCAGGGAATGGGCTCATGGCATTTGGTCCCCTAGGGACCACAGCTCTGCTCCTTGAGGGACCACCCCCCCTTGCACCTCCAGTTCCCCGGCCTGCCGGCTGCAAAGAAGCAATGACTTTTGCAGACTTTGAAAACAGCATTAAATACTTGAACAAGTACACATATCAGTTTAGCAACTGTGATGATGGCAATAGTTGTAGCAGTACTGTATTGGTAGTAGCAGTACCAGATGCAGCAGCAGTGGTGGTGGTGGTGGTGGTGGTGGTGGTGGTGGTGGTGGTGGTGGTGGTGGTGGTGGTGGTGGTGGTAGTGGTGGTAGTGGTAGAGGTGGTGATTGGTGGTGGTGGTAGTACAGTAGTCGCCGCTTATTAAAAACACATTGGGACCAAACAAAAGTGTTTTTAATAAGCGGCGTTTTTATTAACCGTTTGCGTGTTGAACATGTCCATCAGTAACGATGTAAATCCGGACCGGACCAACTGTATTTAAAAAACAGCTGTTTTTATTAACCGCGTGTTTTATAAGCGGCGACTACTGTACTAGTAGTGGTGGTGGTAGTACTAGTAGTGGTGGTGGTGGTGATGATGGTAGTGGTGGTGGTTGCAATAACAATAGAAGTGGTACAGTAACTTAGTAATAGTAGCAGTAGGAATAGTAGTAGTGGTAGTGGTAGTAGCATGTGGCAGTACTAGCATAAGTAGTAGTGGCAGTAGTAGAAGTTGTAGTAGTAGTAGTAGTAGTAGTAGTAGTAGTAGTAGTTGTAGATTTTGTTGTAGTAGTAGTAGTAGCAGAAGCAGCAGCAGCAGCAGCAGGAGCAGGAGCAGCAGTTGCGGTGGTAGTGAAGTAGAGGTTACATCATATCAAGTCATAATCAGGTGAGCAGCAAGGAACATGGCAGACTCCTCAGGGACTTCATTAATATACATGTATGGGGAAACCCCTAGAGCTCGCCACTGCTGCATCATCATAGGGACTTCCTTAATATACATGTATGGGGAAACCCCTAGAGCTCGCCACTGCTGCATCATCATAGGGACTTCATTAATATACATGTATGGGGAAACCCCTAGAGCTATCCACTGCTGCATCATCATAGGGACTTCCTTAATATACATGTATGGGGAAACCCCTAGAGCTCGCCACTGCTGCATCATCATAGGGACTTCCTTAATATACATGTATGGGGAAACCCCTAGAGCTATCCACTGCTGCATCATCATAGGAACTCTGCAGACATGATACACACTCTATGTGTAGGCAGGTGACCCTGACCCAGCCCCCTGGAAAGAAACTGGACCATAATGTTCATAACTGAAGCATAATATGCAATAGCTGAAGGCCGACTGGGGAAATGGGGGGCGGGGGGGGAGGCATAATTTCAAAGAGCTCAGGAACAGTAGAACCCCTCTTTCACTACTTTACAAACTCTCTGGAAAATCAGTCTTAAAAGAGGGGGAATCTCAAAAGAGGAGTGTCACGACTCGATAGTAAAATGTGTTCTTTAAATAAGTTTATCGGGTGGGGCTTTGGTGCATTTAAACGGTTTTGTCTGTCCTTTAGTTCAGCGTTAGGCTTTTGATTGTTTTGCACGGAGTTTGCTAGGTGTTATCATGGTTTTGAAATGGTTAATTACATTTTTGGGAGGGTTAATTAAGACTTAGTGCCCTGTGCACGTGCTGCAGGGCTGGGTTGGTGCGTGGCCGTATTTTCCACTTGCTTTGCATGCTTTTTTTAGTATCTCCTCGGGGCCGTTGATTAGTTCAGTTGTTCCAGGTTCAGTGTGATTTTGTTCATTTTCTCGTGCCGGCCTTGGGTTGTTCCTATTTAGCAGAGATAGCGCCGTGGGACTGGGCACTTGACGCTCCGGATCGCAGGGTGAGTGGATGTGGGTTTTTGTCTTCTGGGTCGTTTATTTTCCACTTCATACGCTGCGTTAGATGGTTTGTAAACGAGGGATAAATTACTATTTCTTGTCGTTTGTTTATTTCAGATCCTGGTGGGAAGGGTGGCTTTAGGTCCTGGCTTTAGCGGTGTCAGATCTGGTTTAGCTTGAGTTTTGGGTGATTTGTGCTGTGGAGGTGAAGGCGGAGGGGAGGTGTTTCTGATTTGGATTGTGGAGGTGAAGTGTTTGGAAGTTGGATTGTGAGGTGGAGGGGTTGTGATTTTGAGTTGTGAGGTGGAGGGGTTGTGATTTTGAGTTGTGAAGGTGGAGGGGTTGTGATTTTGAGTTGTGAAGGTGGAGGGGTTGTGATTTTGAGTTGTGACGGTGGAGGGGTTGTGATTTTGAGTTGTTAAGGTGGAGGGGTTGTGATTTTGAGTTGTGAAGGTGGAGGGGTGGTGGTTTTGAGTTGTGAAGGTGGAGGGGTTGTGATTTTGAGTGGTGAAGGTGGAGGGGTTTGGGGTTGTGATTTGAGTTGTGGAGGTGAAGGAGTGTGATTTGAGCTGTGAAGAGGAAGGGTGTATGATCGGTGCTGCGGATGGGAAGGGGTTGTGATTTGGATTGTGGGGGTGAAGTGTTTGGGGATTTGGACTGTGGGATGAAGTGATTGGGGTTTGGACTCTGGCGGCGAAGTTTGGGATTTGGACTGTGGAGGGGAAGTGCTGTGGGATGTGGACTGTGGGGTGAAGGGTTTTGGGATTTGTGCGGCGGAAGTGAAGGGTTTTGGGATGTTTGCAGTGGAGATGTAGGGTTGTGAGTGGTATTGTGGATGGGAAGTTGGAGTGTGTAATTGGTTCTTGTGTTCCTATGTGTATTAAATCCTTTTGTTATTCATTTACCTATGCCTTCGCGTTCTGTCTCGTGTACGTCTTTCCCCAAGTAGCCCAGGGGTAGGGAGTGATTTCCAGTTTAAATATCAAGAGTGTGAGTACCAGCCATCACCACCAAGCAGCTCTTGACAAGGAGGTAAAGTGAATTGCATACATATCTCAACGTTTTATGTAGGAAAGTGTAAAAAAACAGGCACAAAAGACAAAATACTTTAGATTCACATACAAGATGCCTTTATTATATTTAACTACTTCAATTATTCAGTTATCATGTTGACGTTGTCATGCAACTCATCTCTTTGCTGAGAGTGTGCACTTTTTTCTGTTTGCTTCCATCTTTTCAGGGTGACATATGAAATTTCTCTCTCTCTCTCTCTCTCTCTCTCTCTCTCTCTCTCTCTCTCTCTCTCTCTCTCTCTCTCTCTCTCTCTCTCTCTCTCTCTCTCTCTCTCTCTATCTATCTATCTATCTCCCCACCAACCCATCCTCACCCTCTCCCCATATATAGAGGTTTAGAGATGACTGGCCCACAGGCAGATGTGAAATAAATCTGCGATATCTTGTAGTGGAGTAATTATCCATGCCACCCGGCATCCTGGACCAGTCTCACACACTACTCTCTCTCTCTCTTTCTCTCTCTCTCTCTCTCTCTCTCTCTCTCTCTCTCTCTCTCTCTCTCTCTCTTTCTCTCTCTTTCTCTCTCTCTCTCTGTCTCTGTCTCTGTCTCTGTCTCTGTCTCTGTCTCTCTGTCTCTGTCTCTGTCTCTCTCTCTGTCTCTCTCTCTCTCTCTCTCTCTCTCTCTCTCTCTCTCTCTCTCTCTTGCTCTTCCCAGTCACTTTGTCAGCCTACCCCACTCACCTCCAGACTCTCTCTCTCTCTCTTTCTCTCTCTCTCTCTCTCTCTCTCTCTCTCTCTCTCTCTCTCTCTCTCTCTTTCTCTCTCTCTCTCTCTCTCTCTCCTCCTCCTCTTCCTCCCCCCCCATCCCCCCCCCCCCCAATTCTTGCAAACAAACACACACACACACACACACACACACACACACACACACACACACACACACACACACACACACACACACACACAGATAAGCCTGCCATCAGGTACACCTGTAACGCTCCCCCACTCCCTGTGATCCCATGATAATCACAATCTCAGAGGATCAAATTGATGTAATCTTTCATTAGCACAATAATACCTTCAAATAAATTTCAGACAATGTCATCATCCGTGATCAGGACCTACCTTCTTGGGGATAGAACCTTTCTTTGGAGGGCCACTCATTGTTGAGGACTGCCTGAAAAGGTTAGAAATAGTTCATTTGAGTGACATCTTAAAAACCAACCAAACAGACAAGACAACAATGACCACAACAAAAGTCATGATTACAGTGACCTGACCGACCCAGTTT
>JAWQFJ010001857.1:112751-140251 GCA_034096865.1 Theodoxus fluviatilis | reverse complement strand
AATGAAACTGATGGAGTGCGAACAAAGTTATGAATTTGACAGATTTTTACAATTGAGCTCTTTTCAATTTCATTTGAAAAAGTTTAATTTAGACTAGATAAGTACTCTGTGTGTGTGTGTGTGTGTGTGTGTGTGTGTGTGTGTGTGAGAGAGAGAGAGAGAGAGAGAGAGAGAGAGAGAGAGAGAGAGGGGAGGGGGGAGAGATTTGCTTTACTATTGGTAAAAAGTTTTTTTTATTAGTTGACATATTTGGTGACTTTTGCTGAACAGTCTCAAACTGGAATTATTTTTTTAAGTTGGTTGCAGATAGATAGTATTGTGATATATTGATCACTGATTAACCTGCTTGCTTACAAATCAGATTGATACAAATCTCAAAGCTTGTATCCTGTAGTTTCTTGTGGTCACCTGAGTTGGTAAATCTGTGTTTCACTTACACAGTCTTATTTTTTAAGCTAAGACAGACATTCTCTCTCTCTCTCTCTCTCTCTCTCTCTCTCTCTCTCTCTCTCTCTCTCTCTCTCTCTCTCTCTCTCTCTCTCTCTCTGTGTGTGTGTATTCATTTCTGCCCTTTGATTTGGGAGGGGTAGAAGGGTTTCTGTTCTGAACTTGTACTCCCTTTACATGCTGTGGAAAATTATGACCATTGCTGCTGCTTTGAGGTAGTGGTAGCACCCAGTTATTTAAATGTCATTTGTGTGAAAAATGGCTGAAAATATGTTTTTCATAGAACTTTGTAGTAAATTCAATAAAAAATATGACACTGTGACTGTGCTTTGTTTCCAGGGGAAATATGTATTTTATAGTAACAGATTGGAAGACACTAGCTGTCATAATGAGGAATAAGAACCTGAAACTTTGACATAAAGGAAGATAAGTTTTGTTTATTGATCATCCCAAACACAGATGTATGATAGTCTGAAATCGAACACAGAATGGTAAAACCAGGAAGCTGAGATAACTGCATTTGAATATCTTGATTATGTAATTGTTGGCTCAATTCATGTAACTTCAGATGTGAAATTGTGTAAAAATGAAATGGTCAGAGTAGTTGCCTTGGTTTGGGGTCAGGACATGCTACTCTGTGTACTGTACTGTACTGTACTGTACTGTACTGTACTGTACTGTACTTCTGTGCAAAATTAGCTGCTTTTCTGGTATTATGTTTCAATAACCGGCTAATTGGAAAGCTAATTGGTATAACTTATGCAAACACATCATAGGTGGACAGCATTTTAAAAGTACAACCTGTTGGATGATTAAAAAAATCAAAGTGACCTAAAAAAAGGGGGAGTTACTGGGAACTACCACCTTAAGGCTAGCTTCAACCTTCAGCAGTGAGCAGATCTGTACTGTTCTGTTGAAGACTGTGATGATTAATATTAGGTCTTTGAAAGCTGTGTGTGAAAGACTACAGAATCCACAACTAAATTCTCTGTAGGTCAAGGCAACACAACAAGGCTGACAAAACAAAAAATAGTAGCAGTTATTGATACATCTCTGGGAAAGGTCCTGACATAAGTGCAAAAAGTTTTGTAATATTATTTAGACTGTAATAATTATCCCCTACCTTTTTTATAAGTTTAATTGTAGATCTTCAGAATTTTTACAGATGTTAAATGAATGCAGTGGTACATTCTAATCGTATTGAAATTAATGGCATTTTTACAACATTACACCCTACATTTGTATGTGTACATATGTTAAGCTGTCAATGGTCAGGACTCGTTTCTATGCCTAGCAAATATGCAGATTTTCATAGTTTAATATGCACAAAGAAATGATACATTAAAAGCCAACTCATAGCACAAAACACATGAAGTGAGTCAACAGTTTTGAAGTTGATGTTATTTCCTGAAATGAAGCAATTAATATGTTTTTTGAAAGCGGATTGTTGCCTAATAATAGATTCTATTATGGAAACCAGAGATTGAATTCTAGCAAAAAAGAACAGAAGACATCAGACTTGTTGTTTTTTAGATCAATCATCTCTAATGCCCTGCATATGTAATTTTTGGTAATGGATGCATTTTATGCCATTTAAAAAGTTTGAGTTTCTTTCATGAAAATGACAATTTTGGGGAGGTTGAAGTGTACCTGAAAAGAAATTCAAACTTTGAGATGTCTGCTCCCATACTTTATGGCCCCTTGTGGGTTCGGAGTAAGACTTGACCCACCGCGTCTCCCTATGAGATGTCTGCTCCCATACTTTATGGCCCCTTGTGGGTTCGGAGTAAGACTTGACCCACCGCGTCTCCCTATGAGATGCGTTAGAGGAGAATAACTAGGGACACCATGACTTGACTTGCATAAATTTACTCTCAACTGTTCTAGTGATTTTCGTGTTCAAAGGCCTTACATAGCCTACCAAGGCTGATAGGCCGAAAAACACTATCCCTCCTCCTCCATACTTTATGCGAGTCTTGACACTATACTAACCCTGCCTTGTCCACAAACACCCCCCTGTGGGTTGGGGGTTAAAAGAATATACCCACCGTGTCTCCTCACACGATTCGTTAGAGGCAAGTAAATAGGGACAGCGTGTGTTGAATTGCGCTTACATGGAACTTTTCTAGTTGTTGTTGTTGCGTACCTGGGCTAAACACTCCCAGGATCACCCAAGTGGGTGAGATGATTACGTGTGGGACTGTTTTTTAACACCCCGCATATGTGATATGATATAGATATAGGCAGCCATACTCCGTCTTCAAGGGATTTGATCTCTGTCTCTAGAGAATGCCAGTTGTTATGTTATGAGCTTACCACGGCTGAAGATAATCCCCACATAACAGTACAACATAACATTTTGCTGTAGCCTTGGTTTTTGGCTGGAGTCAACAAATAACAACAGCCTTTGCCCAAGGCAAACTCTTCTAGTGATTTTTCTTGCTTGGTCTTATAAAGTTATATAGCCTACAGAGGGTGATAGGCCTCCTACTTATGTGCCCCCTGTGGATTGGGGGAAGAATGGACCCACCATGGCTCCCTATGTGATTCATAAGAGGCAAATGACTAGGGAAATGGAGAGCTGATTGTAACTGGCCCACTCAAGTGATTGTCATCATGATTTTCTTGATTAATGGCCTTAAAAAGACTAAGAGTTAGTAAGACTGAAACTTTAGTGAAAGAAAAGCTGTGGTCATGGTAACATAGCAAAGAAAAATAGGGTCTGTAGGTAGGCTGGATTTTTTTTTCATCTTTTTTTTCTTTTTAATAGAATAGGCCAAATTGAACATACATCACCATTTTTGACTCACATGCAAAGCAAAAGTGAGTCTATGTACTCACCCATTTCGTCCGTCCGGGCTCGGTGTCGTCCATAAAAAAAACTTTAACGTTTGCTTTTTCTCGGACACTATTAAGTCTATCAACACCCAATTTGGCATGATAGTGTATGATGACAAGGCGTCAAAAAACATACATAGTGACTTGACCTTGCTTCAAGGTCAAGGTTGCAGGGGCCGTAAATGTTGTCTAGAAAACAGCCATTTTTCACATTTTCCCAATTTTCTCTGAAGTTTTTGAGATTGGATACCTGACCTATATATGGTATATAGGGCAAAGTAATCCCTATCTGTTGATACCAGTTTGATTGACTTTGCTTCAAGGTCAAGGTCACAGGAGGTCTTTAAAGTTGGATTGTATACATATTTTGAAGTGACCTTGACCCTGAACTATGGAAGATAACTGTTCCAAACTTCATAACATTGTAGCACACATGTTATATTTCATACTAGGTCACCTGTGTCGTCCGTCCGGGCGTCTGGGCATCCGTAAAAAACTTTAATGTTGGATTTTTCTCGGAGACTACTAAGTCTATCAACACCCAATTTGGCATGATGGTGTATGATGACAAGGCGTCAAAAAACATACATAGTGACTTGACCTTGCTTTAAGGCAAGACACTACTAGGAAGCATGAAATTTTTAAATATGCTTATTGAAATTTTTTTGTTTCATTGGCATGAAAGAACTCATAACAGTTAATCAAAACATCAAAGTTTGACAGTAATTAGAATTATGGGTAATCCAAAATGGCCGCCTAACATGCAAAAATATGCAAATTTCTGTATCTTTTTAAATTTCTATAACTTCTTAACTACTTGATATTTCTTGAAAATTCTTTTTGCATTAAAATTGTACACTCTTTATCTTTAAATGTACAGAAGATTATGTTTGTAATGCAAAAAGTAAAAAAATTGTACTTATTGCTTCCACATCAATATCCGAATTGCAGATAAAGTAGGTTCAACATCAAAGAAAAAAAATCATATCTGGCCAAATAATCAGTTTACAGCAAAACGTGTCTGTATGTTCATAAATTATTATACATGTAACATACCTGCAAAATTACAAGTCATCATCATCATCCTGTGATGAGTTTTAGTAATTAATTGATTTGAACTCTATGAAAAAAACACATTTTGAGAAAATGGCAAAAACAACTTTTAGTCATGCATAAGTCCTTCTAAAACTATCCATCATGGCTAAAACTTGTTTCATTTATTCATACATTCATCCAGCAGGACTACACATGCTAAAAAAATGAAACTGAACTTACAGTTTCCAGTTTTTAGTGTTTTTGTGCAGTGAGTACAAAAAAATGCAGGGATGGAAAAGTTCATGCTCAAGAGGAAAGGATCAGCCCTACTACTACACAGGAAATGCCAAGGTCAATAAAGGCAACTTCAGAGACACATGCTGTGAATGAGTCAACAACAAGTCAGTTTGCCATTCCAGCACCATAGGTTTCCCCTTCTTCTTCCTCCTGAAGCCTCCTCTTCTGATGCCTTGAGTTGAAGGCATGAAGCCACATACTGACATAGTGTAGGCGCTGTTGCTATGCCTGAACAGAGGCTGCCACATTAGCTTTCTTCATTCTTCTGGCATCACAGGCTCCACATTTCAAGCAAAGTTTTCTGGCTAAGCCATTGTCTTCATCGTATAGTATGCTGAAGGTGAGACCAGACCGAAAACAGTTCGGGCAAAGAACATCGTTCATTAGTTCACTCAGCTGATCTAAGTGCACGTTGACCCACTTATGATCGGTTTCAATCGGCTGCTTCGCTTCTGCCTGCATCATCTGTATCTTCCTCCTTGATGCCGATGTGTTTGAAGTTTCTTCCGGAATCGAGGCAGTTGAGATGGAGGGACGAGGAGGCAGCGATCGCGATGGCACTGTCAACGCAGGCGCTGACGAAGTAGAACTAGACTTTCGACCTTGACCGCGAAGTATTTTCGAGGTGCGTGCAGCCGAAAGCTGCTCTCTTCGCCCACTATTTTTCGATCGCGGCATAATGTTGAGTTTATTCACTCATGGGCATTCTCTGATTGTTTGATTGAAGTCGAATTTATTCGATTTGGTGCAAAACATAAACTAACTGAGAGAATTAGCGTTGAAGCGGCAGCCATGTTTACGATGCATTGTGGGCCAGGGAATCCTCGCTTTGGAGTCTCTGATTGGTTGAAACAAGTGGAATTCCCTCTCTAAGCTCAATGATTGGCTAGTGAGTTTGCAAACAACCCTGTGTACGCTGTTTGAAATCATCAACTAAAAATAGACCACTATAGTTGGCGGAGTGATTTCCCTTGCTGTGCTCGATCGAAAAGACGAGCTTTCCAACGGTACCGGGCGTGAACCTCTTCGTAGAATAGATCGAAAGTTACAATTTTTCCAAAAGTCATAAAATACGATGCATCAATGACGTTTTTAACGTTTTTTACGAGGAGTGATGTTTTTAAAAGCCATTTTATTCAACTAATTATCGAATGACAGGTCGAAAAAAACACGTGGAGGCATTTGCAAGTGTTTGAACTGCTCAAAACTGATGTTATCTCAAAAACGTCCAGATATGAAATTTTCCCAACTTTTCGACCCGTGTCTTGCCTTAAGGTCAAGGTCACAGGGACCATAAATGTTGTATAAAAAAACAATTTTTCACATTTTCAAAATTTTATCTGAAGATTTTGAGATTGGATACCTGACCTATATATGGTATATAGGGCAAAGTAATCCCTATCTTTTGATACTAGTTTGATTGACTTTGCTTCGAGGTCAAGGTCACAGGAACTCTTTAAAGTTGGATTGTATACATATTTTAAAGTGACCTTGACCCTGAACTATGGAAGATAACTCTTCCAAACTTCATAACATTGTAGTACACTTGTTATACTTTCTTACTAGGTCACCCGTGTCGTCCGTCCGGGCGTCCTGTCATCCGTAAAAACCTTTAACGTTGGATTTTTCGCGGAGACTATTAAGTCTATCAACACCCAATTTGGCATGATGGTGTATGATGACAAGGCGTAAAAAAAAATACATAGTGACTTGGCCTTGCTTCAAGGTCAAGGTCGCAGGGGCCGTAAATGTTGTCTAAAAAACAGCCATTTTCACTTCCTCTCAGCATGTGAGTCATGTGGGCTTTGCCCTTCTTGTTCTTTTACTGAAATTACCTTCTTTACTTTTTATAAACTTAAATTGTGGATTCCCTGAGTGTTCATATGGCAGTGAAGATGGGACAGCACACAAAAATCGTTGATTGATTCTTCCTTCCCCTGGCAGGGCACCCCCACCCCTCCCACCCTTTTTGACTCACATGCGAAGCAAAAGTGAGTCTATGTACTCACCCGTTTCATGCGTCCGGGCGTCCGAAAACTTTAACGTTGGATTTTTCTTGGAGACTATTAAGTCTATCAACACCCAATTTGGTATGACTATGATGGTGTATGATAAGGCGTCAAAAAACAAACATAGTGACTTGACCCATTCTGTAAACCCGAGTCAGTAGTATTGACTCTGGCACAGTTCGCAATGAATGCGTAATAGGCTTGACCCTTGGCATTACAGCCTTGCGCCAAAAATAGTTCGTTCTGATACTATTTTTCTCTCCACTTTTTACAGAAATCATTCAGATGTAAAAACTTGTTTCCATTTCAACACAAACATTTTATTGTATCGAATAAACGCTTGTTTGTTGTCTCAACAAGAGTAAGTTAAGAGTTTTGTGCGAAATAGTCTTAGAACTACTTTAACGGCGTATGTCAGGGAGCACATCGGCTATCTCACAAGCCTCTCGTGTGACCTCCGTTTGCATAAATTGGCTGAAAACCTTCCATCACGTGATGTGAACTGTGCTAGAGATACTTTTGCCGGTAGGCGAAATCTCTAGTTTACTAGAATGGACTTGACCTTGCTTCAAGGTCAAGGTCGCAGGGGCCGTAAAATGTTGTCTAAAAAACAGCCATTTTTCACATCCTCTCAGCATGTGAATTGTGTGGGCTTTGCCCTTCTTGTTCTTCACATGCATGAACACACACACACACACACAAACACACAGCCACCCTGTTTTTGTTGGTTATTTTCTCAAACAAGGACACCAAATACAAATCTCTCAAAGGCAACACGAAGAATAGTAAATTAATTTTTTCCTAGACCACAGGATTCCAGAAGGCAAAACAAAAAATGATCACAAATCAATTCCAACACCTCCCAGGGATCTTTGTGATCATTATTTGCTAAATCTTTTCCTGCAGTAGAGGAAAAAGGATGGAACTTGGGGGTGTAGGGATATATGGGAATGGATAGGAGAAAATGAGGATGTCCTGACAGATGAGGTATGTTTGCAAAAACTTGTTGATTTTGAACTGTTATGTCTTCAGACACTACTATTGATGTAGATAGAAGAGTTTTAGCCTGCAGCTTTTTGACTCACATGCGAAGCAAAAGTTAGTCTATGTACTCACCCGTTTCGTCCGTCCAGGCGTCCGAAAACTTTAACGTTGGATTTTTCTCGGAGACTATTAAGTCTATCAATACCAAATGTGGCATGATGGTGTATGATGACAAGTCATCAAAAAACATACATAGTGACTTGACCTTGCTTCAAGGCCAAGGTCGCAGGGGCCATAAATGTTGTCTAAATAACAGCCATTTTTCACATTTTCTCAATTTTCTCTTAGTTTTTGAGATTGGGTACCTCACCTATATGGTATATAGGTAAAAATAAACCCTATTTTTTGATACCAGTTTGATTGACCTTGCTTCAAGGTCAAGGTCACAGGAGCTCTTCAAAGTTGGATTGTATACATATTTTGAAGTGACCTTGACCCTGAACTATGGAAAATAACTGTTTCAAACTTAATAATTATGTGGGGCACGTGTTATACTATCATCATGAGACACATTTGGTCACATATCATCAAGGTCAAGGTCACTTTGACCCTTATGAAATGTGACCAAAATGGGGTAGTGAACCACTAAAAGTGACCATATCTCATGGTAGAAAGTGCCAATAAGCACCATTGTGCTTCCTATGTCTTGATTTAACAGCTTTGTGTTGCATGACCTTGGATGACCTTGACCTTGGGTCAAGGCCACATGTATTTTGGTAGGAAAAATTTGTAAAGCATTTCTTAGTGTATGATGTCATTGGTAGGTTTAGTTGTTTGACCTTGAAGGTCACCTGAGGTCAAGGTCATGTAAAGGTCAGGGTCAAGCATGTGAGTCGTATGGGCTTTGCCCTTCTTGTTGAACCTAGGTATCAGTAGCAAGGGAACATGGCTTTGTACGATCAATTTAACTCGCATGTCTTGTTAGTTGGAATAAGACAACCATCAAGATACAGTTGCAAGTTTGGATGTTTTAATGTTTTTAGGACAACTGGGAGGAGTCCGACCATGAGGAGAAGAAGGAGAACCCCGAAGGTGGAAAGGCAGGAAATTCCGACAGTAAGTCAAATATGCACTTCTCTATTACATGCTAGGTGCATCTTTGGTTTGAAGGAAGGAGTGTTTATTCCACTGAGCTGTATGATAAAACTGGAAAGCAAAGGCTGGTCTGAAAACTGATGCCACTGCGCCTCCATTTTGGGCTGACCATTGCCTCTCCAGCCAGCATAAAGTTATCGGGAAGGACAAAGCCTGTCATCATTTTCAAGGTCCTCTCACTGAGACAGAAGGAAAGAAAGAAAGAGACAGAAAGAGAGACAGAGACAGGGGAAGGAGGAATGGAGAGAGTGTGAGGGAGAGAAATGGGAAGAGAGAGATTGAGGGAGGGTGGGAGGGAGACGAGAGAGAGAGAGAGAAAGAGAGAGAGAGAGAGAGGAAGAGAGACAGTCAGAGAGAGGGAGAGAGAGGGAGAGAGAGAGAGAAGGAGAGAGAGAGACAAACCAAAAAAGAGAAAGGCAGAGAGTGACAGAGATGGAGAGAGACAGAGACATTGGAGGTGGGGGAGTGAGGGGGACAGAGAAGAGTGAAGAAAAGAAACTCAACTGTACTGTGAAATGTAATTCCTTTGGTACCTCTCAGTTCTGCAGACTTGCAATGTTCAGACCTGTTTACTCTCCCGATTTTAGCGGGAGACTCCCGATTTCAGACCCTATCTCCCGACCTCCCGCTAGCTTCGTAAATCTCCCGATTTTTTTCCCACCGATCTCCCGAAAATGAAAAATTTTGAAAGGTTTATTTCGTTTCCGAAGCATTTACATGACGATCTGAACTTTCTACCGCGCCACTGAAGGTCATTCCGCAGATCTGCAGTACAATTTTTTTGATTAGTTGAGTCAGGACCTTCGTCCAATCGAGAGCCAGTTTACAACCTGGAATAGCCGCCATTTTGCTTGACCGATCTCAATGAAGATGGCGTCCATTGAAAACTCAAAGAGAAAGACTCGCGAAACCGATTCGGAATCCGACAGTGAGCGTGACACAGAGGATGAGAAAAGAAAGTCCACTCTTGTCAGAAGCAGAAAGAGAGCAAAGTACAGCGCAAAGTGGAAGGCTGAGTGGAAATCGGAATTCCTGGCATTTCGCCCATCGTCGAAATCGAAATCACACGCGTTTGCACGATCACTGTAGCCACGTGTGAGAAAAAATGAAACGTAAATAAATTGAATGAAATGTAGTTCATTGAAAAGAGAATAAAAAGACCATTCCAATGGTATAAGTATGAAAACTGTGGGTCAATTTGCTCAAAAGTTATGAATTTTTAATTGAATAAAATCCGGCCCTTCGTTTTACTATAAAATAATGAAGACAGTAGAAAACTTGTGACCAGATTACATGCACTGAACAACAAAAACCTTCATAACTTTTTAAATTTCAAAGCTAGAAGAAAACCAATGATATATCTGGAATCCTTATGATTAGAGCTATTGATTAATAGGATAAAAGAAAAGTGACAGATAAATTTTAACTTAATTAATTAATTCTTCTTCTTCTTGTCGATCGCTAAATTAATTAAGAACAAATCCGAGGTCGCGGTCTGGGTCACGTGACCACATGTGGTCGATCCGGCATATTGAAAACCAAATAACACACTAAAACCTAAAATAAACGCACTAAACTGCTTTTAAAAGCATTCAAAATGAAAATAGAATAACAAATAATCATTAGAAGCAGTATAAACGAGTCCACTAGGTTAGACGAAGATTCTCAGAAAAGCACTAGCCGTGAATAGGTGAGTAGGTCTACCATTCCACAGCGCGATCTGAAAACCAGTGACTACGTTGGAATGAGCAAAACCCCCTTTGGTAACTATTAAAAAAAAAAAATCATTGAGACAGACTCGAAAATGATTTATCTACATGCGAATAGCAAAATTAAGATACCGAATACTCGCGTTTGATATAAAAACGGCGTTTGAAGATGAACCAAAACTTTAAAATTAGCGTAGCTCAGCTCACAGACGTCGCACGAAGATGAAACTTGTGTGTAGATGCAGGGGAAAACGTGAACTAAGTCATAAAAACGCAGTCTTTGTGCTAAATAAAAACGCGGTTTGAAGAAAGTGAACAAGAGAGGGATCGCTGTGCGCGCGTGCACAGAATCCGGTCACAGTTTTTGCGGCGCAGCGGAGAGCTGATTCGTGACGTCACGCACACGTACCTACGATCAGAGATGGGACTTATCAGCGTTTCAGCTGATTTCTGAGTTTTTTATTCCACTTTCAGCTGATTTTTATTCAATTTTTATGCAGTTTGTGACCTGGGATGGTACACATATCTAACCCTTATCGTGGTAAGCGCGACTAATTCAATTGCGCCGTTCATGGGCGAGTCGAAACTCCTCGCGTAGATCGACTCTGACGCTGAGTAAATTGACTTTAGCAACTGGATTACTGTGTTGTACTTTAAATTTCATTGCAACTGGATTACTGCATGTACTCTCAAGTTTCATGCAATTAGATTACTGGGTGTACTTCCAAGTTTCATGCAAACTGGATCACTGGTTTGGATGAGACTGCTTGCCGCAATTGGACACACTGGTATGTGTGAATGTGCCTCCTACCTTCACCAGTGATTTGGTGGGGGGTTTTTTGCATGAAAGGGTATTCATGTATATAGCAATTTTCTGGATGTTTTTGACTCACATGCGAAGCAAAAGTGAGTCTATGTACTCACCCGTTTCGTCCGTCCGGGCGTCCGGGCGTCCAAAAACTTTAACGTTGGATTTTTTTCAGAGACTATTAAGTCTACCAATACCAAATGTGGCATGATGGTGTATGATGACAAGGCCTAAAAAAAATACATAGTGACTTGACATTGCTTCAAGGTCAAGGTCGCAGGGGCCATAAATGTTGTCTAAAAAACAGCCATTTTTCACATTTTCTCAATTTTCTCTGAAGTTTTTGAGATTGGATACCTGACCTATATATGGTATATAGGGCAAAGTAATCCCTATCTTTTGATACCAGTTTGGTTGACCTTGCTTCAAGGTCAAGGTCACAGGAGCTCTTCAAAGTTGGATTGTATACATATTTTGAAGCGACCTTGCCCCTGAACTATGGAAGATAACTGTTCCAAACTTCATAACATTGTAGTACACATGTTATACTTTCATCATGAGACACATTTGGTCACATATCATCAAGGTCAAGGTCATTTTGACCCTTATGAAATGTGACCAAAATGGGGTAGTGAACCACTAAAAGTGACTATACCTCATGGTAGAAAGTGCCAATAAGCACCATTGTGCTTCCTATGTCTTGAATTAACAGCTTTGTGTTGCATGACCTTGACCTTGGGTCAAGGTCACATGTATTTTGGTAGGAAAAATGTGTAAAGCATTTCTTAGTTTAGTGTATGATGTCATTGCTAGGTGTAGTTGATTGGCCTTGACCTTGAAGGTCACCTGAAGGTCAAGGTCATGTAAAGGTCAAGGTCAAGCATGTGAGTCGTATGGGCTTTGCCCTTCTTGTAGTATTGCTGGTTTGAGGTAAGTTTTTGAAAATGTTTGTGTAGTGTGTAATGCCTTCTTGTGTCTCATAATGACAAAAATCAGTAGAATTTTTCAGTTTTATTACAGACAAATTATCAAATCGTGAATGTAGGAGACAAACTTTACTGCAGACTGTTTTCATGTTGAATTATCCACATATTGATGCTATTCAGTTCTACATTTGCAATAATTTGAGGAATATTGGTTAAGATGAAAGAGTATAGGTAATCAGAATTACTTCATTTTGCCTCTCTAATACCTGGATCATCGAATTTACATGGTAATTTAAAGAGTGCATTTTTGGTCAAAGAGAATGATACATTAGTATGCACAGATGATTAAACCAAACATCCAGTAGGGTTTATAGGGTATTTACCCACTATTGCATAGTGATTTTACCTGTATTATTTCTCAAGGAGTGAAAAAGCCACAAATGTTTACCATTTAAAATTTTACCGAAAAAAATCAGGATTTGAATAAAGACTATAAACTGCACACCAAAATATTTTTCATTCAATTTCAAGCATTTTGTGTTATTACTTTATGTGTCTATCTGTAACAGTTCATCAGCAATCTCAAAGTTAATGAAAGGTGTGCATGTTTGCCTAATTTGCTCGTGTTTTAGCACCGCTGTAAGGGCTAAAAATAAAAATCTCCCTCTTTTGATTGAAATCTCCCTATTTTTGAGTCCCCATCTCCCTATTTTGCACAACTTAAGGTAAACAGGTCTGAATGTTTGCAGCCAAAAGCACAGGCAACCATAGCAGAAAAGAAGAGATGGCACACTGTTGGTCTCTTCAGAATGGCCGTCTAGTGGCATCAGCAGGCTCCCTGGCATGAGATAGGCACCTGCGCTCTCAAGTAGTATCATACAGCTCAGTGGTTTATTCCAGCTGCTTCACTGTTTGCTGATTTATGATTTCACTGCTTGAATAGTAGATCACTGTTCAAAGCTCATCTGAAGGACAAGCACTGTTAGGAGTTATTAATCAGGGCCCGTATTCACAACGGCGATTTATCGGCGATTTATTTTAACTCCGATTTATCTCTAAACTCAGACGATTCCAACTGCCTGTTCCGCTCTCCCTTGGCTGGAAACCAGTATATATAGCAAAGCGCAACCTAGGATCCTCTGACGAGCGTACCTTATCTAACCGATCAAGATAACGCGGGGCTAGGGGATAAATCGAGTGTTAAAAAGATAAATCGCCGTTGTGAATACGGGCCCAGATGCCTGTGCTTGTAGGCAGGGGGAAACAGTTTCATTTTTGCCTACCATACCCTTTGAAATCAATCTCTTTTTTTTCAAGTTGCCCCATTGGTGCTGCTGTTTCTTTTTCATCTGCTTCTGCTGCTGCTGCTTCTTTTTCTTATTCTCTTATGATGGTGTGTTGTAGTTTCTCCTCCTCCTCCTCCTCCTCCTCCTCCTCCTCCTCCTCCTCCTCCTGCTCCTCCTCCTCCTCCTCCTCCTCCTCCTCCTCCTCCTCCTCCTCCTCCTCCTCCTCCTCCTCCTCCTCCTCCTTCTTCTTCTCCTTCTTCTTCTCCCTTTTCTCCTCCCTTTTCTCCTCCTCCTCCTCCTCCTCCTCCTCCTCCTCCTCCTCCTCCTCCTCCTCTTCCTCCTCCTCCTCCTCCTCCTCTTCCTCCTCTTTCTCCTCCTCCTCCTCTTCTGGGCTAAGCTGTTGATTCGCTAGCTGTTCGTGTGTAGTAGCTGAGAAATAATGTTCTTTGCAGAAGTCGCTGCCTATCAGAGACCCAAGAAGAAGCCGTTGGCTGAGAGGATAGCAGAGAAGCAAGCCAAGAAGAAGACTGAAGAGGAGTCGGAGACACAGGTAAACATGCACAACAACCCCACACCTCTGTGGACTAGCACAGACAACAGTGACAACAGGAAGCACAAGAAAATTGTCTCTCTACCTCTTGTACTGAAACTTTATGAAGATAAATGAATACTGTACAATTTTAATTCATTATTTTCTATTCTCTCTTCTTTATTCTTTGGAAAGTATTTTATATTTATGAAAGATTTTGCCAACATGATATTCTGGAGTTACATTCTGAAGTTTTTAATTTCACTGCGCTCAGGGCTTTTTAAATGTCTTTCATTAATTTGCCATCAGCTTTCAGCCCACAAATGTACTACAATGTTGACAACACAATTCTCATGAGGAACTGTTTCATCCCTGAATTGGACACTCGTGTTGGTGTTTCTAGTTGCACACACTGGCTACCCCACTGACCAGCTGGATCAGCATCCTGGCAAATCCATTTGTAGTTAAACTTAAGTTCTGCAGTTTCACTCTTTCTGTGGTGAAGCCCTGTAAGCTTCATGAGTTGATACCTCCATTGAGTCTCACAACGTGACTGTTGGGTTGAAGCAGTATAGTTTAAGCTGCATCTTCAACCAGATCCACCTAAATCGAGTGAGAAAGAGGAGTATTGTCATGAGAAATGCAGATCATCCTCTCCACACAGAATTCCCCTCCATACTCAGACCTCACAAAGATTCCATCCTCCAAGAACACACACAGATGTTTTACACCAACTGCCATAAGTACTTGAAGCCCCAACTATACTAGAACTGCAATATGATCTGAACCTCAGGCAGTGCAACTATTTTATCCGCTGTTCTTATTATGTAACCCCTTGTTTATAACTTTTTGTCTTGCATTACAAAGGCTCTGTTCTACATAGCCATTTACCTAATGCCAGTGAAATGTACATAATTTCCATGTTTTGGATTCATAAAGTATGTGGTATGTTATTTGCATATATTCAGAAGCAAGTAAAACCATATAGAGAGCAACACATGCAGTGTGCACTCCCTCACACAGCTAACTGAAGGCCTGCAAATTGGTGAACTTTCTTTTTGCTTCCAATTCTAATTCCTACCCTGCTGGGAAATAAATCTTAGAACAGTTATGATGAAAACTATCCATCGTTTGTCCAGATAATGAGAGGAAAAACCTGACTTCTTGGTGGTAAACTAACAGTTGTATCAACAACACAGTGTCTATGAATCAACACAGAATTTTATGTTCTAGTTTTTATGTGATATAGATCCACATTCCGTTTCACTTGTTCAGGTGGTTGTCTGGCAGGTTTCTATCAAATGCTGTTCCATCATTACAGAAGCCCAAGGAGTTGACAGAGGAGGAAAAACTGGCAGAACGCCTCCGGTTACGAAAAATCCAGGAGGAGGCAGACCTGAAGGTGGCCATGGACATCTTTGGTGAGCTGGAACTCTGCTGAAGTCTTTGATTTCTTAGGACGAATGCCAGTCAAATGGATAGAGGATCTTGAGCCTGACTAGTCTTAGACTACCTCTTCCTAGAGGCTTTTTATTTGCATCTTGCAGGCTACCTGTGAAGGATGGATCATATAATATAGCCCAGTGATCAGGGGGTAAAGTGTAAAGTAATTTGAGATCCAGGCATGGGGGATAAGTCGCTACAGAAAGCCATGCCTTTACTTGTACATGGTTAACTTACTTGAAGCTATCGCCCATACTCCTATGCTACAGAAAGCCATGCCTTTACTTGTAAATGGTTAACTTACTTGAAGCTATCGGCCATACTCCTATGGCCTTCTTCAGCTAATGCTGGATGAACTGAGTTAGGTCAGAACATGGGATTGCAAGCTCATGACCATGTGACTGAACCAGTGAATCAAACACCAATATGCTTATTATCCACAATGCCTTGCATTTTGATATTGGTTTTAGGCATGTTGACTGAGCCATTAACGTGCCAACATCTGAGAATGAAATTCCGATACGGGTGTTTTCGCTAGTGCTCGTTTAGCCCATGAGTCTGCAGCTTCGCACGACGAATAGTATACCAATGACTTCCTGTGAACATATGCATTAGTTTTTACTATCTTGACTTGGCTACTAGCTAAATAGCCGGACTCTAGAGTGAAATAAAAATTGCCAGTTTTGGTTTGTCAGCATCCTTTTTCTGTAAAGAGGAGTAAATGACAAGAAGCTGACAGGTCCCAGCAGTGCAGATACCTATGGTTTTGTCTAGTATGACCATGGAAGTGTTGAATGTTAGTTTGCTTCATAAACCCTTCCCTCTATATTACTTGAATATCTCCTGATGGCTGAGACGGTAGTTAATAATAATAATATTAATGGGAATTTCTATAGCGCTTATTCTCAGGTGAGCTCTAAGCGCTTTTTAAAATCTCGTTCACATATCACAAGCAGACAATCAGATACAATCTCGTTCACATATTACAAGCAGATAATCAGCACACAAACATGTTAATGAACTCTCTTTAATAATCTTGCTAACTCTCAAGAACCTCCAATTTGTGCATCTGCGTAGTGGTCCTCAGCCTGATTTCAGAGTTGCTATGTTTTCATTCTTGACTTTACAGGCAGCAAAGAAGGCGCTGGCTCCATTGACAAAATGTACCCCGTCACGGAGGAAGAGTACATTGCTTTCAAGGATGCTCTGGTTGCAAAGATCAACAACTTCTCAGTAAGTTTTCGTCAAGAAGGACACAGTTGTGTTCTTTCAGTTTGGGCAATTTCATTTTCTCTCTTCTGTATTATCCACCAACAGATGCAATCTGGTATCTGTATTCATTTCAGATGAGTGGTTTATATGTGGGCAATAATAACTAGAAATGAACCTACCCTGATTCTAGCCACTTTATTTACAGTAGGTTTGAAGTGTCTGTAGTTCTCCTTTACATGTCCAAATTGACTTGGAATTGTGCATTTTGACTCGCATGCGAAGCAAAAGTGAGTCTATCTACTCACTCGTTTTGTGCGTCCGGGCGTCCGTACAAACTTTAACGTTGGATTTTTCTCGGACACTATTCAGTTTATCAACACCCAATTTGGCATGATGGTGTATGATGACAAGGCGTACAAAAACATACAGAGTGACTTGACCTTGCTTCAAGGTCAAGGTCGCAGGGGCCGACATTTTCCCAATTTTTGACTGAAGTTTTTGAGATTGGATACCTGACCTATATATGGTTTATACAGCAAAGTAATCCCTATCTTTTGATACCAGTTTGATTTACCTGGCTTCAAGGTCAAGGTCACAGGAGCTCTTTAAAGTTGCATTGTATACTTTTTTTTAAAGTGACCTTGACCCTGAACTATGTAAGATCAATCTTCCAAACTTCATAACATTGTAGTACACATGTTATACTTTCATACTAGGTCACCCGTGTCGTCCGTCCGGGCGGCCGGGCGTCTGGGCGTCCTGTAATCCTGAAAAAACTTTAACGTTGGATTTTTCTCAGAGACTATTAAGTCTATCAACACCCAATTTGGCATGATGGTGTATGATGACAAGGCCTCACAAAAAATACATAGTGACTTGACCTTGCTTCAAGGTCAAGGTCACAGGAGCTCTTTAAATTTGGATTGTATACATTATTTGAAGTGACCTTGACCCTGAACTATGGAAGATAACTCTTCCAAACTTCATAACATTGTAGTACACATGTTATACTTTCATCATGAGACACATTTGGTCACATATCATGAAGGTCAAGGTCACCGTATGTCAGGGCGTCCTGTCATCCGTAAAAAAAACTTTAACGTTGGATTTTTCTCAGAGACTATTAACCCACCAAGTGTCACAGGGCCGAAATTTCGGCCCAAAGCGCTGCCGCCAGAGTGCTCAGGCCGAAATTTCGGCCTGGTTTATTTTTAGTATCATATCTCCGATACTGCACTTCTGATCCGTTAGTACGAATGTCTGTAATTTATTTCACTAATGTAGAACCAATAAAACCCTAAGTCAGAATTTTCCAAGGAACAATCTATTTTATATTTTGGTTTTTCTGCTCACACCGTTGTCAGTCAACATGAATGAGACACACCCATCCATCACAGATCTACATCGAGTGTGCGGAGACGCGATACCTTGGATACAACGAAAGAAATAGACGTTGATTGATGTAAACGATCAAATAAAAGTAAAATGGCATTGCTTTAGACACAAAAACGAATGTACACATCGTTTTTTTACAGTTTTTAGTCATATTGAGTCGAAGTAGACACGTGTTTAGATTGAGATCGAGGTACTCCTTGAAGAGGCGGAGAGGTATTTTCGATCAGAGGAATGGTTGTGAATAGGCTTGTGACCGGAGCACGTGTTATCTATAGCAGATGGCCCTGCTAAGAGTTCTCGGCTATCTGTCGCTCAGCCTGGTGTGGTGAAGCAATGTATTCTTGAGCGACGAGATGTGATTTTTGTAAACAAAGATGGCGGAGCAACCGGGACCATCAATCGAGGGTAGCCGGTTTCGACAGCGATCTGACATATTTCAAGTTCTATCAAGAGATGTTAGTGAAGAAAATGAGAGTGATGTTGATGTGGATGATGAGAATTTCGACTCTGACTTCGATGCAGCCGAAATGCAGAGCTCGGATGACAGTGATCATGCAAGTTCGAGTCGAACGATGAATCAAGTGCGGGTACGCTAACACTAACAGCACCTCAGTGGCATGTTGTTGATGCTCCTGAGACTGTGTCAAGAACTGATGTTATAGAATTCCGTGTCAGACACCCTGGACCCAGAAGTGAGCCCCCTATAAACTCTGCACCTACACTGTACTTCGCAGTATTCTTTGATGATGCAGTGTTGGACCACATACTGAGTTGCTGCATGGTTGACTCTTGAAGCTGACCTATCCATTTTCACCTGTTTTCTTACTCTACTTTGTAATTATTGTATCTTCAATTTTCCTTGAAATATGACACAGTTTCTTTTTTCAAATACATAGCAGATGTTGATAGGCTGATGTAGAGCATTATTCTTGCATTTGTCTATTCAGTATTTGTATGAATGATGAATGAGTGTACATAAAAATTTTCTCTATGTGAATGTCATGAATGCATATGCAACAATTATTCTTTTCTTGATTATGTTGTATAAAAACTATTCTTTTTTATGAGGTTGTTTTCTAATGTGTTTTCTTTGAAATGGCATGTAGAAATATGCTTATATAGAAGTTTTTTAATGTTTAATTCAAATAATAAGTGATTTACTTCTCAACATAGTTTAGTTTGTAAATGTATGTATAGTCAGATCAGCTGCCACATTCATGGGTAGGGGTAAACTGAGACCAATTTTTTTCTTATGTCAGTTAGAAATATATTTTTATGACCTTTTGAAGTAAAAATTTGATCATCATATCACTTATTAGTTAGCATGGGTGAGGATATACTTGAAAAATAAAAAAACACATAAATCAGCATGTTGCATTATAATTTTTTTTGGGGGGGTCACAATGCATGTTTGTCAAAACTAATTGCATAAATAAATTGCTCATTATCACAGCTTTCAGAATATATATAGTTTGTTGGGTCTTTCTTTATTTGTTGTGGTATCATTGCATCATATTGAGACCTACCCATTTACGGCAAAAAAGCTGTGACATTTGGGGAACAATGGCCTGACACAGATAGGGTTAAGTCTATCAACACCCACTTTGGCATGATGGTGTAGGATGACAAGGCCTCACAAAACATACACAGTGACTTGACCTTGCTTCAAGGTCAAGGTCACAGGAGCTCTTCAAAGTTGGATTGTACACATATTTTTAAGTGACCTTGACCCTGAACTATGGAAGATAACTCTTCCAAACTTCATAACATTGTAGTACACATGTTATACTTTCATCATGAGACACATTTGGTCACATATCATAAAGGTCAAGGTCACTTTGACCCATATGAAATGTGACCAAAATGGGGTAGTGAACCACTAAAAGTGACCATATCTCATGGTAGAAAGTGCCAATAAGCACCATTGTGCTTCCTATGTCTTGAATTAAGAGCTTTGTGTTGCATGACCTTGGATGACCTTGACCTTGGGTCAAGGTCACATGTATTTTGGTAGGGAAAATGTGTGAAGCAGTTCTTAATGTATGATGTCATTGGTAGGTTTAGTTGTTTGACCTTGACCTTGAAGGTCACCTAAAGGTCAACGTCATGTAAAGGTCAAGGTCAAGCATGTGAGTCGTATGGGCTTTGCCCTTCTTGTTTCAGTACAGGAACTTATGTTATATTTAGAAACATGTTTTTATATAAGAAATCTTTGTTTCCATTATTTACATAGTAATATGTGACAGATGCTGATTTATTGTATCCAAGCAGTTTTATCATTGGTCATTTTCTGAACTAAAGTACAAATATTGCCTCTTAGATAAGATGTATTTTTGACTCACATGCGAAGCAAAAGTGAGTCTATGTACTCACCTGTTTCGTCCATCCGGGCGTCCGAAAACTTTAACGTTGGATTTTTCTCGGAGACTATTAAGTCTATCAATACCAAATGTGGCATGATGGTGTATGATGACAAGGCCTCAAAAAACATACATAGTGACTTGTCCTTGCTTCAAGGTCAAGGTCGCAGGGGCCATAAATCTTGTCTAAAAAACAGCCATTTTTCATTTTCTCAATTTTCTCTGAAGTTTTTGAGATTGGATGCCTGACCTATATATGGTATATAGGGCAAAGTAATCCCTATCTTTTGATACCAGTTTGGTTGACCTTGCTTCAAGGTCACAGGAGCTCTTCAAAGTTGGATTGTATACATATTTTGAAGTGACCTTGACCCTGAACTATGGAAGATAACTGTTTCAGACTTAATAATTATGTGGGGCACATGTTATACTTTCATCATGAGACACATTTGGTCACATATCATCAAGGTCAAGGTCACTTTGACCCTTATGAAATGTGACCAAAATGGGGTAGTGAACCACTAAAAGTGACCATATGGTAGAAAGTGCCAATAAGCACCATTGTGCTTCCTTTGTCTTGAATTAACAGCTTTGTGTTGCATGACCTTGGATGCCAAGGTCAAGGTCACATGTATTTTGGTAGGAAAATGTGTAAAGCATTTCTTAGTGTATGATGTCATTGGTAGGTTTAGTTGTTTGACCTTGACCTTGAGGATCACCTGAAGGTCAAGGTCATGTAAAGGTCAAGGTCAAGCATGTGAGTCGTATGGGCTTTGCCCTTCTTGTTCTTATTCTGTGGAAGTTCACACAGACTGAAATTCTAATTTCTTCTGTCACAGCCATGCTGCAAATGCAATTCTTGTTTAGGTTTTATTCTCATCTCAAATGAGAACCGAAAAACCAAAACTGATCCGTAGCATGCTAGGGAAAACTGTTGTTTTGTGTATGGATTGCTTTGCTGCAACAACTAAAAATGAGAACTGTTTTATGGCAAATGAAATTTCATGGGAATACCCAGGCAAACTTCATTCACTCTTGTTTGAATTGCAGAAAGACAAGTACTTCGGCACTTTTCTGGACAAGTTGATCACGGATTTAGTGGTGGACTGTGAGTATCACTATTTTCCTCTATCAGCTTGTGGAAACTTGTGTATGGCTGTAGTATTGTTAGGACTGTATCACTATTTTCCTCTATCAGCTTGTGGAAAACTTGTGTATGGCTGTAGTATTGTTAGGATTGTATCATTATTTTCCTCTATCAGCTTGTGGAAAACTTGTGTATGGCTGTAGTATTGTTAGGATTGTATCACTATTTTCCTCTATCAGCTTGTGGAAAACTTGTGTATGACTGTAGTATTGTCAGGACTATCTCTATTTTCTTCAATCGGCTTATGGAATCTTGTGTATGGCTGTAGTATTGTCAGGACTGTATCACTATTTTCCTTAATCTGCCTATGGAGACTTGTGTGTGGCTGTAGTATTGTTAGGACTGCATCACTATTTTCCTCTATCAGCTTGTGGAAAACTCGTGTATGGCTGTAGTATTGTTGGGTCAGTTCTGGAAGCTTTTAACTTTTGGAGTGTAGCAGTCAGTCTTATCAAGTACCTGTTCCATCCTCATAGTTATGGTGTAAGGAAGTCCCAGTTGTATGATGTAGATACATGAATAGGTTTATTAAAGCAGTTGGGACCATGTTGAGAAATGAGACTCTTACCATTTTGCTTCGCATTCATCCCCCTGATACTTTGCTTCCATTTGTGTTTTGTCTTTATGTGCACTCTCTTGCAAGTGCAGGTGGGATCCATGTTTTGTGTTTGCATGTAAAAGAGCAGATGAGTAGAATTTCGGCAAGGAAGTCTTTCATGTGGTCATCATAAAGTTCTGGGCTGTCATCATCACTAAAGTTTGATAAACTTTGGTCATTTTTGTAAGAAGACATTATTTCTACCCATGCATTGCAACTCCAGGTAGTACTTATGCCACAAATTCATAAATTGTTTAATGTTAATGAAGACTACATAGTGTAAAGTAATTTTCTTCAGTCCATAGCTCAATAATTTTATTTCTTGGAAATCTTAATCTGGAAGCTGTTTGAATGCTGTACCATCTTTTTCCAACTGTTTTTTGACTCACATGCGAAGCAAAAGTGAGTCTATGTACTGAGCCGTCCGTCCGGGCGTCCGGCGTCCGTCCGGGCGTAAAAAACTTAAACGTTGGATTTTTCTCGGAGACTATTAAGTCTATCAACACCAAATGTGGCATGATGGTGTATGATGACAAGGCCTCAAAAAACATACATAGTGACTTGACCTTGCTTCAAGGTCAAGGTCACAGGAGCCATAAATGTGGTCTCAAAAACAGTCATTTTTCACATTTTTCCAATTTTCTCCCACGTTATTGAGAATGGCGACCTTAGCTACAAGTGGTATATAGGTCAAAGCAAGCCCTATCTTTTGATACCAGTTTGGTTGACCTTGCTTCAAGGTCAAGGTCACAGGAGCTCTTCAAAGTTGGATTGTATACATATTTTGAAGTGACCTTGACCCTGAACTATGGAAGATAACTGTTTCAAACTTAATAATTATGTGGGGCACATGTTATACTTTCATCATGAGACACATTTGGTCACATATCATCAAGGTCAAGGTCACTTTGACCCTTATGAAATGTGACCAAAATGGGTAGTGAACCACTAAAAGTGACTATATCTCATGGTAGAAAGTGCCAATAATCACCATTGTGCTTCCTATGTCTTGAATTAACAGCTTTGTGTTGCATGACCTTGGATGACCTTGACCTTGGGTCAAGGCCACATGTATTTTGGTAGGAAAATGTGTAAAGCATTTCTTAGTGTATGATGTCATTGGTAGGTTTAGTTGTTTGACCTTGACCTTGAAGGTCACCTGAAGGTCAAGGTCATATAAAGGTCAAGGTCAAGCGTGTGAGTCGTATGGGCTTTGCCCTTCTTGTTATTTTCATAGATTTGATGGTAAAGTTTTGACATTTTTGCATTGCCTGTAGTGCCATCAGAAGACCACAAAAGGATTTCCACCAACCTGAGCCAGTTGTACCACGAAAAGGAACGGCTGAAGAGGGTATGAAACGTGCAGTCTCGGTGCATTTTGTGTGTGTGCGTGTGTGTGTGTGTGTGTGTGTGTGTGTGTGTGTGTGTGTGCGTGTGTGTGTGTGTGAATAAATGTGAAAATGAAAATTGCTGTGGTTAAAACTGTCATGCTGTCATCTTTGCTACTTGTCTTTTTTTGCTGTTAGTTCAGGTAGTTTGTGCCAAGTGAGAGAGTGTGAATGTGTGTGTGTTTGTGTGCGCGCACGTGTGTGTGTGTGCATTCATGCCTCTGTGTGTGTGCATGCATGCTGCCTCTGTGGGTGTCTCTGTGTGTATAAGCACAGCCTTCTATAGCTCTGATCTTTTCTTCCTCTTCCCATCATCCCATTCTGCGGCAGTTGGGCCTCAGTTGCTGCTTGTCTTTGCAGGAACAAGAGAAGAAGAAGAAGAAGAAGCAGAAGGCCGTGGTGAAGGTGGATCGAGCTGAAGATGTGGATGTGGGTTTGAGTGGGGAGGCTCTTGACTATGAAGACTTCATATAACCCCAGTGCGTCCTAGACAACTTCAATGAACTCTCCGCAAGCAGTTGCCATCTGCCCAGCCAAGTGCCTGTCTTTCAGTTCCCCACTAGGAAGTGTCCACTCATCTTTTCCTGGGAAAAGTGCCGACCTACTTCTGAGCCAAGGACGCTGAGGAAATCTTTTACCTGCCACTCACTCGCCCTCTTCTCTCTCTCTCTCTCTCTCTCTCTCTCTCTCTCCCTTCTCCTCCCCTCCCCCACACCCCACCCCCGTTTGCAAACTGCTCATCAAAACCATCGCCTAAAGTCTTGTCTTCAAATCTTAGAGAAGTGTGGGAGCAATGTTTGGAAACCTCTCGACACATGCCTAGTCGGTCGCTAGGGTGTTGTATCATCCCCCTCCCAGTCTGCTGAGAAGTGGTGTTGACTCACTTGCTCACAATACTGAAAACTCTCTGGAACAGTTTTAACCAACTGCATTGCATGATTTTTATTTATTGTGTATTCAGGCTTGGGTTAGAAATGTGGATGTATAGCATGCTTGTCAGGTGCAGCCATTGCATGTGGCTAGCTACTTGGTCCTTGTGAGTCGGCATAGTAGGAAGCAAGTGTTTCATGACAATGTAAGCATTAAGCCTTTTGGCTGGAGAAGAGTTTTACAATGTTGAAGTAGGGAGGTGTATTGGTTGTGTCATCCTCATAATCATATACACTCTCAACATTTTGCTCCTTTTTTTCTTTTTTCTTTTTTTCTTTTACCAAAAAATCTAGCTACCGTCGAAGAAACCTTTACATTTTATCACAATGAATTGTTTGCATTTAGGACAGCCCTTGTGTCCCTGGCCTAGAAAATGGTTAGTTTTTTGTTTATGTTTTTTCTTTCTTTTTTTTCCTTTCTTTAAACATGGTTAGGTTTGTTGTTGTGTTTTTTGTGTGTGTTTTTTTGTTTGTTTGTTTCTCCTCCTCCCCCCCCAACCCCCCCCACACACACACACACACTTAGATTGCAGATGAATTATCTTGTAGAAAAGGAATGTTTGGGCATTTCTGGTTGTCATTTTCCACATTCCCTTTGAAAGCAGGTTACCATTGTCATCAAAGAATAGAAAATCAAGTGACGGGAGGTCTTTTTGGTATGGACATCTTGCTCCCAAAGTGAAATGTTGATAATTTTCATGGATAGCATATGAGATGAAGATGTGCTCAGTTTTTCATGATGGTGTCTCACCACCATGAGTCTGTCGGGTCATCTTGACCCCGCAGCTGGACAGTTGGATTGCCTGGATGGAATAGTCATGGGAGAGTAGGACGCCCTTGTCAAAATAGTCATTAAGAATTTACAAATGAAATTGCTATGATCATGCTCCCTGGGTGATGTATATGAATCACAGGAGCATTTCTCATGTATATTTTTGTTTGTTTTTTGTGTGGTTTTTTTATGGCTTCCCCCCCCCCCCCCCCCCCAATCCCATCATCAGTCTTCTGTATATCATGATTAACGATGTAGACATGTGCTTGTCTTGTGACATGCAATGGACTGGTAGCAAAGTTTTGTTTAATTTGTTTCTCATGGCATGTGAAGTTTAGAATCTTGTTTCCTTCTCTCTTTTTTATTCTGAGTAGCTTAGACTGATATTGAGGTAAAGATGACTTCTTCTTCTGTTAGCGACGAAGTTCAGCCTTTGCAGTGGTCTCCTCAGCAACTTTGAAATAGACCTTTTTAGACACTGCACTTGACTCCTCATTTTGAGGCTGCCATGTACATGTCCTGGCTCCATTTGACTGAACTAGCTTAGAACTGAGCCCCAGTGGAC
The DNA here is from genome assembly GCA_034096865.1 of Theodoxus fluviatilis. Classification (NCBI taxonomy): domain Eukaryota; kingdom Metazoa; phylum Mollusca; class Gastropoda; order Cycloneritida; family Neritidae; genus Theodoxus; species Theodoxus fluviatilis. The sequence goes on along the minus strand of JAWQFJ010001857.1, from coordinate 114,419 downwards.
AGCATGAATTTGTTCCCCAAGGAGCACATAAGTATTGCAGTTCCTCTATGATGGAAACTTATGTATCTTTTCTATCTGTCCATCGGTCACCTCTTGTAATCTGATCATGTCAGTCAGTGCAGGCAATGTATTCTCTTTGTTCACATGAAGCATGCTTGAATAAAAGTCTTATGCCACTCAGTGATGTCTTTGAATGTAGATCAACACCTCACATTGCCACTAAACGTGTGTGTGTGAGAGAGAGAGAGGGATTTTCACAGTTGGATATATGGATTTAGCATTTCAATTGTTGTCAACCCCTTTGTAGCAGTGATAAATCATGGCTCACTGGGAGGTTGGGGGTTCCCCACCTGAGGCCCTAAACCTGCCCCACAAAGAGTGTCTGGCCCAGTCTTAGGTACTGGAATTGTGGTGCACCTTTCCTGTGCTGGAAAATGAGCTATGGGAACTCCAGCCTTTCTGCCCAACGTGCCCCGACCCCAGTGGTTCACTTATTCAAGACAGGCCATTTTACCCCAGCTATAGTGTATCAGACGCCCCATTTCTAAGCTTTACCCCCAAAAATTTGATAAAAACACCTCATAGTAGAATTTTGAACTTTTCTGAGTATATTATAAACAATGGTCGACTGCTTAGATTTTTCAAAGTTGAACGAGTTAGGACTTTCCTCCACTCCTATTGTCTCTCCGCATCCTGGAGTAAAACTAGGTACTTGTGAGGTCAATTGAGGGGCACTAGTGCTTGAAACCTTTGAAGCATGATCCCAGCAGTGGATAGGAGAACTCCCCAAGGAGTGGAGATAAGTGCTGGTATCTGTGTACCCACGTGTTTTTGTAAGAGCAGGTGTGAAGACTTCGACAATTGCTGGAGAGACAAACATCCTGCCATTTGCCAGGTACTGGTTACACCAATAGGTTGGAGAGGTCTGTTCAGGCTAACAGGTGACAGTACGATTAGGTGTTGCTTTTGCCCCCACATAGAGAAGTTCAGGCTAAAAGGCGAAAGTACTGTTAGGTGTTGCTTTTGCCCCAAAAGGCGAAAGCACTGTTAGGTGTTGCTTCTGCCCCACACAGAGAAGTTCAGGCTAAAAGGTGAAAGTACTGTTATGTGTTGCTTTTGCCCCACACAGAGAAGTTCAGGGCCCGTATCCACAACGGCGAGTTATTTTAATCCCGATTTATCTCTCAACTCAGACGATTCCAACTGTCTGTTCCGCTCTCCCTTGGCTGGAAACCAGTATACAGTCGAGACCGGATGTAAGAAAGTCGTCGGGACCCAATTTTTGTCTTTCATACATCCGGTCTTTACTAAATCCGGTTAACCGGATGTATGAAAATATTGAGGATCGACTTTCATACATCCGGCCACGCATCTTTTACTTAATAAAAGTAGTTTTTTTCATATCATTTTTGTTTTTATTTGGGGGGTTTTAATGTTTAAATGTTTTAATACATATCCTAGTTAGAAGAAAAGATTTGTGAATAACAAGTGGAAAGTACATGTACAAGTTTACATACACACAATAGGACAACCGGGAGAAAGAGCAACTGTTTGTGTAAGGAACTGTTCTGATTTGCATGTACCGTGCACTCTCCGCCCCCCTCTTTCTCTCGGTATATGTGTGCGCGCGTACGTGCGTCCGTGTGTTTGTGTGTGGCACAACTGTAT
>JAWQFJ010001857.1:100000-112742 GCA_034096865.1 Theodoxus fluviatilis | reverse complement strand
ATAGTCAATATCAAACTGTCGACCACTTTACTTGCCAAGGTATACGAGTGTGCCAGTAGCCCTCTCTTCTCCCTGCGGGCAGGTGCGTGAGAAAAGAGAACGTTGCAAGGACACTGACTCTTCAGCCCAGTTTTATGTGATCCGGCAGCAAAAATATTCCACAAAGAGCTGTTTTCGCTCTCCTGGGATAAGCATGCCAACAACAATGATATCGTTTACCCGAGGAGACTGATACACAGGCGAAACTTATGGGTGTACAAATCCACTGGTAGAACCGATAATGGACGACGATGACTTTCTTTAAAACGTTTGGTTTGTTACTAGTTTAAACATTAGCACACTTAGGCTACTAATGCCGCCGTAACAAAAAGAGCAAATACATGTAAAAGAAAGCTTCACATCAAGATGGCGCGAGTTGAGCATTGATGGACTGAAAGGACACCAGACAACTTTCCTGTCTTTAAGGGCAAATTGCGTTGTGTTACACTGCAAATCGTCCTTGGTCAATCATGTGATGGAATGAAGCCTGATAGACTACTGTCTGCAGAGCAAAAGCATAAATATTCTTCTGAAAACACACGTTTGGACAAGGCATCTCGCATAGAATTATTCCAAGCCTCATACTCTACGACTCGGGGACGACCGATAACCAAGTTCAATGTGACCGTTTGTATCTGATGTGATGCGCAATGGATGGATGGATGGATGGATTGTGTTTTACGGCCTATCAGCCTTTGTAGGCTATGTAAGGCCATTAAGCACGAAAATCACAAGAACAGTTTAGAGTAAACGCTAATCAAGTCACGGTGTCCCTAGGTATTCGCCTCTTACGAATCGCGTAAGGAGACGCGGTGGGTCAATTCTTACCCCGAACCCACAGGGGGGGGGGGGGGGGGGGGGGGGGGGGGGGGGATGCGCAAGGCCAACATGCAGGTCTTTCAAAAGATACGAGACATGGCTGAAAAAAAAAAACACCACTCCATTTTGTGGCAGCAGGATCGCACATGGCAGATGCCGCTAGATGTCGCCCTCATCAGCTGCAACTCGTCGTCATGGAGCTTTCGGGGCCTTACGCCAGTAGCTGGGCCACGGGAGGCCCCGAGCAGCACAGTGTGCCACTGGGGGCGGGGGGGGGGGGGGGGGGGGGGGGGGGGGGGGGGGGCATCATGTAGGGGTGGGATCCACTCCCTCACGCCAGGGTGGACGATCTACCAGCGTCAGCTATGCCCAGAGGGATTCTGCCACGGTAGTAGTTTGTAAGCGGATATGACGTTATTGTTTTCGAAGCTCAAATCTCTTACCTGATTGTGCAACTTGCATGAAACTTCATTTGTATTATTTATTCGTGCCAAGAGATTCGTTATTTTATTTGTAGTGCGAACGGATTTGCTTCTTGACCTGATCAAATGTTATTTTCTGTTGAAAAAACCAACGACACATAAATTATACAAATTCGACATTTTCAATTCGTCCTGCGTTTTCTTTGTCTATCTGTGACAACCACTTCACTGAAACAGCTGCATCGCAGCCATTGTGAACAGAATGTGTTGCGAAATGACTGCCAAAACCGTTCAGCGTAAGCAAGATGAATTGCAGTCGATGTCTGCGTGCGCGCACATGTGTGTGTGTGTGTGTGTGTGTGTGTGTGTGTGTGTGTGTGTGTGTGTGTGAGAGAGAGAGAGAGAGAGAGAGAGAGAGGAGAGAGAGAGAGAGAAAGATGAATTGTACTGAATTTTATCGCTAGGTCATCAGCCCATTGCAAATACAAAAAAAGGAAAGAAAACCCCCCACAACGCAACAGTTATACAAAACAGCATTGTTAACCGTTAGTTCACGCAGATCAATGTTGGTATCATGTATAGGAATGACTTCTTTTGGTGCCAGTTTTTGTTTCCTTATCTCGAACGCATAATGTATATATATATATATATATATATATATATATATATATATATATATATATATATATATATATATATACATTATCACTGCTCTTGGTGTGGGTTTTCCCCCCCTTTCCTTGCAAGAGGTGTGCACAGACCTCTGGATTTGGTCTCTTAGTCCCGTAAGTGGTCATAAGCTTTGCAAGTCAACAGAAAGTGTGCCTCATCCTCTGAGAGAGAGAGAGAGAGAGAGAGAGAGAGAGAGAGAGAGAGAGAGAGAGAGAGAGAGAGAGAGAGAAGAGGGACGGAGGGAGAGAGGGAGGGAGGGAGGGAGAGAGAGAGAGTGAGAGAGAGAGAGACAGACAGAGACAGAGAAACAGAGACAGAGAGAAGATGGCAACATACTACAGACAAAAAGACGTACGCCTACCCACGCACAAGCACGCACACACAAACGCACACACATGAACACACACACACACACGCACAAACACACACAAGCACGCACACACAAACGTACACACATGAACACACACACACACACGCACACACACACACACACACACGTAGACACGTACATATTCCTACACAAATGCAGAAAGAGGGACACACAGACAAAATGATAGGGCAGCAGGCGCAAAGATTTAAAACAGAAAAATAGTCAATGCCGTCGGACTAGTGTGACAGAGTAATATGCTGGGAGATACTCATTCAGCGTCGCTGAGACTAGTGAATATCTCTGTGTTCAGAATGGGAGATACTAAGTGCCCACTTCTTATGCTACCGTCGTGCCATGTCAGTGCAACCAAGCATCTTTTCGTGTATTTATACGCAGCGACTCAACACTTCTGTCTGGGTCTCAAACCACACCACACTTTACCACCCTGTCACTGGGCCACTTGATAAATCCTTTACTGGCAACTGACGACGAACACAGTGACAGACAGTTAAGGCGCACGTACCAGCCAGACACCAGCACCAACTCCACTCCCAGGAGAGTAATCCAGCCCTATGCTTGCTCACGCAAAGGTAAAAGCGCAACACAGCGTGACATCGATGCCTTTGCAGGTACCCATTTTTACTCCTGGGTGGGGAAAAGCAAAGCGAGTTAAGCACCTTGCCCAAGAATTCAACCCGAGGATCCGCGCAGCTTCGAACACTGCTACCGCTAGCTGCTAGCGACAGCGGGCGAGCGCTCTACTGGGGAAAAAAAAGTGGTTGAGGTAACCTGACCGAAAAACAACCACCAATAAACCAACAAAACAAAATCCCTCCCTATGTGAGCCCGTGTGGCTCGTTGTAAGAATTATGCTATGAATATAGTAGATTCATCTGAACATAAATAAACATTTTTCTTTTCGCTGAAAACGCTTATTTTCAATACGTGAATAGTGTGTAGAGCTCTCCTTGATGTCTGCAGTCTGGCACATCCACTGATACGAAGGGCATACAATGGGTCAGCACAAATTTTCTTGCGAGTTCAGAGTTGTCTACCTTGATTGCGTCGTCGGATTACTGTAACTACAACGGTTCCCCCACGACTAACCACCGGCCTTTATGCCCCGCACTGACCATTGCGTAACTTGGAATACTCTCTCGATGCGACGGCTCATGGACATTTCGCCCCATTTGCAAGTTCGCCCCAACCACTTCGTCCCACATTCTTGCCGGTTCGCCCCACTATCCAAACCCTAACCCTAACCCTAGAATGTGGGGCGAAGTGGTTGGGGCGAACTTGCAAATGGGGCGAAACGTCCAGCACCCGATGCGACCGTCTGTGAGAAACATTCATGTCTTTCCTCTCGATTCCTAGGCTACTGCGTGCTAAATGGGTCACACGATTGCAATGGTAAAGATAACGTCAATGATGACAACGATGAAAATGTTTAGATGATGGCTATGTAGATGATGGCTATGTTGACGATGAAAGTAGTGGTAATATCGAAGGTGATGATGATATCAATGATGTCGACGATGATGGATGATGACAATGGAGACAATAATTAGATAAAATATCACATGTGACACGATTCATAAAACAAGTCAGATCCACTTTGGGAGCCATTTAATTTTGATATGAAATATGCATTACAAATGAATTTGGTCACCAAAGATGCTGGCAATTTTTTTTCTCACTCAAGCAATGCCAAATATTGTTATTTCCATAGCAAGCACTCGGTGCGGGATGTTTGGTCATCAAGTATTGAGCAATCACTCATAATTTCACATGCAGAATCCTTGTTTCTGACAAATACCACAAGATGATAAGGAATGGTATACTTCAGGTTATCACGGATCAGAGCTGGTACAACAAACAGTTAACAAAAGCAAAAGCTTTTTCCACATAGCTTTAAAAGCAGTAGATATTGGCAGCAATTTTGCCTTGCAAAATTGAAAGAACAGTTCAACAAATTACACCATCTGACTTGGTGGACAAATGACTCTTTGGTCATTATCTTCGAGATGACCTTGAAAGTCTCATTAAACAACACGTACGTGGACGAAATATTTGTATAGAGCGGGAGAGAGCGGGCACGAGAGAAAGGGAAAGGGTGGGGGGTGGGGGGAAGAGAACGAGAGAGAGGGAGTGTGTGTTAGTTAGAGAAGGGAGTTGGGAGAAGGAGATTGGGAGGAGGGAGGGAAGAAGGAGAAAAAAATAATTGAGAGAGACAGACAGGTAGATAGACATACAGACAGACAGACAGACAGACAGACAGACAGACAGACAGACAGACAGACAGACAGACAGACAGACACAGAGAAAGATAGACAGACACAGAGAGATAGAGAAAAACAGAGGGAGACAGGGAGAGAGAGACAGAAACACAGACAGACAGACACACACACACATGAAGCAGGCTGTGACAGAATGTGTCCAAATGGAACAGTGATGAATTTAGGGTTTTGCACGACTTAGCACAAGTATAATACTGTCTAAAACATCAAGAAAAATCAGGTTTCTGGCACGAAAAATCACATGAGGCATGAGTGCTTCTGCCAAAACAGTGATGATTGTACACATTGAGTAGCAAAACAAAAGAATTAAAGCGTACGCCCTAACGTACAGAGCACATCACACAGCTTCACACTTTCGTTACAGCAAGACTTTAAGTCTGCATTAAAAGCGTCAAGTTCATCTACAGAGCCAAGCCAATCAATTTCCTATGTAACCATTTCATACAAGTGTTTCAAAAACATATGACAGATGGTCAGTATGGCCTCAACAGTTTGGTTCAGGGCAGTTCAAATTACAAATACATTAATCATTAAATAGTCAACACATTATACACCCTGTTTCCTTATGTTTTAAAATCATATTGATTGTATCATTCACAACTAATGACGAAATGTACAGATTACAGTTTACACTGGATGGAACAACAGGGATATTAAACGTTCACTATTCAAAAACTGAAAACCAAATAAAGCCAACAAATTACCACGAATGAGGTAACTATTGTTCAAACATGTATAATTACTCAAAGGGTTCGAAACTCCGGGATGAGTTCTCGAGAATAATGTTTACGTAACAAAGATTAGCTTAGCTGGCAAAACTTGACCAACTAATGCTGAACAAGAGAAAAGTAATTCAGTTCTTTGCCAGTCAAAACCAACAAAAGATGTTAGAATATTCCAAGCTAGTGAAACGGGAAAGAGAAATCTCTGTACTCACGGACACAGTGACATGATCATGAAATAGTTAAGGTCACAAACATTGAGCATTTAAGAAAGAGTCACAGAAATACTGTACTGCAAAAATACAAGATGAATCAATGTTTGGGTTTGTGCTCATAGAAAATGCTTGCTCTCACTCGACCCCGTGTCTGACCCCTATGCCTATAATTTATTCTTATAGATTGCTTTTAGCTTCATTAAAAATATTATTGCATGGGGAAAAAATTTCCATTGTTGCAAATAGTAAAATTTACATTGTAAGTATTCCTTGTCAAGAATTGTTGTTATCAATAATAGTCTAAATTACTGATACTACAAATGTGCTTCTGTTCTGAGCCTGTTTCCAAAGGAGACCCTTCAGAAAGTACACTTTTACGGGGCAATTCCAAAATCAGCATTATGTTTATTTTGAAATAGTTTCCAGGGGGCAAAGTCCTGTTTGTTTTAAATACAATAACATCTGGATGCATGATTCCATCTAATTTTGTTTATGGATAGTAAAATAATACAGCAACAAAAAAAGTGAAATAACAGCAAGGAATACTGCATAAGTTAAAAAGACAATCATGGCAGAGTCACTGGCAACTCCTGGAAGATTGCAATGGAAGTACATGACCTGGACCTGAGTACAAACAAGTAACATGAAAAAATCACAACCTCAGGCACTAAACAACCGCACACTAGACTAATGCCACCTACCCTCACTTTAAACTTTATTGTAGCCATGAGGCACTCAAACTACTAACACAAAAAGAAATCTTACTTAAAACAAATAAGAAAAAAATAGCAGTATCTAAAAGTAAACAACAAAATAAAATCCAAAAAGTCTTCTGGGATTAAAAAAGTCCGATCAACTTTAATACTTCCACTTCTATAATGGATACTAATTCCTTATCTCCTACTGTCAGACCAGATAATTCATGTTCCTCTTTGGATGATTTTCGTTGTAACAGTTGCAGTGTAGTTGTGCTGCAACTTTAGCAGTGTATCACAACAGAAGGAGACATGGGGCAGTGTAAGTTTTGCCCTTGACACTGCTGAGACACACACAGGACTGCTTAGCTGAGACGCACGCTGGACTGCTCGGCTGCCGGACGCAGCAAGGGAATGTCAAACCAGCAGTGACTGCCCGCCCTCACTAGAAACAGCAGTCCACAATGGAGGCTTCAACGGGTTGACTCGGAATCACCATTGGCCTCAAAATAAAGTACACTACCACAAATATTACCCTTACAAAAATATAGAATAGAAAACTTGTCCATGATTGAACAGCATTACTCTAGGTTTCAGTGTGAAAATGTGATTTCTTTCCACAACTGATATGGAAAAGGTTACGCCAGAAGTAGGCATGTTGAGTGACTATCTTTTCCATGCATTTGGCACATAGAACAGTGAAACTTGTACCAATCATATGAACTGTGAGGCTGGTTGAAGTCTCACCAAGTTACTCCAACATTACTAAAAATACAAACAACTAGGAAACATCATACACCTGGCAAATCAAATCTTTGGCTTCAATTGTCAGCTGCGAGTCCAGGTACCACCTCTTTGCTGTCAGTCTTGGTACAACTATTTGAGGAATGAGATGAGAATAGTTCACGCTACTGCTAATAAAAGGTACACAGAAACAAAACACTATTGCTCCATTTCAGAGAATCGCATATGGCAGCTGTGCTAGATACACCCCACCCCCCCACCCCCAATCAGTACATCCTTGGGTAGCATCACTGGCCTGTCTTTAACTTCCTACAGAGTAGATCTCCCAAACCTGTCCAGAAGACATCCAAATCTTCACCAGAAACGCACAGTAACTCCAGATTGCTATCTGCTTCCCTTCAAAAGGACTCGCACTGTATTGGAGAAGTTTTATTGCACTGCAAAAACAGACATCGTTACATCAGTTTGTCTGCAAATTTTCATCATGATCTTTCAACATCACTCTCAGCAACACTTTGCATAGCTATGTGTTGTTTTCTCCATTAATTTCATTTTTCAAAATGCATACCTTTATAATCATATTGTACTAAGCACCCATCATCGATTTGCAACAATATAATAACAGCCACCACCCACATTTCCCTTCAAATGCAACACATCAAAATTGGTGAAAAGATACGGTAATGTACGGTATGGTACATTCATAGATAGCGAACAGATAACAGCATTCAGCAATGGCGGTGCAGGTGCAACTACAAAGCATCCAGCCACTGCTAGCAGGCTCACAGAAGGCAATGCGATGGCACTAGACTCCGGCCAACGTGGCTCTACAAGCTCTCACACAGAGTGGGGCAATACAAACAACAAACAACATGCAACTCCAATGAAGTTCCACAGAACCCATCCGTCACACGAAAGGGGAGGAGTCCAGAGTGGCCACATCCACCTCAAAGCCCAACATTTCCACAAGGGTAATCACGTAAGGTCCACAATGTCTAACAATGTCGGTGCTCTGCAAGTCACTCTGGGATCCAGCGCACGGTGGCTGCAGACAGAGTGGGCGTGCCTGGCACACTCAGGCCTCCCATGCCATACCGGTCGGTAGCTTTCCATTGGAAACTGAAGAGGTGGCCATGCATTGCTTCTTCACTTTCACCCCCAGCCATCTCTCCCTGACCCGCGGACCAACTCCTTCTGCTGGTCAGAATCCATTACGGCATCCACAGAAACAGTTTCTTCATCTCCACTCACAGAAGCTGTGCTTCTTGATTCACTCCTGGAGTCAATTCATCAAAGACTCTTCATTCAGCCATGAATAAATAACAGCTCCTAGAGGCTTTTTCTCCGACACCCGTCACGCCAACTCCAGCTGCCACCAGCGTGGAGCCGAGCGCGTTTCACAGCAGTCTGGTTCATTGCCGGTTCCTGGTGGGGCACTGCAGCCCCTTTGCTGCAGCCAAATATAGGAGAGAGGGGTTTTCCCATCATTGCAGTCATAGATGCCAAGGTCAGTCAATGCCCTTTCATTTTCAAGCCCTCCTCATTTGGAAGTAAAAGCTACATGTCCTTTTTCTTGTAAACTTTCTACAGCAGCAGTCCAACTAATTTCAGTGGACACATTCATTGCATGATTTTTATTCCCCCCTTCCTCAACTGAAGACTATTTCAGGCCTTGGGCCAGGCTCTCAACTTCTTTGAAATATATTTTTACATCAGTTGGAGGCTAGAAACATTTCAGCCAACTCATAATCTCTATCTCCACGTCATAAAAACTCACGGAACTTAAGCCACGCTGCCTCTACTGTTGCTTAAAAGAGAATACACATTGTAAAGCTCTTCAAAGAAGGCAGCGATCCGATAGCCTCAGCAAGTTGAGAGGCCTGTCAATGCAATTTGCTACAGTCTGAAAAAGTCCATAAAGTAGGTGTGGCAAGCATGACATTGAAGAAGCTTCAACACAGAAAAGCTGTTCACACTAAAAAAATCTGTCACAGCATGTAAAAGCTATGTAAAAAGAAATAAGGAAACAAGTTCTCTCTAAATAAAACTAAGCAGACAAAATAGTAACAAAACTTTTCTCTGGAACACTGGCATGTTACATCTTTTTCTAGGTAAACTATTAAAAAAAGGTCTCACAAAATCTCATCACAGAGAATCACCGGTTTGCAAACTGGAAAGCTAGGAGGGGCAGTTGGCCCATCACTTTTCTCTCTTCAGGAAATGCTGGTAACAACTCAGAGCCAATGGACGTGGTGAACAACAAGTGTTTCCTGCTAAACCCAGACCCGGATGTGACTCATTCGTTCCAAGGTTGCGCAGCACAACCACAAAACACTGCACCTCACTCAAGCCTCCAATGACTTCCTTTCTAGACCCCAGGTCAGACTTCTCCATTCAGCCTCCTCTGGCTCAGTCACTTCGTTGCCATTCACTGCCTACACACCTGGCCTTCGTCCACTTCTCTCAGGAAATCCGCCATAACTCTCAAACACTGCATTTCACTCAAGCTTCCACTGCCTTCTTTTCTGGACCTGAATTCAGACACAACTGTTAGCTTCTGTGGCTCAAGTATTACACTGCCATCATACAAACCAGGCCTTTGTGTAACCTTCCTCAGATGTTCGGCATAACAATGCACCCTGCATCCCTTTTTGCCAACCAGTCTACGTCTTCTCTACAACTGAGTTCAGACTTAATTGTACAGCTACTATGGCTGGTGCCTAAGTACGCCATCAGCAGCCTATGAACCAGATCCTCTTACAACTGTCCTAAGATATCCTTCATGATCAAGCATGTCCTTGCTCTAACAGTGTGACAATCATCAATGCAAACATGGCAAACAGCCAGGAAATGCATCACTCAAACTGGCGATCAACAGAAACACTATACGCCATTCTGAAATACTGCAACATGAGTGTGCCTTTCGCCAGCTCTCCTCTGTCCCTTTTGCTGTGAGGTGCAGAGTCTCCAGTCCTTTCACTGCAGGGAGAGCGGGAAGACAGGCAGACTCTGTAATGCCAGGGCAACAATAATATGGTGGGGTGATGCCAACAAGACTGGAAGAGCTACAGATCCAACAAAAGTGATGTACATTACCTCTTGGCAACGTCCATGAAGGACACTACAATGCAAGTTCAAAACATCAACAGTTTCAAAAATAGTCCTAGAGCATTTTGACTGATGTCTACGACACATTGAGCGCTGGATAAGTTTGGAAGTTTTCTTTCAGAATTTCAGCAGTATGTGCATGTTGTCAGTGTTTCCCTTCGAGGCTGATAAAGAAAGATTTTTACCCCAATGTCAATCAATGAATTAGTCATGTGATCTCACATTAGTAAAAAAATCCATTTTAAAAAAAGGGAAAATTCTTCCTTTTCATGCAAACTTTTCAAGATTGCCAAAGTATTAGACATTTCTGCAAGAAGATGGTAAAGTAAGAGATTGTCAGTCTCACACTTAAATCTGATCATAAAATGCATACAAACTAAGTACCTATCCAAATCTCATTCAGTGGCACACGAGGTACCTACTCTTCAATGCCCGTCCATCAGTTTGATTCATCTTTTTGTGCTGCTTCCAGAGCTAAACAATCAACATCACCAGCCCCTCATTTGACCCCACAGCAAGTGCAAACCAAACCTAGTGCAGCCGTCAGCTGCTTCAAGACAGAGGTGAGCTGAAAACATCAGTCGAAGGGAAACACCGACTGCAGACGATGCGCAAAGTCTGGTTACGAGGGTTTGGACAGGCAGCTAGTAACAAGCCACACAGCCATCGGCGCGGGGATCGGAGCCTGCCCAGTAGACCTTGTCCGTGGCCATCTCCCTTGACCACCAGGAGCCTCGTGTGATGACCTGTCCCCGACCAAAGTGGGAACGGTCCCAACCCACAACAGGTCCCTGTACAGTGTGTCCCAGCCTCCGCAGCTTGTCCACTTCCTCCTCGGGCACCCCCTCCTCCACCATCACCAAGCTCTGACTCGGGTTCAAGCTGGAATGAGATGGGAGAGTGTGAGGAAGAGAAACACAAGGCCTGGGGTTGAAAGGAGATTGGGTATGATGATGAAAGAAAGCTAATCATGTCTCTTGAAGGTAAAAGGGGATTCCTACTTATATTTTAATAAATATGTACAATATTACTGTTGAGTTTCCAGAAATAAGTAAAACTGCCTCAGACACAAACACAAACACAAAGACTGGTTGACTTATTAAGTTCAAAGAAGTAAAGGTTCTCCACACAAGAAGTATCAGCAGTGCAATGCTGCCTTTCATAAATATGTAAGCCTTACATCGCAAGTTTCCAAGTGAAAAATCTTACAACAGCTATTCTGGCTGTATATGATCAAGATCACGAGAAAAAAATAAGAAAGATGTGAAGTCATTTGGAGCTATCTGCATGAATGAGGTCTGAGAAAAGGGGAGAGTGCGAAGAAAGGTGGATGGGCAGAATGCTGGGGAAAATAAGTGAGATGGGTAGTGAATGTAAAGGCAGGGGTGAATGGGAAACGGCATGGCTATATTTCCACATTGCAACTTTTCAGTCACGAATGGGTGCTCAAACAGCATTTTGTTTACCCATGGTCAGCCGCTACTCTCATTGTCACTCCACCATCTCAAGTCCCAAGGAGAAGGCAAGCAGGCTTTCAATGAACACCCCAAAGTTTTTGTGCTTTTGTTTCCTTGGTGGAGGCGTGCACTCAGACTGCTCTCTACATTTTCTATTTATAAATAATATATATATGTTATATATATTTGGTCAAAATTACAAGGACAACAAGGATGCAAAAAAATTACTTTCATTTCACAATTTCAGCACCAAAAGTAGTGTGAATGCAGTTAGATGGATGGGCATATGGGGGAATAAGGGGAATAAGGGGGGGGGGGGGGGGGGGGGGGGGGGCGCTGAAAAATTACAGGTGTGATTTTCTTTATGAGCAAAGTGAGACCAGAAAATAGGCTAATGACCCAAAGTTGACTTCCACAACTTTCCAGCTCAGCCCTCATAGGCATTCATCCACTTTTATTCACAGATGGGGAGACGCAATGTGAGCTCAGCACCATGTTCAAAGATGAAGTTCTGAGATCTGAGCAGCTTCAAACACCACAGTGGAAAGTGACAGCAAAACCCAGCCAGTCACAGTACAGGGTAGAGGGAGAGTCACACAGCAGGGTGGAGGGAGAGTCACACAGCAGGGTAGAGGGAGAGTCACACATCAGGGTAGAGGGAGAGTCACACAGCAGGGTGGAGGGAGAGTCACACAGCAGGGTGGAGGGAGAGTCACACAGCAGGGTGGAGGGAGAGTCACACAGCAGGGTGGAGGGAGAGTCACACAGCAGGGTGGAGGGAGAGTCACACAGCAGGGTGGAGGGAGAGTCACACAGCAGGGTAGAGGGAGAGTCACACAGCAGGGTAGAGGGAGAGTCACACAGCAGGGTAGAGGGAGAGTCACACAGCAGGGTAGAGGGAGAGTCACACAGCAGGGTGGAGGGAGAGCCACACAGCAGGGTAGAGGGAGAGTCACACAGCAGGGTGGAGGGAGAGCCACACAGCAGGGTAGAGGGAGAGTTACACAGCAGGGTAGAGGGAGAGTCACACATTAGGGTAGAGGGAGAGTCACACAGCAGGGTGGAGGGAGAGCCACACAGCAGGGTGGAGGGAGAGTTACACAGCAGGGTAGAGGGACAGTCACACAGCAGGGTAGAGGGAGAGCCACACAGCAGGGTGGAGGGAGAGTCACACAGCAGGGT
>JAWQFJ010001857.1:82500-95000 GCA_034096865.1 Theodoxus fluviatilis | reverse complement strand
CCACCGGCTTTCTTGCAGCTATGCACAGAGGTCATGTCAGATCCAAGCACCAATCAAAGGGACTTCCTTTCAACTGGGAATCCAGCCCGTTGGTTAGTTAACCCTCGAAATGCCCCAGGCCGAATTTTCGGCCACTTGGCTCGGGTTGTGAGTGTAAAACTTCCACTAACTCACTCTTTACTGGTTAGAACCTATTTCTATCAACCAATGAGACCACAGCACACACCAGAGCCAGTCTGCCATCAATGCCAGTGCACTGGAAGTGTGCTTATTAGGAGGTTATCATGGCATTTCGAGGGTTAAGTTGCTGTGTCACAATCACTTTGTGACCAGCAGGTGCTGTGTTCAATACTGCGCATATCCACGAGTTGCATCCTTGGGCAAGGTGCCTCTCTTGCACTGCATATCTGCACCCATCCCTCCCTGTGTTGGGGGTAAGGCTAGATCTATCAAGTCTCCATACATGACTTGTAAATGGCAAATAACTAGGGAAATCATAACTTGACTTGCTCTTATTCTATCCAACTCTAGTGATATTGAGATCAATGGCCTTATGTATTCTACAAAGGCTGAACGGCCATAAAACTCCATCCATCTATTCAGTCTCTGTACCCAGGGTTCAACCACTAAACCACCACTGAGCGATGCAAAAGGGCAACTAGGGGTGAAGTTTCCCCAAAAATTTGCAGTAATTGACAGAACAATGATAGCCATCATCATCATCATCACCATCATCATCACTATCACCATCATCATCACTATCACCATCATCATCACTATCACCATCATCATCACTATCACCATCATCATCATCACTATCACCATCATCACCATCAACATCATTATTATCACCATCACCATCATCATCACTATCACCATCATCATCACTATCACCATCATCATCACCATCATCATCATCACCATCATCATCATCACTATCACCATCAACATCATTATTATCACCATCACCAACATCATCACTATCACCATCATCATCACTATCACCATCACTATCACCATCACTATCACCATCATCACTATCACCATCAACATCATTATTATCACCATCACCATCACTATCACCATCATCATCACTATCACAATCATCTTCACTATCACCATCATCATCATTATTATCACCATCACCATCACTATCATTATCACCATCTTCATCATCAAAGAGTGCCATGGGAACCACACTCACTGGCAGGGGTCGATGAGTTTTCTCCTCTGGGCAGCATACTCCGCACTCAGGAGTTCCGAGACGGGGACATTCACCTGGGATGGGTCGGCACAGTACTGGAAAGTGTCTGCGAAGCTCAGCTTCAGCGCTTCGACCAGCAGGTGCAGGTACTCGGCTGAGTTGTGGGCCTTGTCTGCAGAATGCATGCAACTATGATGTCACAAAAGAACAGGCAAGATCTGGCAAAACTTACAAAGCAGTTTTAAAGCATAGGCTGAAGTTTAGGGAATTATAAGACAACTACATTCAACATGAAGCATGGCAAGATGGAATACTTCAATGAGGGGGAAACAGTTGTATTATAGTACTTCAACAACACACTGTAACTGCTGCTCCTGCCACTAGTCTTGTAAATGAACTTATTCATGATCTTCTGATACAATCATAGCCTTTAACCCATTGACGCCAGAGTTTTCTCTGGTCTGCCGCTTGGACACTGTAGTGCTGAAACCAAATACCCCCTTCCACGCCGGCCAGTCACTGCATTGCCAGTGAGTGGTCTGGCCTCAGAATCCTTGTTTATGACAGAGACTGGCTCTGACTGAGAACCTGTCCCTCCTTCACACATAGAGAACATGCTGACACATGCATTTACACATCTGGTCTCAGAAATACCCTGGGTTTTCACTCTTATTCGAGATGGCGACTCAGGAGGAAGAAGAAGTCTAAAAATATTCTGGCAGTAGGGGATTCCAGTACACTGGAAACTCTGGTTGCTCAGTGCATGTAGGGTTTCAGCACTACAGTGACCTGGTGCCAAGGGGTTAATCAAATAGACAAGTCACTCATCTGACTTCCATGCCACAACTACTGTAGCATTCACTGAGATAGCAATTACCGTGGGCAACAAATCAAAACAGTTCTATAAAAGGCCACACTCCAAATATCTGCCATCATAACATCTAACTTTAAACAGCCTCTGGAATATGAAGTTCGGCACAATACTATCTCTCACAATTTACATATCCAAAATAACATTCTCTCCCTCATTGCTGGAACATAGCACATCCTTTGCATCCAGCTAAGCACCTCACCCCACATGTAGCATACATGTATGTTTAGAGTTAAAGTCTCATAGCACTCCTAATTCATACTAATACATGCAGGGTAATGCTCATTCCACAGCTCTGGCTTGACACCCCATCTGATATGGAACATATTCACGGAACCTTACTCCATTTGTCATGCTCATCACCACATTTCAATCAACACGAACAGCAGGTCTCGAGTGACACCTCATCCCCAGCATAGCCCAAACCCAGAGTAAAATCTTGCCCCACTTGTAACTCATGTTCTGCATTACGATGCAGAAAATACATACAGTGCATAACCTCATCCCACAAGTCCAAAGTGCCACCTCATCCATGATGTAACACATTTCACCTGTGATGTAACACATTCCACCTGTGATGTTACACCTCCTCATCCCTGATGTAAACACACTACCTCATCCCTGATGTAACATGCCCCATCCCTGATGTAACACACCTCATCTCCAATGTAACACACTTCATCCTTGATGTAACACACTTCATCCTTGATGTAACACACCTCATCTCTGATGTAACACACTTCATCCTTGATGTAACACACTTCATCCTTGATGTAACACACTTCATCCTTGATGTAACACACTTCATCCTTGATGTAACACACTTCATCCGTGATGTAACACACCTCATCTCTGATGTAACTCATTTCATCCCTGATGTAACACACCTCATCTCCAATGTAACACACTTCATCCTTGATGTAACACACTTCATCCTTGATGTAACACACTTCATCCTTGATGTAACACACTTCATCCTTGATGTAACACACTTCATCCGTGATGCAACACACCTCATCTCTGATGTAACACACTTCATCCTTGATGTAACACACTTCATCCTTGATGTAACACACTTCATCCTTGATGTAACACACTTCATCCTTGATGTAACACACTTCATCCTTGATGTAACACACCTCATCTCCAATGTAACACACTTCATCCTTGATGTAACACACTTCATCCTTGATGTAACACACTTCATCCTTGATGTAACACACTTCATCCTTGATGTAACACACTTCATCCTTGATGTAACACACTTCATCCTTGATGTAACACACTTCATCCGTGATGCAACACACCTCATCTCTGATGTAACTCATTTCATCATTGACATAACGCACCTCAAACCTGATGTAACATACCTCACTCCTGACGTACCACACTTCACTCTTGACATTACACACTCACTCTTGACATTACACACTTCACTCTTGACATTACACACTTCACTCTGACATTACACACTTCACTCTTGACATACACACTTCACTCCTGATGTAACACACCCCAATACTGATGTAACACATGCCCCCACTACAATCTCACCCCGGCAGAAACCAATCCCAGCACCAAGCCCCGGTAGACACATGCATCATAACACCTCACCACGGATGTCCAGGCCCTGCAGGATGTTGAGTGCCAGGAGCACGGTCAGGCCCTGACCGCTGGGCGGCATCTCCCACACGCGGCAGTTCTCGAAGTCGACGGAGATTGGCTCCTCCAGCGTGGACTCGTGGCTCTGCATGTCATCCAAGGTCATGACACCCCCGTGTGCCTGCACCGCCTCCACCACCGCCTTGGCCACCCACCCGTCATAGAAGCCATTCTTCCCGTTGGAGCAAAGCTCCTGAAACACAAGGTCAAATGTCGTTGACTTACTTCACATGGATGTGCACTTTGTCAAGGAGGGCAGACACCTGCAACCATTCGAAAGTTTCAACAATTGCCAGTGATAGTCAGGGTCTTGTGATCAAGATTCAACAATTGCCAGTGATAGTCAGGGTCTTGTGATCAAGATGCAACAATTGCCAGTGATAGTCAGGGTCTTGTGATCAAGATTCAACAATTGCCAGTGATAGTCAGGGTCTTGTGATCAAGATTCAACAATTGCCAGTGATAGTCAGGGTCTTGTGATCAAGATTCAACAATTGCCAGTGATAGTCAGGGTCTTGTGATCAAGATGCAACAATTGCCAGTGATAGTCAGGGTCTTGTGATCAAGATGCAACAATTGCCAGTGATAGTCAGGGTCTTGTGATCAAGATTCAACAATTGCCAGTGATAGTCAGGGTCTTGTGATCAAGATGCAACAATTGCCAGTGATAGTCAGGGTCTTGTGATCAAGATTCAACAATTGCCAGTGATAGTCAGGGTCTTGTGATCAAGATTCAACAATTGCCAGTGATAGTCAGGGTCTTGTGATCAAGATGCAACAATTGCCAGTGATAGTCAGGGTCTTGTGATCAAGATTCAACAATTGCCAGTGATAGTCAGGGTCTTGTGATCAAGATTCAACAATTGCCAGTGATAGTCAGGGTCTTGTGATCAAGATGCAACAATTGCCAGTGATAGTCAGGGTCTTGTGATCAAGATTCAACAATTGCCAATGATAGTCAGGGTCTTGTGATCAAGATTCAACAATTGCCAGTGATAGTCAAGGTCTTGTGATCAAGATTCAACAATTGCCAGTGATAGTCAGGGTCTTGTGATCAAGATAAAACAATTGCCAGTGATAGTCAGGGTCTTGTGATCAAGATAAAACAGATCTTTTTCAAGTCCACCTCATCATAATGTAAGAAAGAAGTGTGACCAGATATGGTCGACAGAAAGGGACGAGAGCGAGAGGAGCGAGAGTAGATCGAGGGACAACCGCGCTCGCTTGTTTCCATTTTCTTATCTTCTTTATTTCAACCAACTTCAACATCAACTTCAACTGTCTTGAATAACCTCAACTTCAACTTCAACTGTCAATTACCTCAATTTCAACTTCAACTGTCAATCACCTCAACTTCAGTCATCTCATCGGTCTTCTTCCTCCTCTTCATCTTCCTCCTCCTCCATCTCCGCAGTAGTATCACTCTCCTCCTCAGACTCTCAAATTCATTTACCTCAGGACTGTTCCCACCAGCGCATCAGGCCCGATTCGTTACACACATCTCAGATTGACTCCTTCAGTCCTTGGCCGATGAAATTCTGGTTCTCGAATCGTTAGTAGCTTCCTCCTCTTCATCTTCCTCCTCCTCCATGTCCAATCCGCAACTCCCTGGTTTATGCAGACACCATCCAACAGAACGCAGATCACCCCAATCTGCTCGGGCACAAAATCCTTGCAGAACTCTTTTCTTCTTTTTCCACGTCACAATCCCGTGACGACATACGTATCCAAGTAAGGGGAGGTAATTAGATTTAGAAATCGAGAACAGGCCCAAAACGTCGGCTGCTAAAGACAATAGAAAAGGGAAATAATAATTATGTAATAATAACGGGAAAACCATTTGTGGGGGTCACACATGCAACACAAATGATCTGCCACCCCCACACCCCACCCCCCACAAGAAAAGAAAACCAAAAGAAAAATGCAGATAGAGCATACAGCAGATGTATCAAGGACTAACACCTGGGAGTGACTGCTTTATGCATAACCAATGCAGAGCACGGCCTTGGGGGTGATTACAGGTGCAAGCCACCATATCAAGTTGGGATTATAAGATCTTCATATACAAAGATTGTCACAGTCATAGTCAAAATCATCATCAAGGACATGAGTCCCATAGAATCCTTGTCTAAGACCTGTAGAGTGCATTACAGCGGGAGCCACTAGAAACATATTCTCCTCATGACCAGACAACAGCAACAGAATGCCAACAGATCCGGGCCAGTGAAGCTTTGGATGCATCCATAGCCAACAAACATGCAAACTATCCAAAGCATCAATGGGATCTTATGTAATGATATGGATCATATTAATAAACTATGCAACACATTGACAACTATCTTCTTTTCATCCCCTCGTACTTTCTCTGTTTGTTTTTTTTTTTTCCCTGTTGAGACGATATTGTCAATGTGTTGCATAGTTTAATTAATATGATACACATATCATTACATATAGATCCCATTGATGCTTTGGATAGTTTGCATGTTTGTTGGCTATGGGATGCATCCAAAGCTTCACTGGCCCGGATCTGTTGGCATTCTGTTGCTGTTGTCTGGTCATGAGGAGAATATGTTTCTAGTGGCTCCCGCTGTAATGCACTCTACAGGTCTTAGACAAGGATTCTATGGGACTCATGTCCTTGATGATGATTTTGACTATGACTGTGACAATCTTTGTATATGAAGATCTTATAATCCCAACTTGATATGGTGGCTTGCACCTGTAATCACCCCCAAGGCCGTGCTCTGCATTGGTTATGCATAAAGCAGTCACTCCCAGGTGTTAGTCCTTGATACATCTGCTGTATGCTCTATCTGCATTTTTCTTTTGGTTTTCTTTTCTTGTGGGGGGTGGGGTGTGGGGGTGGCAGATCATTTGTGTTGCATGTGTGACCCCCACAAATGGTTTTCCCGTTATTATTACATAATTATTATTTCCCTTTTCTATTGTCTTTAGCAGCCGACGTTTTGGGCCTGTTCTCGATTTCTAAATCTAATTACCTCCCCTTACTTGGATACGTATGTCGTCACGGGATTGTGACGTGGAAAAAGAAGAAAAGAGTTCTGCAAGGATTTTGTGCCCGAGCAGATTGGGGTGATCTGCGTTCTGTTGGATGGTGTCTGCATAAACCAGGGAGTTGCGGATTGGACATGGAGGAGGAGGAAGATGAAGAGGAGGAAGCTACTAACGATTCGAGAACCAGAATTTCATCGGCCAAGGACTGAAGGAGTCAATCTGAGATGTGTGTAACGGATCGGGCCTGATGCGCTGGTGGGAACAGTCCTGAGGTAAATGAATTTGAGAGTCTGAGGAGGAGAGTGATACTACTGCGGAGATGGAGGAGGAGGAAGATGAAGAGGAGGAAGAAGACCGATGAGATGACTGAAGTTGAGGTGATTGAAGTTGAGGTAATTGACAGTTGAAGTTGAAATTGAGGTAATTGACAGTTGAAGTTGAAGTTGAGGTTATTCAAGACAGTTGAAGTTGATGTTGATGTTGGTTGAAATAAAGAAGATAAGAAAATGGAAACAAGCGAGCGCGGTTGTCCCTCGATCTACTCTCGCTCCTCTCGCTCTCGTCCCTTTCTGTCGACCATATCTGGTCACACTTCTTTCTTACATTATGATGAGGTGGACTTGAAAAAGATCTGTTTTATCTTGATCACAAGACCCTGACTATCACTGGCAATTGTTTTATCTTGATCACAAGACCCTGACTATCACTGGCAATTGTTGAATCTTGATCACAAGACCTTGACTATCACTGGCAATTGTTGAATCTTGATCACAAGACCCTGACTATCATTGGCAATTGTTGAATCTTGATCACAAGACCCTGACTATCACTGGCAATTGTTGCATCTTGATCACAAGACCCTGACTATCACTGGCAATTGTTGAATCTTGATCACAAGACCCTGACTATCACTGGCAATTGTTGAATCTTGATCACAAGACCCTGACTATCACTGGCAATTGTTGCATCTTGATCACAAGACCCTGACTATCACTGGCAATTGTTGAATCTTGATCACAAGACCCTGACTATCACTGGCAATTGTTGAATCTTGATCACAAGACCCTGACTATCACTGGCAATTGTTGCATCTTGATCACAAGACCCTGACTATCACTGGCAATTGTTGAATCTTGATCACAAGACCCTGACTATCACTGGCAATTGTTGCATCTTGATCACAAGACCCTGACTATCACTGGCAATTGTTGCATCTTGATCACAAGACCCTGACTATCACTGGCAATTGTTGAATCTTGATCACAAGACCCTGACTATCACTGGCAATTGTTGAATCTTGATCACAAGACCCTGACTATCACTGGCAATTGTTGAATCTTGATCACAAGACCCTGACTATTGCAATTGTTGCATCTTGATCACAAGACCCTGACTATCACTGGCAATTGTTGAATCTTGATCACAAGACCCTGACTATCACTGGCAATTGTTGAAACTTTCGAATGGTTGCAGGTGTCTGCCCTCCTTGACAAAGTGCACATCCATGTGAAGTAAGTCAACGACATTTGACCTTGTGTTTCAGGAGCTTTGCTCCAACGGGAAGAATGGCTTCTATGACGGGTGGGTGGCCAAGGCGGTGGTGGAGGCGGTGCAGGCACACGGGGGTGTCATGACCTTGGATGACATGCAGAGCCACGAGTCCACGCTGGAGGAGCCAATCTCCGTCGACTTCGAGAACTGCCGCGTGTGGGAGATGCCGCCCAGCGGTCAGGGCCTGACCGTGCTCCTGGCACTCAACATCCTGCAGGGCCTGGACATCCGTGGTGAGGTGTTATGATGCATGTGTCTACCGGGGCTTGGTGCTGGGATTGGTTTCTGCCGGGGTGAGATTGTAGTGGGGGCATGTGTTACATCAGTATTGGGGTGTGTTACATCAGGAGTGAAGTGTGTAATGTCAAGAGTGAAGTGTGGTACGTCAGGAGTGAGGTGTGTTACATCAGGAGTGAAGTGTGTAATGTCAAGAGTGAAGTGTGGTACGTCAGGAGTGAGGTGTGTTACATCAGGGATGAGGTATGTTACATCAGGTTTGAGGTGCGTTATGTCAATGATGAAATGAGTTACATCAGAGATGAGGTGTGTTGCATCACGGATGAAGTGTGTTACATCAAGGATGAAGTGTGTTACATCAAGGATGAAGTGTGTTACATCAAGGATGAAGTGTGTTACATCAAGGATGAAGTGTGTTACATCAAGGATGAAGTGTGTTACATCAAGGATGAAGTGTGTTACATTGGAGATGAGGTGTGTTACATCAAGGATGAAGTGTGTTACATCAAGGATGAAGTGTGTTACATCAGGGATGAAGTGTGTTACATCAAGGATGAAGTGTGTTACATCAAGGATGAAGTGTGTTACATCAGAGATGAGGTGTGTTGCATCACGGATGAAGTGTGTTACATCAAGGATGAAGTGTGTTACATCAAGGATGAAGTGTGTTACATCAAGGATGAAGTGTGTTACATCAAGGATGAAGTGTGTTACATTGGAGATGAGGTGTGTTACATCAGGGATGAAGTGTGTTACATCAAGGATGAAGTGTGTTACATCAAGGATGAAGTGTGTTACATCAAGGATGAAGTGTGTTACATCAAGGATGAAGTGTGTTACATCAAGGATGAAGTGTGTTACATCAAGGATGAAGTGTGTTACATCAGGGATGAAGTGTGTTACATCAAGGATGAAGTGTGTTACATCAAGTTTGAAGTGTGTTACATTGGAGATGAGGTGTGTTACATCAGGGATGGGGCATGTTACATCAGGGATGAGGTAGTGTGTTTACATCAGGGATGAGGAGGTGTAACATCACAGGTGGAATGTGTTACATCACAGGTGAAATGTGTTACATCATGGATGAGGTGGCACTTTGGACTTGTGGGATGAGGTTATGCACTGTATGTATTTTCTGCATCGTAATGCAGAACATGAGTTACAAGTGGGGCAAGATTTTACTCTGGGTTTGGGCTATGCTGGGGATGAGGTGTCACTCGAGACCTGCTGTTCGTGTTGATTGAAATGTGGTGATGAGCATGACAAATGGAGTAAGGTTCCGTGAATATGTTCCATATCAGATGGGGTGTCAAGCCAGAGCTGTGGAATGAGCATTACCCTGCATGTATTAGTATGAATTAGGAGTGCTATGAGACTTTAACTCTAAACATACATGTATGCTACATGTGGGGTGAGGTGCTTAGCTGGATGCAAAGGATGTGCTATGTTCCAGCAATGAGGGAGAGAATGTTATTTTGGATATGTAAATTGTGAGAGATAGTATTGTGCCGAACTTCATATTCCAGAGGCTGTTTAAAGTTAGATGTTATGATGGCAGATATTTGGAGTGTGGCCTTTTATAGAACTGTTTTGATTTGTTGCCCACGGTAATTGCTATCTCAGTGAATGCTACAGTAGTTGTGGCATGGAAGTCAGATGAGTGACTTGTCTATTTGATTAACCCCTTGGCACCAGGTCACTGTAGTGCTGAAACCCTACATGCACTGAGCAACCAGAGTTTCCAGTGTACTGGAATCCCCTACTGCCAGAATATTTTTAGACTTCTTCTTCCTCCTGAGTCGCCATCTCGAATAAGAGTGAAAACCCAGGGTATTTCTGAGACCAGATGTGTAAATGCATGTGTCAGCATGTTCTCTATGTGTGAAGGAGGGACAGGTTCTCAGTCAGAGCCAGTCTCTGTCATAAACAAGGATTCTGAGGCCAGACCACTCACTGGCAATGCAGTGACTGGCCGGCGTGGAAGGGGGTATTTGGTTTCAGCACTACAGTGTCCAAGCGGCAGACCAGAGAAAACTCTGGCGTCAATGGGTTAAAGGCTATGATTGTATCAGAAGATCATGAATAAGTTCATTTACAAGACTAGTGGCAGGAGCAGCAGTTACAGTGTGTTGTTGAAGTACTATAATACAACTGTTTCCCCCTCATTGAAGTATTCCATCTTGCCATGCTTCATGTTGAATGTAGTTGTCTTATAATTCCCTAAACTTCAGCCTATGCTTTAAAACTGCTTTGTAAGTTTTGCCAGATCTTGCCTGTTCTTTTGTGACATCATAGTTGCATGCATTCTGCAGACAAGGCCCACAACTCAGCCGAGTACCTGCACCTGCTGGTCGAAGCGCTGAAGCTGAGCTTCGCAGACACTTTCCAGTACTGTGCCGACCCATCCCAGGTGAATGTCCCCGTCTCGGAACTCCTGAGTGCGGAGTATGCTGCCCAGAGGAGAAAACTCATCGACCCCTGCCAGTGAGTGTGGTTCCCATGGCACTCTTTGATGATGAAGATGGTGATAATGATAGTGATGGTGATGGTGATAATAATGATGATGATGGTGATAGTGAAGATGATTGTGATAGTGATGATGATGGTGATAGTGATGGTGATGGTGATAATAATGATGTTGATGGTGATAGTGATGATGGTGATAGTGATGGTGATAGTGATGGTGATAGTGATGATGATGGTGATAGTGATGATGTTGGTGATGGTGATAATAATGATGTTGATGGTGATAGTGATGATGATGATGGTGATGATGATGATGGTGATGATGATGGTGATAGTGATGATGATGGTGATAGTGATGATGATGGTGATGGTGATAATAATGATGTTGATGGTGATGATGGTGATAGTGATGATGATGATGGTGATAGTGATGATGATGGTGATAGTGATGATGATGGTGATAGTGATGATGATGGTGATAGTGATGATGATGGTGATGATGATGATGATGGCTATCATTGTTCTGTCAATTACTGCAAATTTTTGGGGAAACTTCACCCCTAGTTGCCCTTTTGCATCGCTCAGTGGTGGTTTAGTGGTTGAACCCTGGGTACAGAGACTGAATAGATGGATGGAGTTTTATGGCCGTTCAGCCTTTGTAGAATACATAAGGCCATTGATCTCAATATCACTAGAGTTGGATAGAATAAGAGCAAGTCAAGTTATGATTTCCCTAGTTATTTGCCATTTACAAGTCATGTATGGAGACTTGATAGATCTAGCCTTACCCCCAACACAGGGAGGGATGGGTGCAGATATGCAGTGCAAGAGAGGCACCTTGCCCAAGGATGCAACTCGTGGATATGCGCAGTATTGAACACAGCACCTGCTGGTCACAAAGTGATTGTGACACAGCAACTTAACCCTCGAAATGCCATGATAACCTCCTAATAAGCACACTTCCAGTGCACTGGCATTGATGGCAGACTGGCTCTGGTGTGTGCTGTGGTCTCATTGGTTGATAGAAATAGGTTCTAACCAGTAAAGAGTGAGTTAGTGGAAGTTTTACACTCACAACCCGAGCCAAGTGGCCGAAAATTCGGCCTGGGGCATTTCGAGGGTTAACTAACCAACGGGCTGGATTCCCAGTTGAAAGGAAGTCCCTTTGATTGGTGCTTGGATCTGACATGACCTCTGTGCATAGCTGCAAGAAAGCCGGTGGATGCTGACAATGCTGCTCAGAGGAGAGGAATCTTCAACACCTTCCAATGATCATAGTTCCTGGTTGCACTTTTTTTCTTATGATTAGGAGACGGAAAGCATGATATGATAATATGATCAAGAGAATTTAAAATGCAGGCCCCTAAGAATGTTTTTGCCAGAGTTTACCTGGACTTCATTTTGACTACTACCAGATACCTCCTTCCCTGCCATATATATTGCACGCCATATGCCAGGGAATTTTCTCACGTTTTACTATACTAGTGTTTGTCA
>JAWQFJ010001857.1:60000-77500 GCA_034096865.1 Theodoxus fluviatilis | reverse complement strand
TCTCCCTCTACCCTGCTGTGTGACTCTCCCTCTACCCTGCTGTGTGACTCTCCCTCTACCCTGCTGTGTGACTCTCCCTCTACCCTGCTGTGTGACTCTCCCTCCACCCTGCTGTGTGACTCTCCCTCCACCCTGCTGTGTGACTCTCCCTCCACCCTGCTGTGTGACTCTCCCTCCACCCTGCTGTGTGACTCTCCCTCCACCCTGCTGTGTGACTCTCCCTCCACCCTGCTGTGTGACTCTCCCTCTACCCTGATGTGTGACTCTCCCTCTACCCTGCTGTGTGACTCTCCCTCCACCCTGCTGTGTGACTCTCCCTCTACCCTGTACTGTGACTGGCTGGGTTTTGCTGTCACTTTCCACTGTGGTGTTTGAAGCTGCTCAGATCTCAGAACTTCATCTTTGAACATGGTGCTGAGCTCACATTGCGTCTCCCCATCTGTGAATAAAAGTGGATGAATGCCTATGAGGGCTGAGCTGGAAAGTTGTGGAGGTCAACTTTGGGTCATTAGCCTATTTTCTGGTCTCACTTTGCTCATAAAGAAAATCACACCTGTAATTTTTCAGCCCCTCCCCCCCCCCCCCCCCCCCCCCCTTATTCCCCTTATTCCCCCATATGCCCATCCATCTAACTGCATTCACACTACTTTTGGTGCTGAAATTGTGAAATGAAAGTAATTTTTTTGCATCCTTGTTGTCCTTGTAATTTTGACCAAATATATATAACATATATATATTATTTATAAATAGAAAATGTAGAGAGCAGTCTGAGTGCACGCCTCCACCAAGGAAACAAAAGCACAAAAACTTTGGGGTGTTCATTGAAAGCCTGCTTGCCTTCTCCTTGGGACTTGAGATGGTGGAGTGACAATGAGAGTAGCGGCTGACCATGGGTAAACAAAATGCTGTTTGAGCACCCATTCGTGACTGAAAAGTTGCAATGTGGAAATATAGCCATGCCGTTTCCCATTCACCCCTGCCTTTACATTCACTACCCATCTCACTTATTTTCCCCAGCATTCTGCCCATCCACCTTTCTTCGCACTCTCCCCTTTTCTCAGACCTCATTCATGCAGATAGCTCCAAATGACTTCACATCTTTCTTATTTTTTTCTCGTGATCTTGATCATATACAGCCAGAATAGCTGTTGTAAGATTTTTCACTTGGAAACTTGCGATGTAAGGCTTACATATTTATGAAAGGCAGCATTGCACTGCTGATACTTCTTGTGTGGAGAACCTTTACTTCTTTGAACTTAATAAGTCAACCAGTCTTTGTGTTTGTGTTTGTGTCTGAGGCAGTTTTACTTATTTCTGGAAACTCAACAGTAATATTGTACATATTTATTAAAATATAAGTAGGAATCCCCTTTTACCTTCAAGAGACATGATTAGCTTTCTTTCATCATCATACCCAATCTCCTTTCAACCCCAGGCCTTGTGTTTCTCTTCCTCACACTCTCCCATCTCATTCCAGCTTGAACCCGAGTCAGAGCTTGGTGATGGTGGAGGAGGGGGTGCCCGAGGAGGAAGTGGACAAGCTGCGGAGGCTGGGACACACTGTACAGGGACCTGTTGTGGGTTGGGACCGTTCCCACTTTGGTCGGGGACAGGTCATCACACGAGGCTCCTGGTGGTCAAGGGAGATGGCCACGGACAAGGTCTACTGGGCAGGCTCCGATCCCCGCGCCGATGGCTGTGTGGCTTGTTACTAGCTGCCTGTCCAAACCCTCGTAACCAGACTTTGCGCATCGTCTGCAGTCGGTGTTTCCCTTCGACTGATGTTTTCAGCTCACCTCTGTCTTGAAGCAGCTGACGGCTGCACTAGGTTTGGTTTGCACTTGCTGTGGGGTCAAATGAGGGGCTGGTGATGTTGATTGTTTAGCTCTGGAAGCAGCACAAAAAGATGAATCAAACTGATGGACGGGCATTGAAGAGTAGGTACCTCGTGTGCCACTGAATGAGATTTGGATAGGTACTTAGTTTGTATGCATTTTATGATCAGATTTAAGTGTGAGACTGACAATCTCTTACTTTACCATCTTCTTGCAGAAATGTCTAATACTTTGGCAATCTTGAAAAGTTTGCATGAAAAGGAAGAATTTTCCCTCTTTTTTAAAATGGATTTTTTTACTAATGTGAGATCACATGACTAATTCATTGATTGACATTGGGGTAAAAATCTTTCTTTATCAGCCTCGAAGGGAAACACTGACAACATGCACATACTGCTGAAATTCTGAAAGAAAACTTCCAAACTTATCCAGCGCTCAATGTGTCGTAGACATCAGTCAAAATGCTCTAGGACTATTTTGAAACTGTTGATGTTTTGAACTTGCATTGTAGTGTCCTTCATGGACGTTGCCAAGAGGTAATGTACATCACTTTTGTTGGATCTGTAGCTCTTCCAGTCTTGTTGGCATCACCCCACCATATTATTGTTGCCCTGGCATTACAGAGTCTGCCTGTCTTCCCGCTCTCCCTGCAGTGAAAGGACTGGAGACTCTGCACCTCACAGCAAAAGGGACAGAGGAGAGCTGGCGAAAGGCACACTCATGTTGCAGTATTTCAGAATGGCGTATAGTGTTTCTGTTGATCGCCAGTTTGAGTGATGCATTTCCTGGCTGTTTGCCATGTTTGCATTGATGATTGTCACACTGTTAGAGCAAGGACATGCTTGATCATGAAGGATATCTTAGGACAGTTGTAAGAGGATCTGGTTCATAGGCTGCTGATGGCGTACTTAGGCACCAGCCATAGTAGCTGTACAATTAAGTCTGAACTCAGTTGTAGAGAAGACGTAGACTGGTTGGCAAAAAGGGATGCAGGGTGCATTGTTATGCCGAACATCTGAGGAAGGTTACACAAAGGCCTGGTTTGTATGATGGCAGTGTAATACTTGAGCCACAGAAGCTAACAGTTGTGTCTGAATTCAGGTCCAGAAAAGAAGGCAGTGGAAGCTTGAGTGAAATGCAGTGTTTGAGAGTTATGGCGGATTTCCTGAGAGAAGTGGACGAAGGCCAGGTGTGTAGGCAGTGAATGGCAACGAAGTGACTGAGCCAGAGGAGGCTGAATGGAGAAGTCTGACCTGGGGTCTAGAAAGGAAGTCATTGGAGGCTTGAGTGAGGTGCAGTGTTTTGTGGTTGTGCTGCGCAACCTTGGAACGAATGAGTCACATCCGGGTCTGGGTTTAGCAGGAAACACTTGTTGTTCACCACGTCCATTGGCTCTGAGTTGTTACCAGCATTTCCTGAAGAGAGAAAAGTGATGGGCCAACTGCCCCTCCTAGCTTTCCAGTTTGCAAACCGGTGATTCTCTGTGATGAGATTTTGTGAGACCTTTTTTTAATAGTTTACCTAGAAAAAGATGTAACATGCCAGTGTTCCAGAGAAAAGTTTTGTTACTATTTTGTCTGCTTAGTTTTATTTAGAGAGAACTTGTTTCCTTATTTCTTTTTACATAGCTTTTACATGCTGTGACAGATTTTTTTAGTGTGAACAGCTTTTCTGTGTTGAAGCTTCTTCAATGTCATGCTTGCCACACCTACTTTATGGACTTTTTCAGACTGTAGCAAATTGCATTGACAGGCCTCTCAACTTGCTGAGGCTATCGGATCGCTGCCTTCTTTGAAGAGCTTTACAATGTGTATTCTCTTTTAAGCAACAGTAGAGGCAGCGTGGCTTAAGTTCCGTGAGTTTTTATGACGTGGAGATAGAGATTATGAGTTGGCTGAAATGTTTCTAGCCTCCAACTGATGTAAAAATATATTTCAAAGAAGTTGAGAGCCTGGCCCAAGGCCTGAAATAGTCTTCAGTTGAGGAAGGGGGGAATAAAAATCATGCAATGAATGTGTCCACTGAAATTAGTTGGACTGCTGCTGTAGAAAGTTTACAAGAAAAAGGACATGTAGCTTTTACTTCCAAATGAGGAGGGCTTGAAAATGAAAGGGCATTGACTGACCTTGGCATCTATGACTGCAATGATGGGAAAACCCCTCTCTCCTATATTTGGCTGCAGCAAAGGGGCTGCAGTGCCCCACCAGGAACCGGCAATGAACCAGACTGCTGTGAAACGCGCTCGGCTCCACGCTGGTGGCAGCTGGAGTTGGCGTGACGGGTGTCGGAGAAAAAGCCTCTAGGAGCTGTTATTTATTCATGGCTGAATGAAGAGTCTTTGATGAATTGACTCCAGGAGTGAATCAAGAAGCACAGCTTCTGTGAGTGGAGATGAAGAAACTGTTTCTGTGGATGCCGTAATGGATTCTGACCAGCAGAAGGAGTTGGTCCGCGGGTCAGGGAGAGATGGCTGGGGGTGAAAGTGAAGAAGCAATGCATGGCCACCTCTTCAGTTTCCAATGGAAAGCTACCGACCGGTATGGCATGGGAGGCCTGAGTGTGCCAGGCACGCCCACTCTGTCTGCAGCCACCGTGCGCTGGATCCCAGAGTGACTTGCAGAGCACCGACATTGTTAGACATTGTGGACCTTACGTGATTACCCTTGTGGAAATGTTGGGCTTTGAGGTGGATGTGGCCACTCTGGACTCCTCCCCTTTCGTGTGACGGATGGGTTCTGTGGAACTTCATTGGAGTTGCATGTTGTTTGTTGTTTGTATTGCCCCACTCTGTGTGAGAGCTTGTAGAGCCACGTTGGCCGGAGTCTAGTGCCATCGCATTGCCTTCTGTGAGCCTGCTAGCAGTGGCTGGATGCTTTGTAGTTGCACCTGCACCGCCATTGCTGAATGCTGTTATCTGTTCGCTATCTATGAATGTACCATACCGTACATTACCGTATCTTTTCACCAATTTTGATGTGTTGCATTTGAAGGGAAATGTGGGTGGTGGCTGTTATTATATTGTTGCAAATCGATGATGGGTGCTTAGTACAATATGATTATAAAGGTATGCATTTTGAAAAATGAAATTAATGGAGAAAACAACACATAGCTATGCAAAGTGTTGCTGAGAGTGATGTTGAAAGATCATGATGAAAATTTGCAGACAAACTGATGTAACGATGTCTGTTTTTGCAGTGCAATAAAACTTCTCCAATACAGTGCGAGTCCTTTTGAAGGGAAGCAGATAGCAATCTGGAGTTACTGTGCGTTTCTGGTGAAGATTTGGATGTCTTCTGGACAGGTTTGGGAGATCTACTCTGTAGGAAGTTAAAGACAGGCCAGTGATGCTACCCAAGGATGTACTGATTGGGGGTGGGGGGGTGGGGTGTATCTAGCACAGCTGCCATATGCGATTCTCTGAAATGGAGCAATAGTGTTTTGTTTCTGTGTACCTTTTATTAGCAGTAGCGTGAACTATTCTCATCTCATTCCTCAAATAGTTGTACCAAGACTGACAGCAAAGAGGTGGTACCTGGACTCGCAGCTGACAATTGAAGCCAAAGATTTGATTTGCCAGGTGTATGATGTTTCCTAGTTGTTTGTATTTTTAGTAATGTTGGAGTAACTTGGTGAGACTTCAACCAGCCTCACAGTTCATATGATTGGTACAAGTTTCACTGTTCTATGTGCCAAATGCATGGAAAAGATAGTCACTCAACATGCCTACTTCTGGCGTAACCTTTTCCATATCAGTTGTGGAAAGAAATCACATTTTCACACTGAAACCTAGAGTAATGCTGTTCAATCATGGACAAGTTTTCTATTCTATATTTTTGTAAGGGTAATATTTGTGGTAGTGTACTTTATTTTGAGGCCAATGGTGATTCCGAGTCAACCCGTTGAAGCCTCCATTGTGGACTGCTGTTTCTAGTGAGGGCGGGCAGTCACTGCTGGTTTGACATTCCCTTGCTGCGTCCGGCAGCCGAGCAGTCCAGCGTGCGTCTCAGCTAAGCAGTCCTGTGTGTGTCTCAGCAGTGTCAAGGGCAAAACTTACACTGCCCCATGTCTCCTTCTGTTGTGATACACTGCTAAAGTTGCAGCACAACTACACTGCAACTGTTACAACGAAAATCATCCAAAGAGGAACATGAATTATCTGGTCTGACAGTAGGAGATAAGGAATTAGTATCCATTATAGAAGTGGAAGTATTAAAGTTGATCGGACTTTTTTAATCCCAGAAGACTTTTTGGATTTTATTTTGTTGTTTACTTTTAGATACTGCTATTTTTTTCTTATTTGTTTTAAGTAAGATTTCTTTTTGTGTTAGTAGTTTGAGTGCCTCATGGCTACAATAAAGTTTAAAGTGAGGGTAGGTGGCATTAGTCTAGTGTGCGGTTGTTTAGTGCCTGAGGTTGTGATTTTTTCATGTTACTTGTTTGTACTCAGGTCCAGGTCATGTACTTCCATTGCAATCTTCCAGGAGTTGCCAGTGACTCTGCCATGATTGTCTTTTTAACTTATGCAGTATTCCTTGCTGTTATTTCACTTTTTTTGTTGCTGTATTATTTTACTATCCATAAACAAAATTAGATGGAATCATGCATCCAGATGTTATTGTATTTAAAACAAACAGGACTTTGCCCCTGGAAACTATTTCAAAATAAACATAATGCTGATTTTGGAATTGCCCCGTAAAAGTGTACTTTCTGAAGGGTCTCCTTTGGAAACAGGCTCAGAACAGAAGCACATTTGTAGTATCAGTAATTTAGACTATTATTGATAACAACAATTCTTGACAAGGAATACTTACAATGTAAATTTTACTATTTGCAACAATGGAAATTTTTTCCCCATGCAATAATATTTTTAATGAAGCTAAAAGCAATCTATAAGAATAAATTATAGGCATAGGGGTCAGACACGGGGTCGAGTGAGAGCAAGCATTTTCTATGAGCACAAACCCAAACATTGATTCATCTTGTATTTTTGCAGTACAGTATTTCTGTGACTCTTTCTTAAATGCTCAATGTTTGTGACCTTAACTATTTCATGATCATGTCACTGTGTCCGTGAGTACAGAGATTTCTCTTTCCCGTTTCACTAGCTTGGAATATTCTAACATCTTTTGTTGGTTTTGACTGGCAAAGAACTGAATTACTTTTCTCTTGTTCAGCATTAGTTGGTCAAGTTTTGCCAGCTAAGCTAATCTTTGTTACGTAAACATTATTCTCGAGAACTCATCCCGGAGTTTCGAACCCTTTGAGTAATTATACATGTTTGAACAATAGTTACCTCATTCGTGGTAATTTGTTGGCTTTATTTGGTTTTCAGTTTTTGAATAGTGAACGTTTAATATCCCTGTTGTTCCATCCAGTGTAAACTGTAATCTGTACATTTCGTCATTAGTTGTGAATGATACAATCAATATGATTTTAAAACATAAGGAAACAGGGTGTATAATGTGTTGACTATTTAATGATTAATGTATTTGTAATTTGAACTGCCCTGAACCAAACTGTTGAGGCCATACTGACCATCTGTCATATGTTTTTGAAACACTTGTATGAAATGGTTACATAGGAAATTGATTGGCTTGGCTCTGTAGATGAACTTGACGCTTTTAATGCAGACTTAAAGTCTTGCTGTAACGAAAGTGTGAAGCTGTGTGATGTGCTCTGTACGTTAGGGCGTACGCTTTAATTCTTTTGTTTTGCTACTCAATGTGTACAATCATCACTGTTTTGGCAGAAGCACTCATGCCTCATGTGATTTTTCGTGCCAGAAACCTGATTTTTCTTGATGTTTTAGACAGTATTATACTTGTGCTAAGTCGTGCAAAACCCTAAATTCATCACTGTTCCATTTGGACACATTCTGTCACAGCCTGCTTCATGTGTGTGTGTGTCTGTCTGTCTGTGTTTCTGTCTCTCTCTCCCTGTCTCCCTCTGTTTTTCTCTATCTCTCTGTGTCTGTCTATCTTTCTCTGTGTCTGTCTGTCTGTCTGTCTGTCTGTCTGTCTGTCTGTCTGTCTGTCTGTCTGTCTGTCTGTCTGTATGTCTATCTACCTGTCTGTCTCTCTCAATTATTTTTTTCTCCTTCTTCCCTCCCTCCTCCCAATCTCCTTCTCCCAACTCCCTTCTCTAACTAACACACACTCCCTCTCTCTCGTTCTCTTCCCCCCACCCCCCACCCTTTCCCTTTCTCTCGTGCCCGCTCTCTCCCGCTCTATACAAATATTTCGTCCACGTACGTGTTGTTTAATGAGACTTTCAAGGTCATCTCGAAGATAATGACCAAAGAGTCATTTGTCCACCAAGTCAGATGGTGTAATTTGTTGAACTGTTCTTTCAATTTTGCAAGGCAAAATTGCTGCCAATATCTACTGCTTTTAAAGCTATGTGGAAAAAGCTTTTGCTTTTGTTAACTGTTTGTTGTACCAGCTCTGATCCGTGATAACCTGAAGTATACCATTCCTTATCATCTTGTGGTATTTGTCAGAAACAAGGATTCTGCATGTGAAATTATGAGTGATTGCTCAATACTTGATGACCAAACATCCCGCACCGAGTGCTTGCTATGGAAATAACAATATTTGGCATTGCTTGAGTGAGAAAAAAAATTGCCAGCATCTTTGGTGACCAAATTCATTTGTAATGCATATTTCATATCAAAATTAAATGGCTCCCAAAGTGGATCTGACTTGTTTTATGAATCGTGTCACATGTGATATTTTATCTAATTATTGTCTCCATTGTCATCATCCATCATCGTCGACATCATTGATATCATCATCACCTTCGATATTACCACTACTTTCATCGTCAACATAGCCATCATCTACATAGCCATCATCTAAACATTTTCATCGTTGTCATCATTGACGTTATCTTTACCATTGCAATCGTGTGACCCATTTAGCACGCAGTAGCCTAGGAATCGAGAGGAAAGACATGAATGTTTCTCACAGACGGTCGCATCGGGTGCTGGACGTTTCGCCCCATTTGCAAGTTCGCCCCAACCACTTCGCCCCACATTCTAGGGTTAGGGTTAGGGTTTGGATAGTGGGGCGAACCGGCAAGAATGTGGGACGAAGTGGTTGGGGCGAACTTGCAAATGGGGCGAAATGTCCATGAGCCGTCGCATCGAGAGAGTATTCCAAGTTACGCAATGGTCAGTGCGGGGCATAAAGGCCGGTGGTTAGTCGTGGGGGAACCGTTGTAGTTACAGTAATCCGACGACGCAATCAAGGTAGACAACTCTGAACTCGCAAGAAAATATTGTGCTGACCCATTGTATGCCCTTCGTATCAGTGGATGTGCCAGACTGCAGACATCAAGGAGAGCTCTACACACTATTCACGTATTGAAAATAAGCGTTTTCAGCGAAAAGAAAAATGTTTATTTATGTTCAGATGAATCTACTATATTCATAGCATAATTCTTACAACGAGCCACACGGGCTCACATAGGGAGGGATTTTGTTTTGTTGGTTTATTGGTGGTTGTTTTTCGGTCAGGTTACCTCAACCACTTTTTTTTCCCCAGTAGAGCGCTCGCCCGCTGTCGCTAGCAGCTAGCGGTAGCAGTGTTCGAAGCTGCGCGGATCCTCGGGTTGAATTCTTGGGCAAGGTGCTTAACTCGCTTTGCTTTTCCCCACCCAGGAGTAAAAATGGGTACCTGCAAAGGCATCGATGTCACGCTGTGTTGCGCTTTTACCTTTGCGTGAGCAAGCATAGGGCTGGATTACTCTCCTGGGAGTGGAGTTGGTGCTGGTGTCTGGCTGGTACGTGCGCCTTAACTGTCTGTCACTGTGTTCGTCGTCAGTTGCCAGTAAAGGATTTATCAAGTGGCCCAGTGACAGGGTGGTAAAGTGTGGTGTGGTTTGAGACCCAGACAGAAGTGTTGAGTCGCTGCGTATAAATACACGAAAAGATGCTTGGTTGCACTGACATGGCACGACGGTAGCATAAGAAGTGGGCACTTAGTATCTCCCATTCTGAACACAGAGATATTCACTAGTCTCAGCGACGCTGAATGAGTATCTCCCAGCATATTACTCTGTCACACTAGTCCGACGGCATTGACTATTTTTCTGTTTTAAATCTTTGCGCCTGCTGCCCTATCATTTTGTCTGTGTGTCCCTCTTTCTGCATTTGTGTAGGAATATGTACGTGTCTACGTGTGTGTGTGTGTGTGTGTGCGTGTGTGTGTGTGTGTTCATGTGTGTACGTTTGTGTGTGCGTGCTTGTGTGTGTTTGTGCGTGTGTGTGTGTGTGTTCATGTGTGTGCGTTTGTGTGTGCGTGCTTGTGCGTGGGTAGGCGTACGTCTTTTTGTCTGTAGTATGTTGCCATCTTCTCTCTGTCTCTGTTTCTCTGTCTCTGTCTGTCTCTCTCTCTCTCACTCTCTCTCTCTCCCTCCCTCCCTCCCTCTCTCCCTCCGTCCCTCTTCTCTCTCTCTCTCTCTCTCTCTCTCTCTCTCTCTCTCTCTCTCTCTCTCTCTCTCTCTCTCTCTCAGAGGATGAGGCACACTTTCTGTTGACTTGCAAAGCTTATGACCACTTACGGGACTAAGAGACCAAATCCAGAGGTCTGTGCACACCTCTTGCAAGGAAAGGGGGGGAAAAACCCACACCAAGAGCAGTGATAATGTATATATATATATATATATATATATATATATATATATATATATATATATATATATATATATATACATTATGCGTTCGAGATAAGGAAACAAAAACTGGCACCAAAAGAAGTCATTCCTATACATGATACCAACATTGATCTGCGTGAACTAACGGTTAACAATGCTGTTTTGTATAACTGTTGCGTTGTGGGGGGTTTTCTTTCCTTTTTTTGTATTTGCAATGGGCTGATGACCTAGCGATAAAATTCAGTACACTTCATCTTTCTCTCTCTCTCTCTCTCTCTCTCTCTCTCTCTCTCTCTCTCTCTCACACACACACACACACACACACACACACACACACACACACACACACACACATGTGCGCGCACGCAGACATCGACTGCAATTCATCTTGCTTACGCTGAACGGTTTTGGCAGTCATTTCGCAACACATTCTGTTCACAATGGCTGCGATGCAGCTGTTTCAGTGAAGTGGTTGTCACAGATAGACAAAGAAAACGCAGGACGAATTGAAAATGTCGAATTTGTATAATTTATGTGTCGTTGGTTTTTTCAACAGAAAATAACATTTGATCAGGTCAAGAAGCAAATCCGTTCGCACTACAAATAAAATAACGAATCTCTTGGCACGAATAAATAATACAAATGAAGTTTCATGCAAGTTGCACAATCAGGTAAGAGATTTGAGCTTCGAAAACAATAACGTCATATCCGCTTACAAACTACTACCGTGGCAGAATCCCTCTGGGCATAGCTGACGCTGGTAGATCGTCCACCCTGGCGTGAGGGAGTGGATCCCACCCCTACATGATGCCCCCCCCCCCCCCCCCCCCCCCCCCCCCCCCCCCCCCCCCCAGTGGCACACTGTGCTGCTCGGGGCCTCCCGTGGCCCAGCTACTGGCGTAAGGCCCCGAAAGCTCCATGACGACGAGTTGCAGCTGATGAGGGCGACATCTAGCGGCATCTGCCATGTGCGATCCTGCTGCCACAAAATGGAGTGGTGTTTTTTTTTTCAGCCATGTCTCGTATCTTTTGAAAGACCTGCATGTTGCCATTGCGCATCCCCCCCCCCCCCCCCCCCCCCCCCCCCCCCCCTGTGGGTTCGGGGTAAGAATTGACCCACCGCGTCTCCCTACGCGATTCGTAATAGGCGAATACCTAGGGACACCGTGACTTGATTAGCGTTTACTCTAAAATGTTCTTGTGATTTTTGTGCTAAATGGCCTTACATAGCCTAAAAAGGCTGATAGGCCGTAAAACACAAACCATCCGTCCATCCATCCATTGCGCATCACATCAGATACAAACGGTCACATTGAACTTGGTTATCGGTCGTCCCCGAGTCGTAGAGTATGAGGCTTGGAATAATTCTATGCGAGATGCCTTGTCCAAACGTGTGTTCAGAAGAATATTTATGCTTTGCTCTGCAGACAGTAGTCTATCAGGCTTCATTCCATCACATGATGACCAAGGACGATTTGCAGTGTAACACAACGCAATTTGCCTTAAAGACAGGAAAGTTGTCTGGTGTCCTTTCAGTCCATCAATGCTCAACTCGCGCCATCTTGATGTGAAGCTTTCTTTTACATGTATTTGCTCTTTTTGTTACGGCGGCATTAGTAGCCTAAGTGTGCTAATGTTTAAACTAGTAACAAACCAACGTTTTAAAGAAAGTCATCGTCGTCCATTATCGGTTCTACCAGTGGATTTGTACACTCATAAGTTTCGCCTGTGTATCAGTCTCCTCGGGTAAACGATATCATTGTTGTTGGCATGCTTATCCCAGGAGACGAAACAGCTCTTTGTGGAATATTTTGCTGCCGGATCACATAAAACTGGGCTGAAGAGTCAGTGTCCTTGCAACGTTCTCTTTTCTCACGCACCTGCCCGCAGGGAGAAGAGAGGGCTACTGGCACACTCGTATACCATTGGCAAGTAAAGTGGTCGACAGTTTGATTTGACTATAGTAAAAAATGATGCATGATCTGCTATTTTGTGACAAAGATATGACGTATGGAAATTAAGCGCTGTTATTAGTATTTTGCAATCGAAATTTTCTCTGTACTCGGAAAGTGTCAAATATTGTCTCAACCTCTATCAGATCACCATGAATCTATCACAGTCAAGTTGATGGTTGTCCGGACACTAGTAAATGGCACAAACTGCTCGACTTCACCAGGAGACGAGTTTAACTTTAAGTCGGGTCCCTACTTTTCTTTTATTAATCTTTTCCTTCCAGTCGCCATGGTCGCTAGAACTCTACCCAACCAGGGTAAATCTGTATCTCAGTAGTCTTCGGCTTGGACGAGCAGGCATGACGGAGACTCTGCTACAGCGTAGAGGTCTCCTCAGCTTCCCAGGTTTCTGAGCATTGGAGAGGGTCTTATTTCGCGCCTTCCCCAGGAATTCTAGGGCCGCCATCTATTTTACATGGTGCTTGGCTGTTGGAATGTTCCGGAGACAAGGCCTCAAAGCTACGTATAGATAGAGGTGGGTGTTGGGGTTGATCCGTTATCTCTTGGAACATCCCCCCACCCCCTTTCTCAGCATATTGACGACACATTACGCACAAACATATCAATTGTATGCACATCACATGGTCTTCATTTCCACCATGAAACAAGTTCTCGAACTGAAACTCTGTCTACGTTGTTTTTTTAAATTTAGTTACTCGAGCTCTAAGGACGGATACGATGACTAGTGCTACTCACTTTGCTGGCTGAACCCGCACTCTTCAAGTCTAAAACACATCCCACCTTTGAGACACGCTGGACCTCCAGAGAGGTCCCCCACTTCTGTTCCTGCTGGACATCCCCACGGTTCATCCGGTACTTCTGCCCAGCAGTCAGTCAAAGTGTGTAGGCAGGCTCTATTGCTCTCAACTACAGACCAAAATTAATATTCCTGGACTCGGCATACTGAACATCCACAGAGAGCAGGACAAGGTCAGCCGGAAGTGGGCTGGGTCGTCCCTTGTTGGGTCATCGTGCTTCACGAACCTCCTGGAGGAAACCGTCATGACATCATGGAGTGTTTGCAGATCAGACATTGCCTGTGACGAGGGCCACGGGTGCTTCCTGCCTATCAGCCCTCAGGCTGGATCCCAGTCCTGCAGTCAAAGAAACGGGGAGGTTTTGCTGCAGCTTCTGACGTTACGGCAAAGCAGTAGTAACGCTTACTCACCGTTCTCGCATGCAGATTCAAGATGGTAAGCAAAGCAAATGGTTAGCGCTCTTCTTGAAAGAAATCCTCCACCGCAAGCGCAAAGGCAGCTTTTTCATGCACTCGCCTGGGCAACATGGGTCACGTCAATGTCTGCTTTTAATGCCCGCGTTATGTGTGATATTGATCGGAGAGCTAGAGGCGTGGGGAGTGTGTGTGTGTGTGTGTGTGCATGTATGTGTGTGTGTGTGTGTGTGTGTGTCTGTGTGTGTATATGTGTGAGTGTGTGTAAGTGCATCTGTGTGAGTGTTTGCGTGTATCTAAGTGCATCTCTGTGTGTGTGTGTGTGTGTGTGTGTGTGTGTGTGTGTGTGTGTGTGTGTGTGTGTGTGTGTGTGTGTGTGTGTGCGCGTGTGTGTAAGTGCATGCGTGTGTGTATTTGTGTAATTTCTTCGTTGAAAGAAAACATTGACCTTTTTATACAGTAATTTTTACAAGTATGCAACATTGAGAAATTAACATAAATAGGCCCCGAAAGTCCAGCATTCAGTATTACAGTCAGTTTTGCTGTTTTTTACCCGTAATTTGGCAACTGATTATGTACCCTTTCCTCCTGAAGTCTTTTAGGAAGCGATCGCGGGGTTAATAAAAACCCTTTCACAACCATTGAACATTTTTTTCGACATTCATAGTTTTTTGTACACAACAGCATGCAATGCATTTGATGTTAAGCGTTTTAGAACTTTTTAAAGAAGTAAGCATTGAACGCAATACCAGTCCGAATGAAATAGAACGTTGACATTATCTAAAGCATCTGAAATCTATTTGTCAAATTACCTAGCTCATGCATGATCATTTGACAGATATCACACTTGTTAAGTCTGAAAGAGATCATGGGGAAATAGCCTCTAGATTTACATTTTATAGTGTTGACATCATTGGTCTCAGGCAAGTATCGTGAGACAAAGTATAGTCTGGTCAAACAAACGCAATGTAGCAGACTTGATGTTTGAGTTCCGTGAGGACAGTGTTGAATGACGGGCTTGTTTGTAGAGGACCAGCCTGACATCGTGTCGTGGGTATCAATGATTTATTATTGAAAGATCACTATAAGTATAACATTGTATAAATATATACATTAATGTTAATGTGGCTGACGTAAGCAGTTTATGCTCCATCACCTTTCTGTTTGCTTGTTTGCTTGTTTGCAGAGAGATTCCAAGTAAAAACCACTGGCTCTTCATTCATGCACTTGTCTATTAGCCACTCATCGGCTCTGCTGGAAAACAACATTCTCTGTCGTTGTTCTGTAGTCGATCTGCATCGAACATATTTCTTCAGTCGTGTTCTTTCTCAACAAGCAAGCAGTTTGCCAAGGCCAAGTGCAGGTTTGCGGGCAGCCAAGCCAAGCATCTGTCATGCACGCAAGGCAAGGCATGGCATGGCAAGGCAAGGCAAGGCAAGGCAAGGCAAGGCAAGGCATGGGCTGACCTTCCAGAAGGATGAACTCTGTGAGGCTGGACGCCTGCGAGCGTGCACTGCTGCTGCCTGGAGAGAGAGAGAGGTGGTGCGGGTGGGCAGGGAGTGCGAACACAGACGACAGCCAAACACGGAGTTTTGCTCCCTCGCTCGACTGACGGTAGTTAGTGCGGGGAGCGTAAGGGATCCTGATGTGGCTCCTGATTCTGCAGCTGCAGCCTCTGCTGCATCCGCTGCCTGCGATGCCACTATCGGTGCAGTGCTGTTATCACTGACGATGCCTGGTTGCCTCTTGGATGAATAGTGTACCCACGGCTTCTTCTGCTTTTTGCTACAGCTACTTCTGCTGTTCCTACCACTGCTACCACTACATACAACAATTGCTACTACTACTAGCCACTACTGACAATTACTACTACAATCATCACTACCATCACTGACACCATCTCAAACAATTCTACAACTACCACTACTACTACTACTACTACTACTACTACTACTACTACTACTACTACTACTTCTACAACAACAACTACTACTACTGCTACTACTACTACTACTACTACTACTACTACTACTACTACCAACACTACCACTGCTACTACTACCACCACCGCCACCACCATTACTACCACTACTATTTTTTCTAATACTGTTATACTACCATCACTAGTTGCAGCAAATGAATATTTCGACTACCTGCACAACACTACTTCCTCCTCCCCCTCCCTCCCCCTCCTCCTCCTCCTCCTCCTCCTCCTCCTCCTCCTCCTCCTCCTCCTCCTCCTCCTCCTCCTCTCACTGCCAAATTACCGTCACCACCAGCATTGCCACCACTGCTGCCTCTGCTTCCATTACTGCCACTTCGATGATGTATCGATATCTTTACCTTTGCTTATAAATAACGGTCTAACACCTCTCTACGCAATGTCAAGCTTGTAGACTTTTCCCCCCAACACCTTGTTTTTCTACCTATCCCCTTTCCCAGCCTCTCTATCTTGCCTCCAGCCTTCTGAGCCTTTGATGCTGAGAAAGGAAGCGTTACCTGTGACAGGGCCGATTCTGTTGGTCTTCCTGATGGCAATGCACTTGAAGGCCTGGATGAAGCCCTTGCGGAAGTTCTCGTTGAACCCGCTGTAGAGGACAGGGTTCAAGGCCGAGTTGAGGTAAGCCACGTAGAGGGCGGCGTATTTCACGTCACCCATGAAGTACGGCGCTTTCTGTGTACAGAGAAGTGACTGTCAGAGCAGAATGGTCGGTGACAAGGGAAGCGCGAGACTTGATTGGGGGTGGGGGTGGGGGTGGGGGGTAGAGAGAGAGAGAGAGAGAGAGAGAGAGAGAGAGAGAGAGAGAGAGAGAGAGAGAGAGAGAGAGAGCTGCACTGAACTGCAATGAACATCCTTATCAAGACCAGCAATCCATGATAAATACATAATTCAAACTGATGAAAAAACATCGGGTGTCCCGTATATCTGAAAGGTCTGTTGATCGTCACCTATTTCCAATCTACTTTTCCGTAAATGTATGAATAAAAGATGTACATGGCTTGTGATCGTACTTTTCTAACGCTATGAACTTGCATCACATTTGTTACCATGAACACAGTCGGGTTTTTTGGCAACATGTACCCTAGATCTTTCGATCTCAAGACTTCGTAAGCGTTGCACTCGAGTAGATATGTTCCTCGTTGTCTTTTGATGAGAGAGAGAGAGAGAGAGAGAGAGAGTGAGAGGGTGAGAGAGAGTGAGAGGGTGAGAGAGTGAGTGAGAGAGAGTGAGAGGGTGAGAGAGAGAGTGAGAGAGTGAGTGACAGAGAGAGTGAGAGAGAGAGTGAGACGGTGAGAGAGAGTGAGAGGGTGAGGGAGTGAGTGAGTGAGAGAGAGAGAGAGAGAGGGTGAGAGGGTGAGAGAGAGGGTGAGAGGGTGAGAGAGAGAGTGAGAGAGTGAGAGGGTGAGAGAGTGAGTGAGAGTGAGAGGGTGAGAGAGAGAGTGAGAGGGTGAGATAGAGAGTGAGAGGGTGAGAGTGAGAGAGAGAGAGAGAGAGAAAGAGAGAGAGAGTGAGAGAGAGTGAGTGAGAGAGAGAGAGAGAGAGAGAGAGAGAGAGAGGGGGGGGGGGGGCAAGACACACACGCAGGCATGCAAGCAGAAGAACGAATGGTGAGGCCTGGGCGCGCATCTACTCAAGCAAGCACACATATTTTAGTGACTATTCTTGTTACAAGCTATTCAAATCTTTGCGCACCAGCTGAGAGAGAGAGAGGGTGAGAGAGAGAGTGAGAGGGTGAGAGAGAGAGTGAGAGAGAGAGTGAGAGGGTGAGAGAGAGAGTGAGAGAGTGAGTGACAGAGAGAGTGAGAGAGAGAGAGTGAGAGAGTGA
>JAWQFJ010001857.1:52500-55000 GCA_034096865.1 Theodoxus fluviatilis | reverse complement strand
TCCGCTTGGCACGCTCCTGCGCCATGGCTGTG
Organism: Theodoxus fluviatilis; assembly: GCA_034096865.1. Lineage (NCBI taxonomy): Eukaryota > Metazoa > Mollusca > Gastropoda > Cycloneritida > Neritidae > Theodoxus > Theodoxus fluviatilis. The sequence continues at coordinate 54,968 of JAWQFJ010001857.1, read as the reverse complement.
CTGTTAACGTGGGTGCCCGGCATCTTGCGGAAGACCAGCTTGACGACGATGATGGAGTATGCCACGGCCATGATGATGATGGGGGCGATGTACATGATGATGACGGATATGACGTAATAGGCGGTTCTGGCAGGAGAGAACCACTTGCACGGCGACTCACTCATCAAAACTACAGGCCAATCCTGCGAAAGACGAGATTAAATTTATGAGGCCCAGATGTCCGGGGGATATTTTTTCGTCATCGGGAAGTCTTACTGACATTTCCTGTTTAAAAATCACTACATCATCGAGTCGTATGTGCTGCTCGCTTTTAGGTCACAATTTCACGTGGTCATTTGACTTAATTTATTAACGATTGTTTTGTCTCTCACAAGCATGCTGTTATCTGGACAATATGAACTACACAATAAACGACGGCAGCACATAGACATACCCTTGAGCTTCATAAAGTACACATTAAATAGAGGGGGGAAATGCATGAGATTTTGTGCAGAAATAAATTATATGACCAAAATTATATTTTCAGCTTCTGTTAAAATTATATGTGGCATGCACAAACGTGTTTTGCTTCAAACAAAACCAACCCTCAGCTAAGGACTCTGTCTCCGCGGTGTGTATTCTAACTCAAATTTCCCCCCATCTGATCCACGTACCAACCGATGGGAATCGATCTAGCATGGCCGGCACTCTGGCTGATTCTCAGAACATCTGGACTTACCTCGGCACACCACACCTCCTGGCGGTCAAGCCACTGAATTTCATTGAGCTTTTGAGTTGAGAGATGGGGAGCAGCCACCGCTATCGCCATCAACCACGTGATCGTCATGATCAGCCCCGTCTGGCGGGGCGTCCAACGCCGCCGCAGTGGGAAGACGATGGCCACGAAGCGCTCCACGGAGATGACGGTCAAGGTCAACACGCTGGAGGTCACGGCCATCACTACGTAGAGGACAAGGTATTCAAGGTCAATTAGCCTTTTAAGAACGGTACGTCATCGACATGTTTATAAAAATCACGCACAATGCATTCAGTCAAGAAAGAAATTGCGCTAAACTAGAATGGTCCACAGAACAAGCGCTTCCCGCCGTCAATGAAAGAGGAGGAAGATGGGGGGGGGGGGGGGGGGTAGGGAGGGGGGCGGGTAGGAGGAAGAGGTTGGCGGGTAGGAGGAAGAGGTTGGTGGGTAGGATGAAGAGATTGGGGGATAGGATGAAGAGGTTGAGGGATAGGAGGAGGAGGAGGAGGAGGAAGAGGAGGAGGAGCAGAAAGAAGAGGAGCAGAAAGAGGAGGGGGAAAAAGAGAAAAAGAAGAGAAAAAGAAGAAGAAAAAGTAGGAGGCCAATTTGCTGGCATTATTTATTATTGTCCATGTTCGTCGCATTCAGAACAGTTTTTTCAACTCAGAAACGTCTGCACAGTTGAAAGCAGTAAGACCGCTACACTGTCTGTTTTTCTTTTCTATCCTAAGGCCAAGCCAACCATTAAACAGAAAACACTGCTTTGCTTCGAAGCAAAACCAAAAGCCGTTTCGGCGCGTTTTGCATTGAAACCCGTTTTGCTTCAGAGTATGCCACACGCGAAACACTGAAGCAGACTTTGAGTTATCTCCCTTAACAGAGTATATCGGGGGTTGTTCCCCGTTTATTTATCATATTGCGATACCAGCTGCGATGATGATGTTATTATTTCAACTCTCCTTGCGGCCATTGCGAGAAGACGACAAAAGCCAAAGTGGTTCGTGCCCTTGAACCAGTTCAATTAACCGAGTAGTTTGCTCTCCTGAAAAAGCCGAGAGAGGTCCCGTCGCCCGCACAGCCATTGCGTCCGCGTTGCTGTCGTTGCGTCAATTCCGGCATTTGACCCATATTAGAGATATCCAAATTTATATGATAAAAGGTATCTCTATTTGAGGTGGTTGCTCAATTTCACGCACAGACTCCAAATATGACAGTAGTTTATTTTCCAATATGCAATCGTTTGTTGTAGTTTTCTCAACAAAAAATCGAAGCGACAAGAAAGTCTGCCATTTTGTCTAACATCACGGCATCATTTGATTGGCTCGTGAAAAAAACACTACGAAGCACGTTTCGTGTTTTTGAACATGTTGAAGACTAGAAAACACGAGCGAAACCCCGTCGAAGCAAAGCAAAACTGTTTTGCTTCGGGGCATGACACACGGGAAGCACGCCATGTTTTTGGTTTTACTTTGAAGCAAAGTATGTGATTTGCTTCTCGTGTGGCTTGGCCTTTACACACACACACACACACACACACACACACACACACACACACACACACACACACACACACACACACAGACACACACACACGCGCGCGCGCGCGCGCGCGCGCACAAACAAACACATACGCGCGCGCACACACTCACGCGCGAGCGCACACACACACACGCGCACACACACAAACAAACACATACGCGCGCACACACACCCGCGCGCGCGCGCGCAGACA